>LPNX010071137.1:0-86617 GCA_001517045.1 Pseudotsuga menziesii | reverse complement strand
TCAAAAATTCGAAAATAAACAGTAGGAACAACCCTAGAGATAACATCTGGCTCCGTCTAGGGACAAAGTTTCTTTCAGAGACTTTGAGAACTTGCTGACCAGTGCCTTATGCATTGGGCTGGAGTCTTATTTGCAATAAAGTGATATATACAATGATTATGTATAGTGACACTTTGTCTTTCACTCTGTGTAAAAAGGTTTTAAGAAACGTCCATTCACTGGACCCATAATCTCTTCACCTCTCAAATTTTGCAAGACAAATGTATTATTTCCCAGGATCTTCATAATTGAAAAAGGTGCTATCCACAAGTTATCAAATTTCCCGTGCTTACCTTTTTCATCTTTTCTTGCATCCCATCTGAGCACAAGATCACCAACTGTAAACAAATCCTTTTTGACCCTTTTATCAAAACTGTCTTTCATTATTTTTTGATGTTTCTCAGCTATGTCCTTGATGGCTTCTCTTTCTTGCTGCAACTGTACTATCTGAAAAATTCGTCTCCTGATATCATCTGGTTCTTCTTCAATTTCCTGCACAAACTTCATGACTGGATTGACTAAATGGACAGGAAAAATAGCATCAGTCCCATAAACCAATTGGAAAGGGGATGTTCCAGTTGATTTCTTAATTTTTACCCTATCAGCCCATAGAGCAAACTTCAGCTTACTGTCCCAACTTCGTTTATTTTCAAATAGCATTTTCTTGATACTGCTTACAATGTTTTTATTGCTGGATTCTGCTAATCCATTTCCTTGTGGATAATATGGTGTGGATTGCCTAAGGTTAATGTTATTCTCCTGACAAAAATTTACCATCTTTTTTTACTTGAAGACAGGGGCATTGTCAGTGAGTAATTTTCTAGGACATCCAAACCTACTCAGAATGTTTTCTTGGAGGAAAGTAATTATTACCTGTTCTGTTGCTCTCCTTGTTGGAATTGCTTCTACCCATTTTGTGAAGAAATCGGTAGCAGTCAAGATCCATTTATGTTGTCCACTAGATGGAGGATGAATCTCACCAATAAAGTCTAGTCCCCACTGCTGAAATGGACCATTCACAAAAATAGGCTTTAATGGTAGGGATTTAAGCTTTTGCTTACCTGCAAATTTCTGACATTCAATACATGATCTAACCTACTGAAACACATCTGAGAATAAGGTAGGCCAGTAGTATCCTGCTCTCAAGATTTTGAAGGTAGTTGCTTTCCAATACTTATGTCCTCCACACACTCCACTATGCAACTCTACAATCACAGCATCAATCTCATATTTCTCCAAGCATTTCAATAGTATACCTCCCGGGTCCTTCCAATACAAAGCCTGATCTCTCAGAACATACTTCATTGCTTTGAGTTTCAAATATCTCCATTCACTCCTGTTAAATTCAAGAGGGCACTGCAAATACAAAAGAAAATACACCACATCCTTATACCAATCAGATTCAGCATACCTATTATAAATCTGCTCCTTACTGTGCTCTGTACTGATACTTTGTGCTGACTGTTCTTCCATGATGTGAAGATTCAGAACCTGACAATTTGATTCTGTGAGAAGCTTAGCCAACCCTTGTCCTTTTACCAATTTTGTCGACTTAATTTCTATGTCATATTCCATGACCTTGGCTATCCATCTGCCTCTCTTTCCTTCGATGTCAGGCTGTGCCAGAATTTCCTTAACTGCTGCATTTGGAACATATGCCACAACCTTAGAATGTAAAACATATATTCTAAATAATTTCAAAGCTTTAACTAAGGCATAGGCCTGTTTTTCCATTATATTATACTTTAGCTCAGAATCCCTTAATGTTTTGCTGAAGAATGATATGGGTTGTTCCAAATTATCAGAATTTTTTTGTAACAATACAGCAGTAATAGTATCTTCTGATGCAAACGAAAATATGGTGAAATATTTTGTGTAATCAGGAGCCATCAAGACTGGAGCTTCTATCAATGCTTGTTTTATGTTTTCAAATGCCTGTTTAGCTTGTTTAGACCATTTAACCTCGCTGTCCTTTTTAAGCATTTGAGTGATATGCTTTATTATCTCTGCAAAATTTGGAATAAACCATCTTAAGAAGTTGATTTTTCCAACAAAGGATTGAACTTTTTTTTTTTTTCTGGGCATGCTGATTTTTAGAATAGCCTTGACTCTTTATGGATCTATCTTTATTCCCTCAGCAGAGACAATATGGCCTAACAGTTTGCCTTCTGTCAGGGCAAAGTGAGATTTTTTAGGATTTAGTGATAAACCAAATTTCCTGCATTTGACAAAAATTTGTCTCAAGTGTTTAAGATGTTCTTCATTGGATTTAGAAAATACTGTGATGTCATCCTGGTATATCACTACAAATTTTTCATTTTCTCCGACAAAAGCTATATCCATAGCTCTCTGAAAAGTAGCACCTGCATTCATGAGCCCAAAAGGCATTTTGTCATACATAAAGGTTCCCCATGGCCTGGTCTTCAGGCTGAACTGCAATCTGGTTATAACCAGAAAATCCATCAATCATCGAAATCCTGTGAGCACCTACTACCCTCTGCAAAATCTGATCTATCTTTGGCAACGAATAGTTATCTTTGAGGCATGATTTATTCAGGTTACGGAAGTCTACACATAATCTTATCTCTCCATTTTTCTTCCGTACAGGAACTAAATTAGCAACCCAAGATGAATATCTTAAAGGCACAATGATTTTTGCATCTAACAATTTTTTCACCTCTTTTTCAATTACTGGAAACAATGCTGGATTTATCCTTCTAAGATTCTGTTTAAAAGGATTAGTGTTGGGTTTTAGAGGGATTTTGTGCTGGATTATGCTCGTATCATATGTTTTTAAATCCTAATATGACCAAGCAAAAATGTCTTTATATTCTTTCAGCAAAGCTAGATATTTCCTTCTTTCATCATCTGACAGCAATTTTGACAATTTTATCATTTGAGGATGCTTTTCAGAACCAATGTTATACTCCATAACATTTTCTTCAGTAGTCTGTAGGGTAGGTTTTATCAATGTATCATCTTTTGAAAACAGTCTTTCTAAAGGAACAAGTCCTTTAGGAATGAAATTCCCTTTTAACTCCACAATTTTATGATCAGCAATTGAATTATTTATGCAGGGTTCATTTTCTAACCATTCTGACTCCTGTTCCTGCTCAACAATATCATCTGAAAATTCACCTACCAATTCCAGAAATTCCTTTAGTTCCTGATCATCATTAAAAACCTTCCAATGTTTAATATTATCTGGGACAGCAGGTCTATACCTAACATCAATTGGATATTTCAGATGAGTAACCTTTGGCACTTTGAAATAGGCTGCTGCTAAGGCTAAGGAGTCAGCTGTTTCATTATATTCTCTCGGGACAAAGGTGATATTAAAGGCTATGAAATAATTTTCAATTAGATCCTAGACTTCATTCCTATAAACTTTCAACAACTGTTGTTTTACCTGGTACACCCTTTTTACTTGCTGGATTATTAATTCGGAGTTGCCAAATACAGCAAGCTCCTTAATGCCCAAGTCTTTTGTTGCCCTTAATCCAAGGATCAGAGCCTCATATTCAGCAGTATTGTTTGTTGTTTTGAATTCCAATTTGAACATAAGGGAAATAGCCTCACCTCCAGCTGAAATCAATAACACTCCTGAACCTGCCCCTTCCTTACTTGATGCACCATCAAAATACATTTGCCACAAACCATCAGGTTCCTCTCTCTGTACCTGAATTGGGATATCTTTTTCTACTTTTAAAACACCTTCAGATTCATCATTCAATTGCAACATGCAAGACCCAAGGTTTTCATCAATTGAATAAATAGGGTGATTATTAGGGTGTCTGTTGTCACTTACCAAGTATGCCATTTGCACTTCCGTGTACAGTCTTCTCAATTCACCCCCAAAAACTGGAATTGTAGCATACAAGAGATCCATCTGCAGAGTTCCTCCCACCTTTTTTGCCCAGGATCTAGATAACAACATGCCAAACTTAGGAGAAATATCTGCAACCACAATATCCATCAATATACTTTTCATGGGTACTTGTGTTAAATTTACCAGCAAGTCCTTGATCACTCCAATACATTTTACTGCCCTGGAGTCAAATGCATATAAATCATGGTAAGGCTTTGTTACACTCAGCCCTAAAGCATCCATGACTGATTTGGGCATAAGGTTGTGTGAAGCTCCTGAATCCAGTAAACAGTTATGTAGCAATTGATCATGTACAGAAAAGGTCACGTAAAATGGCGGAGGATATTCTGAATTATCATCCGGTTGATCAAAGGTTTTTGATCCTACAATGATAGTAGGATTTTCATCCTACAAATTAATTTCATCAGAAGGAATCAGACTAGGATTCACTGCATTGCTAAAGGATTTAAAGGTTGCCTCCCTGTAAATTTTACTTTTAATCATCTCAGTCAAAGGCACAGGGATCTTTACCTTATTAATTTCATGTTCAAAATTAAAGCCACCAATAGACTTATTACTCTCCTCTGGACTCAGATCTTCATCCTTTCTCTGTTTTAGAGTTTGTTTTTGGTTTACAGGCGGATTTTGTTTAAAAGAAGAAGCTTTCACCAGCTTCTTGGTTTGTGCTGTAGGTTTCACACCTGACCTCAAGCCATATGATTTTTGTGGAAACTGCTGACAGACCTTTGGCATGGACATTTGATAATCATCCTCTTCATACTGATCTAATTCTGTAGCATATTGATAATCAGATCGAGTTATAAAATGTGAAGGCACATCATCATCAAACTGACTAATATTCTGTTCTTCATCTTCCAGTTCATCTAACTCACCTTCATCAAATTCATATGATTCATCCCCTTTGAGATTATTGTTTGGAAAAGGAGGTTGAATCTTCTGTTCTTCATTTTCTCATCTCTCTCTCTGTATATCATTGTTTTGTCTTTCTCTTGGGAAGAATCTAGGGGCAAAAGGTCTTCGAAACTGATTCGGATTTCTATCATTTTCAGGCATGGATTTATTTTGATTTCTATTTCTACTTCCCACTTCCAATCTGTCAATCTTATCAGACAAATGTTTTAGGAGTTTACCCATTTCATCAATTCTGCCATCTGATGACCTTCCTACCTGATTGGATGTACTGACTACTTTCTTCCCTTTTCTGTCCACAATTTGATGTTCTGTTTCTTCTTTTAGTCTATTTGAGGCCAAAATATTTGATTCTGCTTCTAATGTTGCACTCTGCATGTTTAGAAGTGAATCATATTTTCTTTCTCTTAACAGCAAAGAAAACTCAGGATTAAATGCATTTGCATAAGCTAACCTTGCTGCTGTCTCCATGGGTTTTATTTTAGCTGGAATTTTACTATACATCTTGTTAAATCTTTTAGAAAAATCTCCCACATCTTCACCCTTTTTTCTTTTTAAAGAATGAAACTCTGTCTGATAATACAAATAGTCTTTAGTGTCCCCCCATTGTTTCATGAACGTGTCTTCCAAGGAATCAATGCCATCTATGGAGTTTGGTGGCAATTCTCTAAACCACTTTCTAACCTCGCCATCTAAACTTTGGACAAATAATCTCATCCAAACATCTGTATGTTCATAATTTTGATTATCTGCAAAACTACAGAATTTATTCCAATGTTCTTCTGTAGTAGCATCTCCCTGACCATCGAACCTTTGCATGTATTTCTGATAACCTCCTCCTGGGAGAGCATTGAGTGGTGGAGTCAAAACAAGCAAGGCATATCTTGCTGCTATCATAGCAGCCATTCGATTTTGCGGCTGAGCCATTATAGGGTTTATATTAGACTGAACAGTACTTGACTGTTGTGATGAGGAAGACAAAGTACTAGGATTTGGTTGATTTACTGGAACAGTTTTAACCAGAGGAGTATGAATTGAAGGAGTTTGCAATGCTTCAAGCTTAACTTTTTCTGATATCAAGGGATTGGTAAAGACTCGGAAATTATCAACCTGGGAAGGTGTGAATAATGAATCTAACTCCTCTCATCCTTTTTTTGAATATGGATTTAGAGAAGGAACAGGAAAAGATGCAGATTCAGGGATCTCTAAAGTTGCAGGCTGTTTAAATTTCTCTGATGAAGTAGAAACCAGATTTCTCCTAATCTCCCTTAACAACTCTTCAGGATCTGAAACTCCTGGATTTAGAGGAGATGAGGGATTTCCTCGAGTCCCTATCTTCTTTGAAGCCACTGTAACTGCTCAAAAGGTGATTAGATGTAGTCTATATCAGGTTTTGCTGATTTTGTTCACCCTATAAAATCAGTTCAAAATTGTTGATTACCCAGGGAAGATATCCTTTCCTTTATCCGTTCCCCAGCAACGGCGCCAGAAGATGTTATCCCCAAAGTTGGACCTAGACTACGGGATCCAAGCTTAAGGAAATATTTGTTTGAAAATATTCAAATCAAATGAAATCAAATTAAAAATAAAAGCTGGTATCAAACCAGGGCTAATAGAAATTTACAGTACTAGAAAGATACTAGGCTAATATCACTTGTTTGTACAGTTTTATACAGTTTAGGACTGAAATCAAAACCATCACACACTTTGCAATGAACAGAGCTGGTACATAACAGATGGGTAAATACAGGTATGTATCAGGATATCAAAGTATTAAAGTAAAGGCTGGTATGAATCAGAGTTGCAGGAAGATTCAAACAAACACTGTATAACATGAAAGCAATCACAAAGTTCAACACCCAGGTACTATGATCCTAAATCATGAAGTGAAACTGTCAATGTTTATAAAAATGAAAGATAACTGTCAACTCATAATAATAATTATGTATTAGAATGTGAATGACCAAGTACATAAAAGATTTATCAAAGAGACAATTTATGCAATACAGAAACAAATCAACATCAAGTTTATTCAAAACTAGAACCTGTCATTGAAGCTGCAAAGAGTTCATGATATACAGATGTATCTACAAAAGATCCAGCATAGCTCCCAAAACTTCCAACCTCCTTCTCTCTAGTCGAGAGCTGTTTTTGTACCAAAAAGATCCTATCTAGAAACTAACAATAGATCCTATAAGTCTGGATCGAACTTCCTTCAAAAGTGGGAAGTCAATCACTTACAAAATGTTTTACACTACAGGTGTCATACAAATGTCACACAAAATATTATGAGTTCAAAATCAAACAAATTTTAAACATCTACAAGCTTCTAGAAGCTTCAGCTAAAGTGGCTAAGTCATTAAGCACCTGGGAGCGCCTTTGGAGTCTAGCCAATTCCATATCTTTATCATTTTCCTTTTTCTGGGCTTTGAAGTGCTCAAGTTGTTTCTGCATAGCTCGTTTATCTTTGAGGATATTTCTGGAAATCATCAAAAGTTTTTGAAACTCTGCCTCCTTTTCTTCCATGTCTTCTCGTAACCTTTTGTTTGCTACCATTAACTTTTCATTGATATCCTGCAAGTATCTGGTATGTTCCTTATATGTTTGAAGAGATATTTGACATTGACCAAGTTCTGGAGTAATATCTATATCTTCCTCTCTCATACAATCTTTTTCTTCAGGCAGATTTCTTAATTTTGAACCTTCATCAAGCTTGTTTTGTTCATCTGTACAAAACATTTCTGGTATGGAACCTGCCATTCCTTGCATGTCAATAAACCCCTCCATATTCTCAGAATATTTATCCTCTGCTGTGTGTATTGTCCCTTCACTTGCAGCATCTTCTACAATTACCACCTCCTTATTACCCTATTGTACTGTTCCTTCCTCCATTTGCATTTTCTCCCTCAATCTCGTTCTTGGTTTACCTTCCTTGAATAATTGTTTGCAGATTTTCTTTTTGGAAGCAATGCATTTAAACATATCACTAAGTTTTTCTGTATGTTCTTGTGTGCAGGGTGTTTCAGGGTCTACACTGCCTTGTACAGGCTTACTAACAACATTCATTTCTTTATTCTTATCCTTCTGATCTGTCTCTGTAGGGTTTGCTATCTGCTGGCTGGCATCATCAGTGATTTTTTTACCTTTTTCTTTAGGGTTCTCACTAAAACCTAGCTCTGCCAACAAAGAACCCCATGATCTTTCTTCCTTTTCCAGCTGAGTTGAAACCAGCAACTTAATTAATCCCTGGTGATAAATTGATCTGGCCGTATGTGAGGGGTGGTTTTGTACCTTAGAAATCATTTTCTGAAGGCTTTTAAGTAGGTAAAAAGGAATATTTAACTGTGTAACACCCTGAATATGCATTAGAAGTTTCGAGTGACACTTTAAGACCCGATCATACCTTCCATCGCAAGTAATATAGTTCTGAATCACTTCTAACGGCACTCTCCATGCTGGCTTCATCTTATTGACATGAACTCTGTTCTTCCAATCAAGTTTTTCATTACCAAGGATCAAAAACTCACTGAAGCCTTCTTTGAATTCTTTTTGTTTGAACCACCTCTCACCTTCTGCAGGGACATTGATAGCTTCAGCAATAGAGTTTTCATTAACTCTCACGGTTAAGCTCTATAGCTAGACTCTGTCATCATTATAATTCTCAATAAAAGCCATTGTTAATTGGGAATGATATCCCTGCAATTTATCACAGAAACTAAACCAACCTGACCTCTGTATCAACTTAGAAGACCTTGGAAATTGCTTAATCCACTCTGTATTGCTCGGTTCCAATCTGCATATAAAACCTCCAAGCCTTTTCTTCACAACCACCTCTGGCTCCTCCTCTTTGATTTCCTTTGACATTTTGAAACCCTACAAGGATTTCAACTTAACTATGTAGAATAATAATACTTTATGTCTCAAACAAAACAGAGATAGTTTGTTGCATACGGCTCTGTGCTAACATCTGGGATGTGAATACATCTCTTCTTGTGCTGGAGGTAAAAATCTATAAACTAATAGAGTGACAACTCAAATGAGATTTTCATTAAACTAGTGGTAGGTCTTACCCCTGAAACCCCTGTCAAACATTGAAAATACCAAGGTCTTCACGCAGTATGATCTTGAATAGAGTATTTTACACTGCGGCTGAGTGCTCAGGAAAAACGGTGTTGAAACTGAAATGCAGGTAGGCATATGTACAGTATATTATAACCTTGAACTTACCAGCTCTATGGTTTGAAAATAAACCCTAATTTTCTGAATATTCACATAACACTGCTCATAACCAGGAAACTCTGTCAATCAAAAAGCCTTTAAAATGTATATCTTGCACAGGAAAGTTTTATACTGTTGTATAGTCTTCACGCTGTATATCAAGCCCAGCATTGCTGAAAGTGCAAGGAAATATATGTATATACTTCAATCCTAAACCTGCAAACCCTAGGGTTCGAACATAAACCCATATTTTCTGAACATTGCATAATGCAGCTCGTGAGGACAAACAGTGAATGAAACCAGCTCTTGAATACTCCTTTTCAGCAGAACAATGAAACACGTTTTAGGGGAAAATGTACATTAATCTATTTCTACCACGGTGACCACCAGCATTCATTACATGAACGGTTTAATTTGTGAAAAGACAACACCTGTGCTCTTTCATTATTGCCACCGTATTGACTCATTATTTCATGGTAAGGAATATAAAAACATATAAAATGTCGAATGCTTATGATCAAAACCTATATTCATGACTATGATAAAGTCTTATATCCATCAAATATTTCATGAAATAAATCATAAATCTTTCAATAGAAAACCATATGTAGATTATACCATCAGAACTCAATATGCTGCACGCTCACAATATGCTGCCAGTTTGGAAGGGCACTGCCAGTTTGTAAAAATTCATCCTGTAACACTACTCTTTTGCACAAACATAGGTTCTTAGTTGATGAATGAATAATTTGATGAATTTAGGTAATCAAGGGAGTCATAAGGGCAAGCAATCAATCATAAAACATGAAAACAAAGTAAAATTAAAACAATAAAAGCCAATCCAAATCAAAAATTCAAAAATAAACAGTAGGAACAACCCTAGAGATAACAGTATGATTGAGAAAGATTTTTTTCATCAAATAGTCATGAGGATTTGAAGTTGAATCCAGATGGAATCACGTATGCAAGTTGAAGAAGGCCCTCTATGGCCTGAAGCAAGCTCCCAGAGCTTGGTATGGAAGAATAGATAGTTTCTTGTCGAGCATGGGATTTACCAAGAGTAAAGCTGATCCTAACCTTTATCTCAAGGTTGTAGAATATGAACTTGTCATCCTGTTATTATTTGTGGATGACTTATCCTTGACAGGAAATGAGAAACAGGTCATGGAAAGCAAGAAGAAACTAGCAGAAGAATTTGAGATGAAAGACCTTGGGTTAATGCATTATTTCCTAGGTTTGGAAGTATGTCAAAGTTCAAAAGAAATGTTTCTCAACCAGGGAAAGTATGTGGTAGTGATATTGAAGAGACTCAATATGTTGGAATGAAAAGCCATGGCCACACCCATGGACTCCAACCTGAAGCTATTAGCTGATGACTCGTCAGAGTTAGTGGATATGACTCATTACAGACAGATCATTGGGTCATTGATGTACTTAACAAATACCAGACCAGACATTTGTTTTATTTTGAACACCTTAAGTCAATATCTTGTTCAACCAAGATGGGTTCACCTAGTAACTGCAAAACATGTGATGAGATGTCTGAAAGGGACTATAGACTTTGGTTTATATTATGATGGTAGCCATGAGTATAGATTGTATGGCTACACAAATGCAGATTGGGCTGGAAGTATCTCAGACGAGAAAAGCACATTAGGCAGATGCTTTTGTTTGGGGTTTGCTACGAGTTCATGGTTTAGCAGGAAATAGTCCAATGTTTCTCGTAGCATGGCTGAAGCAAGATACATAGAAGATTGCTCTGCTAAGTTGTGAAGACATATGGCTTCGGAAGCTGATATCAGGTCTCTTTGAACTGAAGATGGATACTACAATGATTCTATGTGATAACCAAAGTTGTGATGACAGAGAACCCTGTGTTTCGTCGTAACACATAGAAATCCGGTATTTCTACATATGAGATAAGATGCAGATGATGATGTTTAAGTATTCCCATACCGAAGATATAGATGATGTTTCAGTATTTACATACTGTAGATGCAGATGATGGTGATTCTGTATTTCTATATTGAATATAGAGATGATGATGCTTTCAGTATTTCTATACTGAAGATATAGATGATGATGCTTTCAGTATTCACATACTGGAGATATAGATGGTGATAGTTCAGTATTCACATACTGAAGACATAGATGATGATGGTTTGGTTGCTGATGTGCTAACGAAGCCTCTGTCTCGAGTAAAGTTCAAACACTTTCGAGGCAAGATTGGTGAGGTTTGGAAGAACCTTCCTCGAAAGGGTGAGTAGTGATGTTGCAGTGGGATTGTATCATCCCTGGGAATCTACCCTAAAGTGATCCAGTGACCTCGATCCTCAAGAATGAACAGGGATTGTATCATCCTGGGACATCTGTCCAAAAGTGATCTGGAGACCTCGGTCCTTGAGAATGAAGAGGGATTGTATCATCCTGAGACATCTGTCCAAAAGTGATCCAGTGACCTCAGTCCTCGAGAATGAAGAGGGATTGTATCATCCTGGGACATCTGTCCAAAATAGATCTGGTGACTTTGGTCTTCGTGAATGTGGTGGGATTGCATCATCCTTGAACTTCGGTTCAAAATGTAACCAGAGGTCTCGGCCCCCGTGAATGTGGTAGGATTGCATCATCCCTGAACCTCTATTCAAAATGTATTCGGAGGTCTCAACCCCTATGAAAGTGGTGGATTGCATCATCCCTAAACCTCAGTTCAAAATGTATTCGAAGGTCTCGGCCCCCGTGAAAGTGGTGAATTGCATCATCCCTGAACCTCATTCAAAATGTATCCGGAGGTCTTGGCCCCTGTGAAAGTGGTAGGATTGCATCATCCTTGAACCTTGGTTCAAAATGTATTCAGAGATCTCGATCCCCGTGAATGTGGTAGGATTGTATCATCCTTGAACTTTGGTTCAGAATGGATTCGATGACTTCAGTACTTGAGAATGTGTGTTGATCCCATAATTCCTAGAGGAAGGATTGTCTGAGTTCCACATATGTGTTGATACCGTAATTCCAAAAGGAAGGATCATTAGTAACTCCGTAAAGACCTAAATCCTGTAATTCCGAAAGGAAGGATCATTGACTTGATCCCGTAATTCCAATAGGAAGGATTGTCTGAGTTCCATAGATGTGTTGATCCCGTAATTCCAATAGTAAGGATTGTCTAAGTTCCACATCTGTGTTGATCATGTAATTCTGAAAGGAAGGATCGTTAGTAACTCCGTAAAGACCTAAATCCCATAATTCCGAAAGGAAGGATCATTGAATTGATCCCGTAATTCCAATAGGAAGGATTTTCTGAGTTCCACAGATGTGTTGATCCCGTAATTCCAATAGGAAGGAGTGTCTGAGTTCCACAAACGTGTTGATCCCGTAGTTCCGAAAGGAAGGATCGTCAATAACTCCGTAAAGACCTAAATCCCGTAGTTCCGAAAGGAAGGATTGTTAGTAACTCTGTAAAGACCTAAATCTCGTAATTCCAAAAGGAAGGATCATTACTAACTCTGTAAAGACCTAAATCCCGTAATTCTGAAAGGAAGGATCATGTTGATGTTTTGATGATGTTGATGTTTTGATGATAATGATGTTTTCATGATGATGATGTTTTTATGATGATGATGACGCACTGATCGAAATATCAATGTATGATGATGATGATGTACTGATCGAAAGATCAGAGTATGATGATGATTACGATGTACTAATTGAAATATCAGAGTGTGATGATGATGATGTACTGATCAAAAGATCAGACTATGATGATGATCAGAGTATGAAGACGATGATGTACTAATCGAAAGATCAAAGTATGATGATGATAACGTACTGATCAAATGATCAGTATGTGATGATAACGATGTATTGATCAAAAGATCAGAATATCATGATGATGATGTTGTTCAAGAATTGAAGTATGATTATGGTGCTGATCACGATGTTACCAATCAAGTTGCTGATCGAAAGAACAAAATGCTGAAGAAGTTGTTGCTGATCAAAAGATCAAAGTACTGAAGATGTTGTTGATCGAAATGTTGAAGATGTTGTCGTTGATCGAAAGATCAAAGTGCTGAATATGTTGCTGATCGAAATGTTTAAAATGTTGTTGCTGATCCAAAGATCAAAGTGCTGAAGATGTTTCTGATCGAAAGATCAAAGTGCTGAAGATGTTGCTGATCAAAATGCTGAAGATATTGTTGTTGATCGAAACGTCAAAACGTTGAAGATGTTGCTGATCGAAAGGTCAAAGAGCTGAAGATGTTGCTTCTGATTGAAAGGTCTAAGTGCTGAAGATGTTGTTGTTTGAAAGGTCAAAGTGCTGAAGATGTTGCTAAAGGTGTTGCTGATCAAAAGGTCAAAAGATGTTGATGCTGATCAAAGAGTTGTTGTCGTTGAAAATTGAAGACGAAGACTATATGCTATTGAAAAGCTTCCAATGATTTATAGATGTGTTACCCTGATGATGTTGATCATGTCCTCTCCTACTATTGTTGTTGTTGTTGTAGAATACCCTTCTCATTAAGGGGGAGTGTTGAAATATTGTAACTTCAAAGAATATTCTATATGTATCTTTTGTGGTCCCCGATGGTCCTACCGAGAGAACCACTTGTATTATCTTTGTACCCCAATGCTTCTAATTGGAATAACTAATAAGAGTCATGAGGTAGTCCCCTCTATTTGTAAAGGTGGGTCATTAGCACCCCAGTGTGGTTACTTGAGCCTACATGTGTAACTCGAGCCTACATGATTAACTCGGGCCTACATGTCAGATGAGTTAATTAAAGTGAACGAATGAATATAAATAGAGGTGTGGTGCTCCTCATTTGGAACACACATTCTCACGTGTGTAGCACATTAGTGGAGAAGAGAAGTAGCTGGAGAAGGAGGATCAGGCTTTGATGTCCTTACTAGTTTTATCTTTTATCTTTTTGGGGCATCTATATTGAGGAAGCTTTTGCTGGGTTTTTTGCCTTTAGGGTTTTCCTAGGATAAATATTTGTGTTCCTTTTGTATGGTTGTGCTTGTCTATCTTTCAATGATCCTGTTTATATGCTTTTGTTATGAAAATGTAATGAAATACCGATGTCTTAGCTAAGCATATGAAAAATTTAACAGTTTGATTATCCCCCCCCTATTCCTTGTGAAATCATGCCCCCATCTCTTTAACGGTGCGGTGCATAGCTAGTTGTGGTGTTTTTATTAATTTGCAGTTTACATGATGTCTCAAAAATATCATACTCAGATAGCACATAAACCATTGGCATCGATTTTAATCATCGATACATAAGACACTAAATCCATGGTGGGGAATTTTTCTTTAGCTCCACACCATGATTAAATACAATATTTACATCATATGCAATTCAATACCATGGGGTCAAAAACGGGGTGTTACAAATAGTTTATTGACTTCTTATTTATATTTGTTTTTCCACATCTGTTCTTATGTACTTGTAAAACACCAAATTATTTGAATTATTTGCTAGCCTTACATGGTCCATGGGAGGTTCTCCATATGTTTGTTACATGATTTGAGAATCCCTCCAATTCCATGGTTCCATTTCTGATGACAGATTTTCAACGTGAGGATCAAAGGTTGTTAGTGTGATCTCTCCTATGAGTCCATCATATTTAGATATAATTATTGGTTGATATAAGGTAATTATGAATTTTAGAATAAAATTTTTGTATAGAATCACTATGGGAAGCAATGTTTAACCTACAACTAATGCTAGCAAGACAAAATGGTTTAACCAATGTGATGAAGCATATGGATTATTATGTTTATGTTGGATTTGTTGTCCCTCTTTTCAAGGATCCCAACCCAAGTTCTGTCCCTTCTACTCATGCAAATGTCGTCTCACCCGAGATATCTCTTTTTATGGGTAATTGCCAGAACCACATCTCCACAGTTGAGTGGGAGTATTTTTAGTAGCTTCTCATTGTGCCAAGGCTCTCAACAAAGTCCGAGGGTGGATTATTTGTGCTCACTTTGCTTCAATAGCTAGGATATGCCCCAACTTCTCTTATGCAACTCATTAAATAAAGAGAAAGCATGCAACATAATCATTTCCAGTTAATACAATGAAACCACCATACATCTATTCATTTGTAATCAATCCTACAGTCATTCATTCAATATAACATTTACACATATATCCTAGGAACATTCAACATTCACACATATATGTAGAATATAAAGTGAAAACCCATCCAAGAAAAAACCACAAGGTGCTCTTCATCTAGCATGAGGAAATAGATGCACCTTTCATCTCTGCACTAAGTTAAAAACTCTGATTAAAGTCTTCTTCTCTACCTTTCCAGACTCTTCCTCCATCCCATGCTCTCTGATATTCTTATTATCTTCTTCCTACTTTACTCTATTAGTGATCCACATACAACACTCGGCTATAGATCCTTTACTCTGATGCACTTAACAATCCAAAGCCACCAACCAGGAGCTTTGGATTTTCTGCCAGCGAGAGTCTACAATTTAGAGCTAACTGTAAGGATTGACTATAGGGAGAATTGTTGATTTTTCATATGCTAAGCTAGATCATTAGTATTTCATTTCAATTTCATAACAAAAGCATATAAACGGGATCACTGAAAGATAGACAAGCACAACCATACAAAAAAATATATATTTATCCTGGGAAAACCCTAAAGGGAAAAACCCAACAAAAGCTTCCTCAATATAGATGCCTCAAAAGATAAAAGGTAAAACCAAAAGGGAGATCAAAGACTGATCCTCCTCCTTATCCAGCTACTTCTTTCTCCTCCACTAATGCTCCACACAAGTGAGAGTGTGTGTTCCAAATTAGGAGTGCCACACCTCTATTTATATTCATTTGTTCACTTTAATTATCAATTCCGACATGTAGGCTCGAGTTAATCATGTAGGCTCGAGTTACACATGTACTCTCAAGTAACCACATTGGGGTGCTAATGACCCACCTTTACAATTAGAGAGGACTACCTCATGAATCTTATTAGTTCTTTTGATTAGAAGCATCAGGGTACAAAGTAATACAAGTGGTTCTCCCGGTAGGACCATCGGGGACCACAAAAAGATACATATAGAATATTCTTCGAAGTTACAATATTTCAACACTCCCCCTTAACTAGAAGGGTATTCTACAACAACATCAACAACAACAATAATAGGAGAGATATAGAGGACATCATCAACATCATCAGGGTAACACATCTATAAATCATTGGAAGCTTTTTCAACATCATGTACTCTTCATCTTCAATCTTCAGTCTTCAGCAACATCAACACTTTGACTAGTTCGATCAGCAACAACTTGACCTTTCGATCAGAAGCAACATCTTCAGCACTTTGACCTTTCAATTAGAAACGTCTTCAGCACTTTGACCTTTCGATCAGCAAGAAAATATTCAGCAACATCTTCAGCACTTTGACATTTCGATCAACAACAACATCTTCACCACTTTGACCTTTCGATCAGCAACAACATCTTCAGCACTTTGAGCTTTCGATCAGCAACAACATCTTCAGCATCTTGACTTTTCGAATAGCAACATCATCATCATCATACTCTGATTAGTAACATCATGATCAACATCGTCATCATCACACTTCAATTTTCAAACAGCATCATCATCATCACATTCTTATCTTTCGATCAGTAAGTCATCATCATCACACTCTGATCTTTCGACCAGTACATCGTCATCATCACACTCTGATCTTTTGATTAGTACATCGCCATAATCACACTCTGATATTTTGATTAGTACGTCATCATCATCATACTATGATCTTTTGATCAATACATCATCATCACACTTTGATCTTTCGATCAGTACGACATCATCATCATACTCTGATCTTTCGATCAGTATGTCATTATCACACTTTGATCTTTTGATCAGTACGGTATCATCATCATACTCTAATCTTTCGATCAATACGTCATCATCATCAGCAGCAACCGGCAATCCACATCTCAAAGATAAAAAGTCTTTGGTTCACTTTTGGACTTAAATTCTAGGGATGATATAATCCCCACCACATTCTCGACAACCGAAGTTACTGGATTGATTACAGGATAATCAGTCCCTATCACTTTAGGACTAAGTCCAACGATGATGCAATCCTACCACATTCACGAGGACCGAAATCTCTGGATACATTTTGATCTGAGATTCAAGGATGATGCAATCCCACCACATTCACGAGGGTCGAGACCTCCAGATACATTTTGAACCCAGGTTCATGGATGATGCAATCCCACCACATTCATGAGGGTTGAGACCTCTAGATACATTTTGAACTGAGGTTCAGGGATGATGCAATCCCACCACATTCATGGGGGCCGAGACCTCCAGATACATTTTGAACCGAGGTTCGGGGATGATGTAATCCCACCACATTCACAGGGGCCGAGACCTCTGGATACATTTTGAATCGAGGTTCAAGGATGATGCAATCCCATCACATTCACGGGGGCTGAGACCTCCGGATACATTTTGAACTAAGGTTTAGGGATGATGCAATCCCACTACATTCTCGAGGACTGAAGTCACTGAATCTATTCTGGACCTAGGTCACCTGATCACTTTTAGAAAAATGTCCTAGGATAATACAATCCCTCTTCATTCTCGAGGACCTAGGTCACCAGATCACTTTTGGACAAATGTCCCAGGATGATACAATCCCTCTTCATTCTCAAGGACCGAATTCACTGGATCACTTTAGGGAAAGTGCCTAGGGATGATACAATCCCACTGCAACATCACTACTCCCCTTTTCAAGGAAGGTCTTTCCGAAACACACTAATCTTGTATTGAAAGTGTTTGAACTTTACTCGGGACAGAGGCTTTGTCAACACATCATCATCTAAACCATCATCATCTACATATTCAGTATGTGAATATTGAACTATCACCATCTGTATCTCCAGTATGTGAATATTGAAAGCATCATCATCTATATCTTCAATATAGAAATACTGAAAGCATCAACACCTCTATATTCAGTATAGAAATATGGAATCACCATCATCTGCATCTATAGTATGTAAATACTGAAACATCATCTATATATTCAGTATGGGAATACTGAAACATCATCTATATCTTCAGTATGGAATACTGAAACGTCATCATCTCTATATTCAGTATAGAAATACTGAATCACCATTATCTACATCTACAGTATCATCATCTACATCTTATCTCGTATGTAGAAATACCAGATTTCTATGTGTTATGACAGAACACAGGGTTCTCTGTCATCACAGCTATGGTTATCACATAGAATCATTGTAGTATCCATATTCAGGTCAGAGAGACCTGATATCAGCTTCCGAAGCCATATGGATTCACAACTTAGCAGAGCAATCTGCTATGTATTCTGCTTCAGCTATGCTAAGAGAAACACTAGACTGTTTCCTGCTAAATCATGGACTCATAGCAGACCCCAAACAAAAGCATCTACCTAATGTGCTTTTCATGTCTGAGATACTTCTATCCCAATCTGCATCTGTATAGTCATACAATCTGTAGTCATGGTTTCCATCATAGTATAGACCAAATTCTATAGTCCCTATCAGATATCTCATCACATGTTTTGTGGCTACCAGGTGAACCCATCTAGGTTGAACTAGATACTGACTCAAGGTGTTCACAGCAAAACAAATGTTTGGTTTGGTATTTGTTAGATACATTTAACGACCCAATAATATGTCTGTATTGAGTCATGTCCACTAACTCTGATGATTCATCAACTAATAACTTCAAGTTGGAATCCATGGGTGTGGCCATGCCTTTGTATTCCAACATATCGAATCTTTTCAATATCTCTACTGCATACTTTCCCTAGTTGAGAAAGATTGCTTCTGAATTTTTCCATACTTCCAGACCTAGGAAATAATGCATTAACCCAAGGCATTTCATCTAAAATTCTTCAGCGAGCTTCTTCTTGCATTCTACAATGTGTTTCTCATTCCTTGTTAGGAATAGATTATCCACATATAGTAATAGTATGACATGTTCATCTTCTATAACCTTGAAGTAAAGGCTAGGATCAGCTTTCATTAGGAAACTATCTATCCTTCCATACCAGGCTCTGGGAGCTTGCTTCAGGCCATAGAGGCCTTCTTCAACTTGCATACGTGATTCCATCCATCTTCAACTTCAGATCCTTATGACTATTCTATGTATACTTTGTCTTCAATCACACCATTCAGAAAATCTATTTTCACATCCATCTGGTGTAAGTCCCACTTCATCATGGATGCAAGTGCCATGATAGCTCTAATCGAAGTATACCATACTACTGGGGAAAATGTCTCTTCATAATTAATTCCCTCTTTATGATAGAAACCTCTAGCCACAAGTCTTTCCTTACTTCTATCTGCAACATATTTTATCTTGCAAATCCATTTGGAAGATACCACATTCTTGCTTTCTAGTTTGAGTACTATATCCGAAACATCATTCTAGTATTCTTTCATCATAACATCTTCCATGAGTTCATCTTGTCATGTCATCAACATGTCCTAGTCTTCTGCATTCAACCTGGAATGTTGGAACCCACTTTACTCTTAGTAAAGTATCAAATCATCAGGAAGTTGTCCATCATGTCGTACCATGTCGAACTCATATATCTTCTATAGTCACTCCCATGAAGTGGAGTATCATCTTCCCTCCTCTTTCTGTACAGGTGGTTCTATGCTTGATATATACTTTTCAATAGAGTATGTTATGTCATAGTCTATTCTTTCTAAGGAAAATCACGAACCTTGCTTTGTACACTTGTTCTTGTAGATCCATATGGAATATACTACATACTTTCCTTTATGTCTCGAAACCATATTGAATACATCATTCCTCATGATTGATTGTTACTCTTTGATCGTAGCTTCTTTGATAGCCATGGTGGTCTTCATCCTTCGAAGTGGATCTACCGCTCTCTGAATTTTTTTCCTTCGTCATGATGTCTCTAACCCTAGGAGCTTCAGATTCATGTTTATTGAATTCTCATTACTTGTTCTTTGGAACAAGTCTCATCCTTCTTTTCTTGTAGGCGGTTGTACAGGACCTTTCCTACAATTCAAATGCACTAGTTGCATGGTTAGAGCTATTTTATAAAACATATGCATAATGAAAAATTCTTATGCATCATGCAACTGTTTATCCAACACAACATTCATCCATATCTCACTACTGTCATTAATGAAACTAGTCTATCATGCATAACAAATCAACTGAATATAATCAAATGTATAACAAAACAATTTCATGAAATGACAATTGAATACTTATCTTTTATTCGTTTTGTGGGTATACTCCTTCTTGATCCTTCTACTTCATCATCTTCTTCATTCATGGCATCATCATTTCTTATCCAAATGATAATATGTATAAGAGGTTCTTCAAGAATTGAGTTCTTCATATTCCTCATCGCTTGAGGGATCTTCTCTAAATGGTGAGATCTTGATCTTCAATTTCTCCCATCTTCTTCTTCTCTTCTTACGAGTCAAGATTCTTCTTCTTCCTAGTTTCAACTAAAAGTAATCACTTCCTTCTGGCACACATTCCTCACATGAGTGAATCCCATGATCCTAGGAGGCCATTCAAGGTGGCTATCACCACTTCTGTATTCTTCACTTCTTCTTTTACTTGTTTCTTAAGGTCATCTTCTGATGTATGTTCTTACCTTCAAATAGTTTGGTCAAGGAATAAAACATCTATTTCGATGTCTTTAGGGAAGGCACTTGTGGTACAAGTTGATCCGTGATTGAATCAACAATGATCTTATTGGCCTTGACCAAGTTCTTTTGGAGTAAGGCTTTGAGCCTCATCTCCCTCTGGAACTGGAACCTCTCTACTCATGTAGGTGTCCAATTCATTTTCTTTAGAGAGATCAAATAATTCCATGCTTGGAATTTGTCAACTTCACCAAGCTTATCATCAAGCTAATGAGAACCTCAAATGGAAATAGCAAAAGATTAGATCTTACCGTTTTGAGGTGTCTGTCTTGGTTCCGGAGCTGGCTGATCTAGGGTTTGTCAGAGAAAACCTAATTTTCAAAACTTAGAATATTTCATATCTAATTGGATAGAAATATATATCTCTTCAATCTGATCTATCTAATGTAATCCTTTTCTGAAAATTGTGGAGTGAAGCTCCTGGAACAGGAAGCCCTAGTTTTCCAATTTCTCCTACAGAAATTCTCGATGTTGTTTCTACACTATATCTGAAATTTATCCTCATATATGTTTGAAAATTAATACTAAGGTACCCTTGCATGTCCCTGTTCCAACACCATAGGTTTCATCATAATTGGTTTCACCAATTGGGACTTATGATCATTTTCCAAAGGTGACCTATTACAGGACTCTTCATAACAATAAAATTGTATGGACTGCCACATGTCACTGTTTCATATTCTAAGTATGAAACTCAGACCATAGAAATTACATTCCATTCCCTTTCTGTAACATCCTCCAAAATTTCATTTGGACCTTTGTAGCCCAAGATATAGAAATTCTCCCCAGGTGTCCTTTTTAGCGATGAATCCTAGAAGATGCTGGAATCCTAACTTGGAGGGATCATATCTCCCAGACTATAGCGAATCTGAGGTGTAATTTTGGATACAGTGTACATCATGATTTTAAATTCAACCTTAGAAATTTTTAGCTCCTGATCCTTCTCCAATCCCACGATATAGCGAATGTACCAAAACTTATCAGTTTTAGTATTTAGGGTTTTCCAGCTTGGGGTCAAACTAGGGTTTGAGTTTCCTGGAGTTTCACCCAATCAAAAATATTGATCCAGGTCTCTAAACTTCGATTTTTATGAGGAGAGAAATCCTATGCTGGGCCCACTCAAAAATTCTTCTTCTGTAGAAATCCCTAATTTCTTGCACCAAAAACTAAAAATGCTCGAAATCGAATTCTGCTTCGATAGAAAGATGTGCCCTTCAATGGAGAGTCAACCTAGCCTTCCTTTGTTGATAGATTGTGGAGAGAGACCCAAAAAGTAAGAAGCTCTAGCTTCTGTAGCTGCACAATGTCTTCTTTCAGGGTGGCTCTAATACCATGTTGAATTTTCATATGCTAAGCTAGAACATTAGTATTTCATTTCAATTTCATAACAAAAGAATATAAATAGGATCACTAAAATATAGACAAGCACAACCATACAAAAAAAAACACAAAGATTTATCCTGGGAAAACCCTAAAGGGAAAAACCCAGCAAAAGCTTCCTCAATATAGATTCCCCAAAAGATAAAAGGTAAAACCAAAAGGGAGATCAAAGACTGATCCTTCTTCTTCTCCATCTACTTCGTTCTCCTCCACTAATGCACTACACAAGTGAGAGTGTGTGTTCCAAATGAGGCGCACCACACCTCTATTTATATTCATCCATTCACTTTAATTATCAATTTTGACATGTAGGCTCGAGTTAATCATGTAGGCTCGGGTTACACATGTAGTCTCAAGTAACCACACTGGGGTGCTAATGACCCACCTTTACAATTAGAGGGGACTACCTCATGACTCTTATTAGTTCTTCTGATTAGAAGCATCGGGGTACAAAGTAATACAAGTGGTTCTCCTGGTAGGACCATCGGGGACCACAAAAAGATACATATAGAATATTCTTCAAAGTTACAATATTTCAACAAGAATGTATAACCCGCATACAGCTTAGGCTCCTTATTTTATAGCCTTATTACGGACTTCATATAGACTCCATACATACTTAATACAATGGATTGACTCAACCAATCCTACTATTTCATGCACTCAACTATAGATCCTTTACTCTGATGCACTCAACAATCTAGAGCCACCAACCAGGAGCTCTGGCTTTTCAGCCAGTGACAGTCTACAATTCGGAGCTAATTGTAAGGATTGACTATAGGGAGAATCTATAACCTGCATATAGCTTAGGTTCCTTATTTTATAGCCTTATTGTAGAATTGATACTAAATCCATACATACTTAATACAGACTCAATACTGATTTGATACAGACTAAATACATAATCAATACTGACTCATTACAGACTCCTTTTCTGTCACTTTCTCAACCAACAGGTTGTCTTTCTTATTCTAGCAACACCTAATAGGAGGAACTAATGACCTGACTTACAAAGATGGCTTCATGAGTGTGGTTTTCATCAGCTCCAACTAAGCTCGTACCCATGATCATAAAGGCCTCTTGATTTCTCATCATTATGTCTTACTATCATTTTCCAGTCGTTACACTACTTGCACGGCCTCCATTGCTGATATTTTGTCATACCTTCCCATGTCGCACTCCATCCTTCTTTCATGACTTCCTTATTTGGTGTAGATTCCTCTTCCAGCACCTCCTCCTCTTCTTCTTCATCTCTTCCACTTCCTCTATCCCATCGTCCTTTCTCTTCTTTCATTTATCATGCATCCTCAGTCATAGCTCCTTCTTCTCCTCCTTTAGCTCTTCTCCATACTTAGCCAAAATTCTTCATGAATTCTTCCTTACTTTCCCTTGGCCCAACAAGCCCCCAACACTCACCCGTGGCTCTTCTTGAGCCATGCGAATATATTACTACATGTTTTGACTTATGCTGATTTTGTTCTAAAAATATACCACGATTTTCATGTGACCCTCTCTGCTTCTATGCACACTCTTCTGTCTTCTGCATCTGCTCCACCAAGTAGAAACTAACATCTTCCAGCATGAATTTCTCCACTGATGCCGCTATATAGCACACCTTCTAGTGTACATGATTTCATTTATTTTCCTTCTTTTAATACTACTTATTGTGATTCTTTCTAAAATCTATTACTATTGTCATTCTTTATAATTATCAGATGTAGTTATTGTTTCAAATTATTAGGACAGACAAAATCAAAGACTTATCATTATTACCGATTTTCCTTGTCTGCATTTCTGGCTTCAACATAAATTCATCCCAATTTTTTCATTCCTCCCTTAAGAATGTTTTGTTGGAGTATCTTTGAATGCCAATTCTTTCCTTCCTCCCTTAAGAATGTTTTGTTGGAGTATCTTTGAATGAGTATGCGAAATTGGTATAAACCTTTGATATCACAGTAGTTTACCAGTCCAGTATATGGTCAATGTTTTTCTTGGCTTCAATGTTGGTGAAATATACTATCCTATCAACGTCTTACCTTCATTCATTGGAGTGTGCCATTTTAACCTTTTTATTGAAATCATCATCACCTTTTGTATTTTCAGCAGCTTGTAGAGTTGATGGTGATGATGATGGCCTTTATTTCCATTTTTCATTATCCGAATAGTAGTTCAGACTGCCATGTTCTAGCAATGGATACTATGCACCGTGGCAGCCATTTCCATAGTTTTATCTGGTGTCTTCAGTGGTATTTTCCTTGGTCCTTCAATTGTAGTCACTTCCTCTACATTCTTGCTTAGGAATGCTAGGAGAGTATTTCTCTTACAGGTACCAGAATGCTTGTTCATTTCTAACCTTATTGGATTTATCTCATTTTTAAGTCTCCTTACTACTTGAAGTGGAACATAACTAGCAAATTTTCCTTCAATCATAACATGTATAACAGTAGTATTCATAGAGCCCTCAAGGGCACTAGCACTGAAAATCATAGTCAACATACTTCTCCCACAGTATTTCTTCATCTCGTGGTGTTCCTTCAACATCTTGCTTGGAATTTTATGGGGTTTAACTTAAACGAGAGGGAAAGTGGAAGGGTGATCCAGGTGTTCAGTTTGTCAAATATTCACGGGATTCATTATTGATTAATATCATGACAATGTGATCCATCACGTGGGTCGCCTTTTCAAATTGTATGTTTTAACGCTTCCAACTACAGCTCTCCTTTTTCATTGTGACATCATGCTATTTATGAATAAGGGGCCGATCAAATTAACTTGGTATCTACAAATGTGAAGCACTGACATCGGTCTTGTCATCAAGTTACTTAATTATTGTGCCAATGTCACATCATTTCTTGGTGGTGTCATTTCATATGATAATTCCACTTCTCTTTGCAAGCCCCAACAATTTATTGTCACGCTCGTAACTTTATTGTCATCTACTCATACTTCTAGTTGCACTCCTTATGACTTCATTTTCCATTCCCGTAAGGTCATCCACTTTTTTTTTAACTTTATCAAGTCATGGTGATCAAGGTAAGGTGTCTCTTCACACGTACCTACTCCTCCCGCTGCACACATACCTTCTAGCTCGGGTATATTTATCTCAAGTGGATCAGCATCATCTAGTTCTCCCATAATATTGTAGCACTCCATCCAGTTGTGTACTGTCATGGTGCATTGATGGAAATTCATGTTTGCGATAGGGGTTTCTTCAAATATATTTTCCTTTATTATTTGTAGCACAACATCGATTATCGGGTGTTCACTTGAGAAATCAAATTTCTAGGTGAATCTTACAGCTAATCTTTCCCATTCGAAAGCTCCTCGTCGCAGCTCTACTGATGTGTACCAATTCCTTGGTACCATTTCCAAAGTGTAGATTAATCAATGCACCCATTTTTTTCCTGAATATTATTTCTAGTTCTTGTGACAATGCTCAATATGTTCCATAGGATCTGTTAGTCCTATATATTTATGATCATGGTAACTGATCTCTTTCCCAAATATGATCTCTAGTAATCTTCTACACTCTATCCATTTGGAGATAGATTGTTTGTGTGTACGCCACCATCTAGCGGGCATAGTTTTTCAACAAATAGTCAAGAGTGGATAATCGTCATGATTCTGTGACTTTTTATTCAAATTATACTAGAAAATACGCAAGGTTAGGTAATCCTTCATATGTAGGAAGTGTGCTTGCTTAAGCTCCCACCCTTTAGACAAATCATTGTGATTCCTGCACATCTTCTCATGGATACTTCATGTAGCCTATTCTACCAATTTTCCATGGCATCTCCTAAGTTAGACGTTCATGAACCTACACTCCGCCAACTTAGTTTTCAATAAGCTATTGGATTTATATAATCTTCTTTTGAAGACATGATATTATACAACTGATCTAGATAATTTCCTTTACCTTCACTATGTACAGGCTCAACATATCTCTTCCCTTCGAGCGGATCAATTGGCATAACAACCCTTATTTCAGAATCTTCAAATGATAAGATCCTTTTCTTGAAGTTTATAATGGTTTGGTTTTCTATTACCAAATCAATTCCCAGTAGTGCAGGATATGGATTTTTTTCATCGACAATCTCAATAACTTCGAAGTCAACATATGTTCCTAAACCTTCAACTTCTACAGGCACTTGACTTAGTCTACCAATTTGTATATCCTTCGACTGTTTCACAAGACTTAGTTGAATGGGAGACTAGTCTAGTCGTGGATTATTCATGCTCTCCCATGTTTATCTTGTCAATATGTTGGCATCCAAGCCCAAATCTAATATGATGTAATCCATATCATAAGATCCTATCAGTGCAATCATTCACGGTTTTCATCTTTTCTTCAGCCTTTTCTAGATATGATTCACTCTGTTTTTAGGTTGCAGGTCATATGGGGTTTCTTCTATTAGTGTTGTCATTTTTGTGATACCATCTTTATCATTGATTAATGCTAAAAAACTTTTGAAAAAATATTTAAGCTTGCTAACATTTTTCATTTGTGGCTTCCTAGTGAGTTGTTCAAATTGTTCGGGCATGGTTCTGACTTGTTCAGATGTCAACGGTTGATGGGCATCAACAAATTCTCATCTCGCCTCCAAGAATACTTATTTCTCCTTTTGTACATCTAGTAGAGATTTCTTTTGTGCCGCGGGTCTCACCTACGGTTTTCCTTGCTGCGTATTGTGGTATGTACCTATCGCAACACCTCCCCTTGTGACTATAACAATGTGACGTTCTCTTGGTTTGACAAAGATCATCTGAATGTTTTGATTGGGATTTGGATTCTAATTCTGCATCGAAATTAGTTGCGGACACTCTTCGACACTGTGATCAACTGCTTTATAGTAGGTACATGTTTTCCTAGAACTTTTTCAATATCATGGAAAATGTCATGGCTTCCCACAATTATAGAATATGACTTGGCCTCTTCCTTGACCAAATCCTCCTCCTTGTTGTTGTAGTCGGCCTCTAAAGTTTCCACCCCCCCCTTTGCGGAGGGTATTGTTGTTGTTGAGGATACTGATTCTGCTGGTATTGTGGATGAGGGTATTGTGGTTGTTGATATTGAGTAAGATGATACTGATTTTGCTTGCATCTTCTCATCATTTTTCATTAAGTAGGTATCCATCGTCTTTTCTTATAGTAGTTGAAATGCTATGAAGTCCTTTTCATCATGACCTACTAATATAAAAAAATTACAATACATACTAACTAGTGTTCTTACAATATTCTGTAAGTACATACATTCTTCATGCTTGTGGCCCCTAGTCTGGCATATTCTACACCAAGGAATTCATTGGGTGTTTAACGGATTCGATGCTCCTACTGGGACATAGTTCATGAGCACCAGGAAATTGTCTTTATGGTTTTTGTATGTTTTGTATCTTGTACACAAGAGTTCTTCCTAAAATTCCTTCCCTCTCTAAATTTCTTAGAGATGAACCCTAAGGTTGGCCAACTGTAACTAAGTATGCATCATTCCCGAACTAGTATCTCCAACGGGAAAGGCTTCTAATTTCATTGATATTTACATATCCTCTATCTATGACACAATATTCTGTTGCATCAACGGGGTTTAGATATGTGGTATCAAGGCAGAAATAAACCATTCCTTTTGCTGTACATATGACATTTGGAAGCTCACTTTGGCCATCAATGTATTAAATATATAGTCAAAGTCCCAAATAGATTCTATGGTAACTGCTTGATCTCTTTAATTTCAATGATGCACTATGATTCATATTTTGGCTTTCTAAACTCATCTATGAGACCCACTCGAATCGTGTTAAGTGTTTTCAGGACTACTCCTACTAGTACTATGGAAATTTTCATATACCAGTCAATCGCACGACCTCACAGAGTCATGATCATCTATTCTTTCTTGATATTATTATCCTGTATCTGTCAAATAGTCCAGATAGCTTAGCAAAGGAACCAATGTTGTTCTGGGTCTTCCAACCCATTTCCATTGAATATTGGTAACTTAATGTCATCTCCAGCCATTGTATGCATTGCTGGTATAGTCAAAACAAAATTTTATCTAGTCGAACTTGTCTACTATTTACAATGTTAGTACTACTCGTGTTTACATAAGTACTTGGAGATAAGTCTCTCGATCTTACCTCTAGCGACGTATGTGTTTATATAGGATATTTGTAACCACGTTCTCGTTTCGGGGATTCAGTCGACTCTTCTGAATATTCATCTCTTTCAGAGATCGACTGATATTCCTCTTCTTCGTCACAAGACCCTTTTTCCAAGTATGATGCAATATCGTAGCCTTCTTCTTCTCTATCTGTGTTGCAACTCTCTCTTCATAACATAGTTTTTCTTCACTTGCCAGATCTGAATATTCTTTCGCTTATTAAAAATCCTGACTCTAGCTCAGTTCCACTATATCCTAGGAACATCTCACTTTAGGGTTCTGCTGGTACATAGGCACTCTATTTCTATACGGTCTTGTTACATTCACAAAATACCTTTTTTACATACACGCATTTTTATCCATGTCTTTAAAGATGACAGGTGTCTACTACGTGGGCCTTGAATTTTTTTTCGCTCTACCTCACTGTATGAGGTTATTATATCAACAAAAAACTCAATAATATATCCCTATAGGATACTACCTATCCAAAATTCTATAGCTCTCGACACGAGGTTTCTTACTTCTTCCAGTTGTTCAATTAACTGGAGAGTCCATTGCCTTGGTTCTTCGCCTTGAAAATTTGTTTGTTGGGTCGCTAGCTTAGGTAACAATTCATACAACAAAATGGGAAACTCATAAAAGAAAATATCATGAATGTATGTGTAGATGTATCAGCCCAACTACTCTGTTGGGTTCCACTGAGATCCTTCTCGTTATTTTTGTGTGAATTCTAGCTCTTTGAATTCCACCCAATCTTGGATCTCTGGCTACATTGGTTTCCATAACACATCCCTCACCACAACAATTCAAGGTCCCGACAACGAAACCATTTATTGGCTTTTCTGTCCCTTTCGACAGGGATCCCGACCTAGGTTCATTCCCTTCTTCTCATCATAAAATAGCCCAAGATATCAGCCCGATGGAGCAGAGATAAGTTGGAAGCACCCGTGATGCAGATTTCATCTCGCCTGAGATATCTCTCTTTATGGGTAACTACAAGAACCACGCTTCCAAATTTGGGTGGGAGGATGTTTATTACCTTGGCTCTGCTCCAAGGCTCTCAACGAAGTTCGAGGTGGATTATTTGTGCTCACTGTGCTTCAACATCTAGGTTTCACCCCAGCTTCTCTTATGCAACTCATTAAATAAATAACAGGCATGCAACATAATCATATCCAGTTAATAAAATGCAACCATCATACATCTATTAATTTGTAAGCAAGCCTACAGTCATTCATTCAATATAACATTTACATGTATCTTAGACACATTCAACATTCACACATATACACATAATATAACATGGAAACCCATCTGGAAAACACCACAAGGTTCTCTTCATCTACCATGAGGAAATAGATGCACCTTTTGCCTGTGCACTAAGCTACAAACTCTGCTTAAGATCTTCTTCTTTACCTTTAAATACTATTCCGCCCTCTCATGCCCTTTGATCTTCTCTATGTATTCTTCCTACTTTATTCTATAAGTGATTTGCACACATCCTGGATCAACTCAACCTTTCCTACTCTTTTGCACACTCAGTTACAGATCCTTTACTCTCATGCACTCAACAATCTAGAGCCACCAACCGAGATCTCTCTCTTTTCAACCAGCAAGAGTCTACAAATTATAGCAAACCGTAAATACTGACTGTAGGGAGAATGTCTAACCCACATACAGCTTGGGTTCCTTCTTTTATATCCTTATTACAGACTCGATACAGACTCCATACATACTTAATATAGACTCAATACCAATTCAATATAGACTTGATACAGACTCAATATCGACTTATTACAGACTCATTTTCTATCTCTTTCTTAGCTGGCTTTCTATATTCAACCAACATCCTATTTTTCTTATTCTAGAAACACCTAATGGGAGGCACTAACGGCCTGACTTACAAATAATCCTTCACATGTGTAGTTTCCACCGGCTCTAGCTGAGCTCAACTATTCCTACTGTAATAAGGACTGGCATGTTCAAATTGATCATTTTAAAAAGGAGTGTGAGCAATGTACTTATAATTTTTAGCACCATAACATCAAGGCGCCTTATTATATAAATAAGGCTTCATTAACTGAGTAATATTTGATGGACCAAGAAAATAGAGTAAAAGGAAAGGATGGAACACATGCAATTATAGTAGTCGAATCTCACCCATCTTCTTGGGTACTTCACTTAGGTTCCTTACATCACATGTCTTCATCACAAGATGATTTTGCGTCTTTGGAGCCCTGTACCATGCTAACTATTCTAATGGAGGTCAATACACATGTTTAGATATGTGGAAAAGGATTGATTAACAGGGTTGACAATACATTCCAAGACATCCTTTCTATTCCATCACTCTCTATAAATATTCTTTCAATTTACCAAGTAACTCACTCTAGTTCAAGGAATGAATTGAGTTAACCCCAAATTATGTAGTCATCACTGAGATCTTGAGTGAAGTTTTGGTTGTTGTTGGGGGAGTTGATCAATTGTCCAAGTTGTACCTTTTTCTCAAACTTCATTCCCAAATATCAATCCATAGTAATTATCACTCATTCTGAAAAGGTAAGCATATTGTGGCATGAACATTTTGGTCGCATAAATTAATGTTACTTTTAGAATATCAACAAGGAGGGTTTAGTAATAGAGCTTCCAGAAGTGAACTTCTCTATTGGGATTTACCAGGGCTGCATACATGGAAAACATCCATGATAAAAATGACAAAGGAAAGGCGTGGAGAGCCTCAACAGTCGTTGAGCTTGTTCACAGTGATTTAATGGATCTATTTTTTCATCCTTCCACGAGCAGAGCCAAGTATGTTTTGGCATTCATCAATGAATGTTCAAGGAACACCTGGGCATACATTCTCAAATAGAAACCAAAAAATTTTTAGTTCTTAAAAGACTTTAAATCCCTTGTAGAAAAGAAGTCCAGAAAGGAAATACAAATTATGTGTATGGATAATAGGGGGTGTATTTTAACAAATACTTTGAGCAACTATGTGCCTCCAAAGGAATTTAATTGCAGCAAACCGTCCCTTAGTCTCTTCAGTAGGATGGAGTGATCATAAAAATAAAAAATAATTGATTTTAAATGTTTCCACAACGTTGACTTCATGGTTATATATATTTTTCCTAAGTTAAAAACAAAATAATAATAAAATAATTCATTTGTTTTTTTGGATGTGACAAATGCCATACATCAAGATTATTCTCGTCCTCTTTATTATAATCATTTTAATTTAAATAAGTACGGAATTTGTAGCATAATGTTTTCCCCTATCAATTTTTCAGCTATGTTTTCCAAGTGATTTCCCTTTGGGATGACATAAGCCATGGGTGCAAAGATTCAACAAGTTTACATGTTTCATCTTTCATAGAATTTATTGTGGATTTGGAGGTGATCCATGAAGGTATGATGATGAGAATGTACAAATTGCAAAAGAATTACATGGACATATTGGATAAGGGGAAATTTATTCATTTGCAAGATTCTTAATTGATAGATTTATCAGATTTTTGGATCCTTATCCAGGCATGTTTCTTGATGCACTTCAAACAAAAATGTTCTAGGTGTTCATCATGTCACTCATTTCCTATGATAGTACAGGTGAATTTGGTTAATGAAAAATAGGTAAATATTTTATGTGGCAAGACTATTTACTAACTCTTGTCCAAAGGGTTAACAGAAAATGAAATGAGAAACTAGCTAGTAATTGATCCAAATCAAGAAAATATTAAAAACCAGAAAAGAAAAAAAAGAAAAAAAAAACATTGAACATTAGAGTGAACCTGAAAACCATCCATTCTTTTTCAAAATTGTATCTTTGTAGCAAAAAAACAAAGAAAACACAACACTTTATTGTAGTAGTTGTGTGTGTTTTTAAATTTTTATCTATGGTGGCAATTTCAATCAAATATAGAATTGTGGCATTGTCATATACAATTACTTACATTAAAAGTATGTAGTATGTTAGAAGCGTAGATAAATAACACTTTCCCTAAATTTCCTAGACAAGATCTGAATGTGGAGCATCCGTGAGACATCAATAGATCATGGAAATATTGGCAATGTACTGCAGATTGAGATTTTAAGTGTATTGAACTAAATTTTCCATGCCAAATCAGTGTTGAAGAGTGTAATCTCACCCATAGTTAGTTAGTGAGTTAGGTCATGAGTTAGGTCAAGCTACTATGGTGATTTATATTTCCTATTTAAACAGATCTGAATAATGAGAAGGAAATCAATCTGCCCAGTGTGCTTATCTGGCTTCATTCTATTATTTCACATTGTATCAGAGCTTACGGCCTGATCCGTCCATTGTTGGGGTAATCCTTTTCAAAGAGTGGAAAGAACTCTCATGAAGCAAAGCCATTTGGAAGCGGCTTGCCTACCAAGCTAGGGCAATATATTTTTTTTATTTTTTAGATCTGAATTTTATTTTCCAAAGCATAGTATTTTCCAGATCTGAATTTTATTTTGGAAAGCACGCTATTTTTATCTATTTTGTTTCCAGATCAGAATTTAGGTTTTTTGTTTACCCTAACGTTTAAAAAAAAAGATAATTTATTTGAGAGCTTGGCTACCTCCCAGTGCATGCATTTTAGGGTTCATATTTTCCAGCCAGCATTCAGGCAAAAGTAACAAATCTAATCGATCGCTTGAACACATGCTCACCAGATCTGCACTCTATTTTTTGGGGCATGAAGATCTACAAGATCCGTGTTACAGATCTCGGCTTTCCAGATCATCTTACCCTGTGAGCTTTCCAGATTGTCTCGTTGGACATACCTCCATTGCAGTCTATGTACCAAGTCTTTTTTTTTTTTCTTAGATCTGATTTGTTTTGCTTTGATTTGCCGAAACCCTAAAACAAAAACAAAAAAACTTTTTTTTACAAAAAGGCATTATTTAAAAAAAAGAGAGCGTTACCTCTCTTGGGCACTGCCCCTTTATCATAGGAGAAAATCAATGCCGCCGCTCATATTGAAGAGGCAAGAAGTGGTACCACCGCTCTTATTGAAGAGGCAAGAAGCGGTACCACCGCTCTTATTGAAGAGGCAAGAAGCGGTACCACCGCTCTACCTGTGTTTAGAGAAAGCGGTGAACTTCACTTTCCTTAGCCGATTTCTGGCACCGTCGGTCCACTGCCTATTGCCATTGCACCAGGAGAGGTGCTCATTTTTATTAAAAGAAAGGTGAAGTGCATTGTTGAATCGCCCACCAAATCGGTCTTTCTCATTCCAGATCTGTCGCCTTCTCTCAATTTCTCACAAATATTGGAAGCTGGCCCAATGAACTCTCTAACTATATTTCTTTTTTGTCAAAAAAAAAGGGCATCTGGAGATAGGATGGCCTAATCATCCAATCTTATTGAAGGTTGTGATACAGAAAAGAAGATCTATTCTTGAAGATGGTGCTAACAGAAGCAGTCCCAGAAGAATTTGAAGAGGTAAGAAATATCTTAACACCACAAGGTTTATGTCAGAGCTTTAATGGAGATGAGTATGATGTATGGGAAATCAAAGTAATTAATGTGTTAAAATTACATGATTTGTGGCACTTCATAGTTGAAGAGGATCCCATTGATCCAGAAAAGTTTAATGCTTTCAAAGAATTTGAAAAAGAAAGAAGGCAAGTTGTTTCCTTATTTCTCATACAAGACAGTATAGACTATTCCTTATTTCATTACATTGTAGAAGCTGATACTCCAAAGAGAGCATGGGATACACTGAAAGAAGTCTTCAGTGAGGAACCAACGGTAGAGGAAGATGACTCTGTAAGTTAGGCAGAGCACCAGGAATCCCACACTGAAGTGGAAGACAGTCAAGATGACTATGTCTATGAGGCAGCTAGTGATCATGTAATCCCAGCAAATGATATTGATCCAGTTATGTTTGATGATGACAATGAAAGAAAACATGTCACTACAGCGGTACTCAATGATGTGAGTGATAGTCTCTTTGAGAAATAAACAGTTGATCGTAGCATAGAAGCTACAATAGTTGCTGAGAATGAGCAACAACTAGCCGATAGCATCACAAAAGAAACAACATTATGCAGTCCACCCCAAAACTAGAAAACCAGAAGTTTGAGGGATATCTATAAGCAGTCTCCTGTTACTTATGAGCATCTAGAATATGCCTTGTTTTCTTCTAATCCCATAATTTTTGAAGAAGCAGTGAAGGATGCACAGTGGAATCAAGCAAATGAAGAATTCAATAATGAAGTAGTTATCATTGATGAGAAACACCAAGATGTGAATGCTCTCCAAGAAAAGATGAAATATATTCATATTTTTTCTAACAAAAATGTTCAATGTGCAAGTAATGATGACAACTAGAAGAATCATGTTGAAACAGAAGATGAAGACTTTCATTGTGTTCCAGAAGATGAAGAATATCAACTACTTAGCATCAAGATCCAGAAGACAAAGAAAAAGAATTCCAAGTACACTTCAAGGAAGAAATTCAAGCTGAAGTTTTTTGAATGAAATGTAAGCCTAGCTGAGACATAGACCAGCAGGAATCTTTAGGCATAGATAGTGTTGATGATGTACTACCATTTGGGATTAAGGGGGTGTGTTGAAGAGTGTAATCTCGTCCGTAGTTATTTAGTGAGTTAGGTCATGAGTTAGGTCAAGCTACTATTGTCATTTGTATTTCCTATTTAAACAACTCTGAATAATGAGAAAGCAATCAATCTGCCCAGTGTGCTTCTCCGACTTCATTCTATTCTTTCAAAATCATTAATTCATGTAGAACTTATCTCTGGTGGCCCTATGCATCATCATTTCTGTAAGTAAACTCCATCCTCAAAGAAAAATATCTCTTTGTGTAATTACTCATATCCATAGGTTGTTTATTCATGTGTTTGAAAATGCTTCCCATATGTTTCGTGCAGTGGAAATTTATGTGCCCTATTGGCATGGAAATATTATGGAACATAATAGCATACCAACCTCAACAATTTTTCCCATTTTGAATTTTGAGTAAATCCCAGAAAAATTAATGGAGTGATTTCATTCCCGCCATCTACATCATTAAAATCAACAACATTAACCCTAAACGCTTGCATTCCAACCTTATTTGATACAACTAACTACTCCATCATTTTTTGGTTCTGTATTACTGAATTATCATATTTTATTTATCTATTGGAATAGTAAAACCATTTTAGATCAACCACAAATCTAACAATTTGTTTCTTTGAAGTCGTGAAATTTGGTGGAAAAAGGTCATGTAGATCAATAAGTTCTCCCTTCATCAATGAGAAAGTTGTTCCCATATTTATCTTCAGTCCATAGTCCATGTTGAAAACATGGGGAAACACCATTCACATCCAACCTCGAGAGGCCATATCTTGTTGTAGGATGTCAATAAAGATTCCAGATGTGGCAACAAAAAAATCTACTTCAGGTTTGATCTTTTCTCACCAACACTAGTTAATCCAACAACATTATTAGTTCTAAATGCCTCCAATGATCTGTTGAAAATCTCATACTCCCTTTCATGTAGGATTTCTTTTTTTTAATTATGGGCTCAAAATACTATTGATGCAAATATTTAAATACTTCCCATATGGATTCTTTCTCTAGGCTTAGGTGGCTAATGGTGCAAGTACTGAGGTATAATAGATTAAAACTGTGATGATGAATAATAGATTAAAACTGTGATGGTGAATTCTCATGTCTAAACTCTTGCTTTGTTTAATTTCAAACCCTGAGTACTTCTGAAGATACGTAGACTTACTATTCTATTTGATATATCATTATTCTCAAGTTCATATGATGATGCAATTTCAAATAAGGTCAGAGAAATATGGAATTATTTTCCCAATTCCATAGGAGCCACTTTACTCTACATTTATTTCTCTTCATGGTGGGACATTAGTAAGTATATTTATCTAAATGACTTCTTGATTTATCCGTTCATTTGTTTTCAAGGGTTTCTATGTGAGTATATTTAACATAACTTGTGGTATAGATGTACCTTTGTAATTTTTGGTTTGAATAACATTGATCAAACTAGATTACTAATATTATATTAACATTGAAGGTTCCATACTATGTTAATGATTAAAAATGATGGGAGTTTATAAATTTATGAGGTTAAACAACAATTAGAAGCAACATGTGTAAGAGGTATTCATGTCCAGGCCAAGAAATCCTACTAGCTAGGTAAGTCATTGATTAAAGAAATAATTTGTTTCAGTAGTAACCACAATTTATCCTCCAAAATTTGGCATTCACTGGTATTGTATTTGAATACTTTGAAACATGAATGCAATTAAGTTATCTGAGATCCATGCACACATATATTGAACTATCTACAATTGTATGCGTTCTAGAGGGAAATGGATAGAGTTGATAGGAACTTAAATTTTAATTAATATTTGGATTTTACTTTTTGAAGTGATCTCTTATTATGAGTTTGTATTTTATACAAGTTCTTTTAAAGGAAAATCATGAGGAGATTCTTCATTTTTGTAAGAAGGAAGGTTTAGTTATTCTTGATGTTGAGGTAGCTCCAGTGATTTTTAAGGTTTCCAGTAGGTAATCCTAATCTATGCTTTTTCTGGATGTTGAGGTGGCTCCAGTGATTTTTAAGGTTTCCAGTATGTAATCCTGATCTATGCTTTTGAGTTGCTTTGGTTTGAATTTGGTAAAATTATATGTCCCTGCTATTTGTATTTAGATATTCATTTTATTTTGGTACATGGGTAATTTTATTTAAGATCACTGATGTGGCTTAAATTCCAGGTTCTTAAGAATGGGGAAGAAGTAAAGCTACAACGAAATGCACTTAGTGTAATTGAATCTCCAACTAGCCACGAAGAAGAAGACAAAAATGATTATGAGAACAAATTCTGGAGTAGCTTGGATTTACGTGGGTATAAATATTTATTTTATACAATGTTATAGTCTCCCAATTAGGCCCATAATTTTTAGTATGAATTGTTTCTACCATATTTACTTTAGTTGGTCTCATCTAGCGATTGTGCAACACCCAGTGTTGGTTTAATAGTATTATTTTGTTGCAAATACTAAAGAGTTTCAGAAACCCTACAAGCCAAGAGTTCGACCTCATAAACTGGAAATTTGTGTGTCCAAAACTATTACCCGTAACAATGTCAGTGACTTGCAGTCTGCAAATTCAAAATATTCACATGGAATGCGGATAAAACAATTTTAGACTATTGTATTGTTATTGTTTTAGTTTTGGGTATCTGGAAAGATTTTAAATTTGCAGGACTATTCAAATTTTCAGTAATGGTTTTTATGCTTGTGTCTGTTTGTGTGTGGGGGAGAATATAACTTATAATTGCAATAATTTTGACTATGCCATTGAACAACATGTCATTTTATTGTCCAATGGTACACAAAGTTAACCTAAACAAATTAGAAACAACAACCTTGTGGAGATATTGGAGGCACTTCAATCATGTGAGTTTAATGTTCTCATAGAGAAATAATTTTAACTTTAAAGTTTAAATTGAATTCACAATTTTGTTTGTCAGTTTGAATTTTCCATTGTGATAGATTCCTCTAGATGATTTTAAACAGGTTGAAGTATATCCTAACTCGTCAAAGGTGTAGTTAGTTCATGCAGTGGAAAGACACTTTATATCATAGGTATCAAAATTTTATCCGCATCTTTGCAACAAAGAATGGGGATAGTTTTTTCTAGTAGTATGCTTGAATTTCTTAAAGAAATGTTACAATATCAACTCTACTTTCTTGCTCACTTTATTTTGCATTATTTCATAGGATGTAGTTATGCTACTAATAAATATTTATATACCTTTGAAATTTTTAGAAGCTTCAGTGAATGAAATCATTTTTATCTTCGTCATTGTCTAATAACAAATGATATTTCATCCTTTTTTATGCTTCATTTGTTGTAGTTTTTTTATGCCAGTACATTGAATGGAATTTGAAGCTTATTATTAGGTTGTTCTGATTTGTTGTTTGTCTCTGATGTATCATATCTATCATATTTTATGATTTCATAAAGTGATTGTGTTTGTTGGTTTATATTTTAAGTCAAATTTTGTCTACTAACTCATGTATGAATTTTTTCTTTGTTATGTGCAAAGCAATTGGATGAGTTGCAGGTGATTGCAGGATTTGTGCAGGCTGCAAAGCGATTAAAGAGATAGGTTGTGGTTAGATCCATGTTTGGTGAAGGGAAATATGACAGTAACATTCTGATTATACTTCATGGGAATGGAAGAATTGAATTGTATCATATGTACTTCAATTGACTCAAACTTTTCAATAATTTAATGTTAGGTTTCACTTCAAGTGACATGGCACTAGGTATGATGTAATAAAATTTGGTTTGAGTAAGCTCTCCATAAGTGACTCTCATGATGAAAGAGACTAAAATGTATGTAAATTTTTTAGGTATTAACTTGTAGTAGAACTAGAAACAAGGACATGTGGTATTTTTGATGACTCAAGGGAGTTATTTTTATATTGGAATGTATATACTAGTTTGGTGGATATCAATACCATAAATCATTATTTATTGGAGATGCTTCTCTTTGGTAAATTCATCACGGTGTAATTTGTATTCATATCACATTTGATTTTAGATGTTTCTTTTTATTTCACTATCACAATGGGGCATATGATTTGATGCATCATAGTCTTTGTTCATTATATATGCATTGTGTTTTATAGGATTATGCATTCAAGGAATTGGTGTGATTGTTTGAGTTCAAGAAAATGATGTTATTTTTTTAAAGGTTCTCTCTCATTTACTTAAAATCTTGTATCTTGAGAATTTTTCATTAGTAACAACCTGTTAGGGTTATGCCTCACATTTACATTTGGGTGATTCCATGAAGGTGGGTAACACTTTTTGGCCAAATTTGGCGATGAAAACCTGATTTTTTACTCATGTGCTAGATAGAAGCCCTCGAAATGCATATATGCCATGTGAATTTCGACTTGTAGTAAAAAAAAAAATTGTAGAATATTATGCTTGCTTTCCAATGATATTTAAAAAAAAATATTTTGATGTCATTTAATGTGTGAAATTTTTCATTTAATGAACTTTGTAACCTTAAAATTTTGAAGAAGTTAATAAGTGGCTCATGTCCAACCCCAATAATTCAATCTTACATTAATAATTAAATAATATATATATATATGAGCATGATCTACACAAAATGCACTGTGGTCTGCATATTTTTTTGTTAATTTATTTCGCAATATACAATTATTTATTATTTTTTGAAAGTGGCCACATCTCATTTCAGTATCATTTTATACACAAATGTATCCATCCGAGTTTGTTTTTCACTATTTTAAAAAATTGAAAAAACAAAGATACTCGATGTGTGGGCTGTGAATTTTTAAGAAATTTCTGGATGTGTATATTTTACCCTGCATATTTATCTTTGAGCTGCTTCGAAGTTGTTGTCTCATTTTCTAAGTGTAAGTTTTAGAAATAATTTAAAAAAAACCATATGAATGCCCAAACACATGCATGATATCTCAATGGATAGAGGATTTGGTGATGAATCTATGGGTATGACCTCCACTCAATTGTGTGGCATGAATAGCATAGTTTACAACCCTAGAAGACACAAAGAAACATTGATTTTCCTGTAAGAGGGATAATTATCTATTTTTCAGGCCCTCGATCGAGGTATTTAAATACCTCGACCGAGATTTTAATGGACCCTCAATCGAGGTTTTAATGAAATATCGGTTGAGTGTTTATTAAACCCTCGATCGAGGGTCTAACAAACCCTCGATCAAGCTACTCTTAAACACTCAAACAAAAAATTGTTGTACATGACTACCAAGGTTTTATATGCACGCTCACCACATTTATATTTAGTACAAAAAATTGAGAAAATAAATCCTAGCCCCCTGGTTCTCAACATCTTGTGGACACTTACTACCATAATCCGTATCTAGAAGATTATGCCCGTGTAGGAAATTTTAGAAATGGGATTCAAGGACCCAACTAAAGAATTTAAAGAAAAATTAGGCAAGCATAAATACCTCTACCTCATTAGGAAAAAAAACTAGTAATAAGCATAAGTGTTCATTAAGTAATTGTTTTAACACATTTTGAATAAAAAGTAAAAAGAAAAATTACACAAGGATAAAGGGGAAATCGGAATTTCAACATCATTTGATTCCTATCAGCAATATATCCAATGTGTATACAATTTCTTGAACCTAATGTTTTCATAATTAGAGTTACATAAATGCAGTGAAAGGTTTTAAATACTAAAAATACTTTGCTCCTTCGTATATAATTTTTAATTTTAAAAAACTACAATTATGTGATATGACTTTGAAAACACTAGCTTTTATCTTAATCGTCATGTTCTATTCTGCCCTGGGCTCTAATATTTAAATATATAGCTGGAGGATCTATATCGTTGGTAGATAGTATTCCTGAGAATCCAGTTCGATTGGACACTCGACCTAGATTCTTAGGACTACGATCTACCTACGATATAGATCCTCAGGTCAAATATTTAAATCCTAGATCCCAACGTGGAATATAATAGATGACTAAGATAAAAATTAGTGTTAAATTCATAGTCATATCACATAATTGTAGTTTTTTAAAATTAAAAATTATATACAAAGGAGCAAAATATTTTTAGTACCTTTAGAGAGATGAAAATGTGAGCATGGAAAAACAATATGACCTCCTTTCCTTGGGTTATATCAATTTCCATTTTTTACTCTTCAAAATTGGTATTGTGCCACACATTTGTACTTAATCTTGCTAGTAAATTATTGAATGACATTAGAATTTACATCAATAGCACGTGACTAATTGTTTTGGTGTTTCATAATGCTAGGAGTGGAGGAAAATAAATAAAAGAAAAGGTGTTATGGCGACTGTGGGATCTGAAAAACAAAAAGTATGGAAACTAAACATGATACTACATCTTATTTACACAAGAATTTAAAATGTCCAATGACATGAATTCAAATGGGAATTCAAAATACAAGGTGTCCAAGCATCTTTTGGAAGACTTCATTAAATGAAACTTTACATGATGCATATGGAAATACACATGTTTTTAAATACCTCTATTGAATGTTTATGTGTGGTTAGAGAAAATCTCGATCAAGCTAGCAGCTTAATCGAGATTTTCAAAACTTTAACTAAAAAAATATTTGAATGCCCATATTCGTGTGTGTACAAGAATATGGACACCCCAAAATTTGTTTAATCAAATTTTTTTAAATCTTGTATCGTTCATGGGAACAAGGTCTTCAAATTCAATTAAAATCAAACATATAATTATATGATAATAAAATTTAATAAAACATAATTTCGACTAGAAGAATGATACTTGTGGTTAATAGTACATATCTTGAAGAAAAAAAAAGTAAAAGCATTACTACTGCCACTTTCTCTAGATTTTGTGTAGATATTAGTCATGGACTAATTGGAGTTATAGATGTGATTGATTGGATCCATAATCACATATATGACTCAATTACTCTGTGACCCATATATACGAATGAATATAAATGACCATTTTCTATCCAACAAATGAATTGAATTAAATGATGGGTTTGTTGCCTATTTATAGACGGTTAGAAATGCTCGATCGAGGTCTTCTTTAACCCTCGATCAAGCATGTTTTTAAACCTCTATTGAGGTCTTAAACCCTTGATCAAGGGTTTACCAAAATCTCAATCGATGGTTTAAAATAACCTCGATCGAGCATGCTATAAACCCTAGATCAAGGTGTAAGACCTCGATCGAGGGTTTCATAAAATCTCGATCATGGTACATTTTTTTTTTTTTTTCTGAAATTGCCTTGCTAAAAATTGTAACCCGCATCCATGGATGCACCCATTTATAAACTTGTATCATATAAACATGGTAGACAACCAACCATCTACAGGGTAAGGAACGAGCTTAATTGTTCCCAATTGGATTAATTGGGCATCTGTCTTGCTATCAACACTCTCCATTCATGGCTTCCTCCACTACCATTGGTATGATTGATGTTCTTAGCACTACAACAGTTGGGAAATGCATATCGAGGTTGTTCACCATGTTATTATTCTTAATAACCAAAGAATCAATGATATTATAGATAAAATCCTTTGACATATTTATAATAGATTTGCATGACATACCATGAAACAGTGCATTGTATTTCTAATTACTAATCCAACAATGTTATCGCAACCAAATAAAGACTCCACACTGTAAATAAAAAATAGATCAATGGATAATAAGAACCCACTGAGAAAGCATACACAAATTTATGAAGCTTCCTGCTGGAAAGAAAGAAACCCAAATTCAAAAAAATAGATTGTGCTCTATTGTGATTGGTATCCATTTGAAAAAGTCCATTGGAATAGTCTCCCAAGGTTTCTATGAAATTGGTAGAGGGGTGTACAATATTTGATTGTATGAATTCACGGGTTTGGTAATTTTAAAATCTATACAAACATGGATATAATGATTTACATGTTCAAAACTATTTAAATAGTAAAAATACTTCTACAGAGCAGCATGGGTTTTGCATATGCCAAAATGATTTATAGCTAGCTGTGACTTGTGTGCTACCTTTCAGTCGGTTGATATATGACTTGTGTGATTCTCCTCGAATAAGCCTTGACTTGTTAGGGTTTCATGGAATAAGTCGTGACCTATGTGCTACCTTTTGGGATGGGACATGACCTGTGTGCTATTCATGGAGCTGATATGTGACCTCTTGTTGGAATTTTAGGCCGGGTGTGACCCCTTTGAGGGCTGATAAGCCTGAACCATGACCTACTGAGTTAGGTTTTGACCTTCTTGGTGCTTCCTGAATTGAGCCGTGACCTTCTTAGTTCTGCTTGAACTGAACCTACACAAGCATCACCTGTACGCCCTTACTTTAGTCATATAAAGGGTTTAGATGGTGCATTCTTTCATCAACAAATTCAAAGTGTGAGTAGATTATACCTAATGTCAATGCCTTGTAAAATAAAAACATGTTGCATTTTGTCTCACAATGGATACTATTAATGGAAATGAATGTGGAGCACCCAAAGTTTTCATGAAAATTTTAGGTAGTTTAAGTCTTGTATTTCAGTAAGTGGATGATATTTCCCTATGCATCAGCATGATCTTCTTTGGAAATGCAAATGGGTTTTATGCAGTGTTAGTTTACAAAGAATAGGAACACATAAAATTATAGAAACAACTCATATTTCGGGTCTATTCACGACATAAGGATTGATATCCAAATAACATAATATCTTACCCTAGTTTATTTCCTGGTATTCAATATTATCGTCTTTATCATACGACAGGGGTGGGTTAAATTTGTTGCCATTTCCTTGAAAATTTTGGTTTTGGTATTTTGTCATGCAGGAAGAAGTGAATATTGGGATTACAGTTCCTTAAACCTTTGATAGTGGCATGTTTGAATGGAAAGAAATGTCATGTTTACCAGAGGTCAACTCTAGCCCTATAAAACAACAAGTATTTGGTAATGGCATTAAGTTCCTTCCATTGTTTGGGCTGGAGTTATTGGTATTTTTTTTTTTTTTCCTAATTCATTTTGTATTACTAGATGCAAATCCAAAAAAAATTAGGGTTTGTTGTGTCACCATGCAAAGAGTTACAAAAGGATAGTGTATTGTTTTCTAATGTCTTAAATAAGAGAAAAAATGAAATTGATCAAGTGAATGATGTTGGATTTGCTGAAGAAACAACAACAGAAGATGCTTTTGCATCCCCCATTCCATGTACAAATAGACAGTGGAAGGAATTGTAGACACATATCTTGGAAATTAGGTACGATTCAAATAAATCTTGAAAGGATAATCTAACAAATCCAATTATTGAACCTGAATATGTTTTGGAGAAGACATATTTACAAGAAACTGGGCTTACAAAGAAAAGTGGAAATGCTTGGCATGGAATAAATGTACATAGAAAGATGAAGCCCAATTATACATGAGGATTAAAGGATGTAAAGGGAACTTGCAAAAAAGAAACCCAAAGAAACTCAAAACTAAAATTGACCATATTCTAACTAAAGAAATGATCTCTCCTGTCAGTGATTCTATTGTTGGTTGTGAAAGTGGAAAGATCAATCCTAATGATGCAAACAAGGAGTTGGTTTTCAAATAAACTATTATATTTAATTCAATTTTTTGTCTTACTTACTGATAAATATTCTACATACAATTCTGTTGAAGTGAAGCCCCAAATTGGTACTAAATTAAAATACCAACAACACAAATATCTTGTTGATCTTCGAATAACTATTTAAAATGGTGACATGACAGACTCTACTATCAACCTAACACCAAAGAATCAACATGATGTCCAAGCTATTAACAATGGTGATAGTCTTGGTCCAATTACAGAAGCTGGAATTTTGGAGATGCGCTCATTGAACCATAGAAATTGTTGCATAACTAATCCTAGTACATCTAACGATAAGTTTTTCTTTATTTTTTGTCCAACTTATGGAAACTCAAAGGTGATGCTATGTTCCATTTTGTTGTCACTGCTGATAGATTTGAAACCATTGGGTTTTCCAAAGTGCTAAGTAACAATGCATTTTTCAAATTGCAGGGCAGATGATGAATTACAACAATGGAAGATATGTAATAGAGCAAGAAGAAATGCCATCAGATTTTATACATGTGCATAAGATCTGTGCTAAATCATACGCAATTAGAAAATAAAATTTCATTTGTTTTGCAATTTTTTAGTTGTGAATGTTCAGTTGATTCTAGGTTTTAAATTTTAATAGAGGAAGGCCATTCCGGTGTAGCCTTTAGAATGATTTATGTTGACATAGTATATGATATTTATGTTTATTTCCTTATTTAAATTTTCACATCGTTTTACATCCTATTAAAATTATTCATACTATTAAAATTTTAAAAGAGGAAGTCCATTCCAGCATATCCTTTCGAATGATTATTGTTCAAAGAGTTTATGTTGTTTATGTTTAATGCCTACTTTGAAATTTAACATGGACTTTGTTTCAATTAAAATTTGGACAAATTTAGGGCACCAAATGTTTATTTCAATGATGATTGTGTGATGTAAGTATTGTAGATATTTCAAGGGTAATATCTCAATGGAAGTGCACATGCATTACACGATGGATATTGGTGGTTTTCTCCCTCCATACCCTATCTACAAAAATCAATGAATATTTGCATATAAAATGACTAAAAAGACTAAATTAGTGACCAAAAAATGAGAGATAAGTGACCACCAAATGGGAGATAAGAGACCAAAAAAATGACCAAAATTTGCATATAAATGACCAAATGTCAGTTTTGGTGGCAAATTTTCGGTCTCTTATCACGTGACAAAAAATGTGGTTACATTTTGTTCGGTCGTTTATAACTGTCTTGTGGTGATTAATTTGGTCATATATTTGGTCATTATTTTTGACAATTCATGACTAAATATGTGACCAAATTAATGACCAAATAAATGGCCATATTAATGACCAAATATACAACCAAATTAATGACCAGACGAAAAGCTATAAATAACCAAACTAAATATGACCACATTTTGGTCACGTGATAAGAGACCGAAAATTAGGCACCAGTCATCACCAAATCAAAAGTGGTCATTTATATGTGGATTTTGGTCATTTTTTTGGTCACTTATCTCTCATTATGTACTAGCAGGAGACTCCAAAAATACATTTCATTATATTAAACTAGGGACTACTGCCACAACTTACAATGAAGGTTGTACATCAAGGACCATGGACAATAATGACATCCTGAAAGGAGGGAAACACATATCTCATCAAGGTACAACAACATACAATGATAATATACATCATAATATATTCCGAAGTTACAAATGCAACAACAGGTTTTCCCAGGGTGAATTATGTGTCTCGTGTGAATGTTTATGCTCTGATTATTCAAATGTCTCAAGTACTACTATAGTTCTGTAATTAAGATCAAAAGTCAACATGACCCACCTTACTAGACCTCAAAAGTGTAATTAATACCCCTTTTAGTGTCACACATGCATCCCTAGTTGTGGCAGGGGGACCGAAAACCTCCTCAGCACCCAATAATACCCCTTTGTCCAAATCATAACGCACCAATAAAGTGTGTTCAATATGTTTTCCGTTTGAGCATTATATTCACCATTGTCTCGATCTCCCTTGATTTTTTGATTTTTGATAATTGATTCACAGTAGGATCTAGGAGCTAAGGGGACTGTCACAATTGAATATTACACACAGTTATTCACAACAACAGTAGAAAGAGTGAAATTAACACATAGAAATGTAGTCAATAACAGTGTTTATTATGACTGTACAACATGTAAATATGTATGGATCAGGTTTATAAATTACATTAGGGAGAAATTGTTATCCTTTGGAGGAAATATGGATGCATACATGTGTTAGGTTAGGATTTTACCTCAAAACCCCCCTAGGTTAGGATTTTGAGCTCCCAAATCATCGCAAATGGTCATGAATTCCTGTGTGGACGTGGATGAAGCATGTTGGGACATAAATGAGGGTAGGATAGGAGGGGGTGAGCACATGGGTGAGTGGGAGTGTCTCTAGGTTGCAATAAATGTCCAATACGAGAAAAAAACCACCAAATACATGCACGAGCGCCTATGGTCAAGCACTTTCCCTAATTTAAGGGTTGGGGAGGACACCAAGGTCTAAACTATCATTAATGAGGGTGAATGAGCAATAAAAATTATCAAAAGAGAGCGCATGGGTTAAATTATGAGTCCAAAACACATAATACACCAAGTTTGACCAATATAACCTAGTTTTGGACCATATAACATAGCATAAGACTAATGAAAATGTATCCTAGGTGTATGGTCATGGTACTACGATGGATTAATTCTATAACAACCCCCCCCCCCCTAATCCTAACTTAGTAAAACTATACCATATTATTGAGTCCTTGGAAACTAAGGCTTAAGTCACCTCATACAAAAAATTATTTCTCCATATAACCAAGGTAAGGAGGAAAACCTCATGGGAACAAACCCTCCCCTGTAAACTGGACATGGATAAAAATATGAAATTGAATATCAGCCATCACCATGTGTCACCCACTCCAATAAGGTATCTCATATAGGTGAATGTCTTCTTTGTGAATTTGTTGGTGAAAATGTTAGCAGTTTGCTCTGCAGATATGAAATACTGCAATGATATCACCTCCTCATGCACCAAGCTCCTGATGTAGTGCATGTGTATATGAATGTGTTTGTGTCTCTATCTCTGAAGTAGATCATTATAAATATTTATTACAATTTTATTGTCACACCAAATGGTTTTGGGTGAATCAAATTCAAATCCAATTTCCCCAAGAATACCTTGCAACTACACACATTATGTAGATGCGTTCACTGCTCCTCTGTACTCGACCTTGGCTGAAGAGAGGGATATGGTATGTTGTTTCTTGATTGAGAAGCATATAGTACCATGCTAAAGCATGAATAAATAACATGAAGTGGAATTATTTTCAATTGAATCTCCATCCCAATCTAAATCAGTAAATCCAACTAGTTCTAGTGGAGAACCAACAACATAGTGTACCTCGAAGTGTTCGGTTCATTGCACATAATGTAAGATTATTTTTGCATCCTTCCAATGGATATCACGAGGATCCTTAATATATATATCAATAAAACCTACATCATATTCCAAATCATATCGAGAGTGTGTAAGATACTTCAAACTCCCAACTAGTTGTCTGTATAATGAGCTTTCAACCAATGGAGATGCACCAAAATCACCTAGTTTTATTCCTGAGAGGAATGGGTAATTGGATTCCTTAAATTTAGCCATTTTGAACTTAAATAATAGGTATTCAGCATACTTTGGTTGGATGACCTTTATCCTTGCTTCATATTTCTCAATCTGTAATCCAAGAAATTGTCTCAACAATTCAAGGTCATCATGGAGAATTCACTGTGCAAAGAAGACTTAATTCATCCAGTTTATTTATTGCAGCTACATGTAATAAAAATTTCATAAAAATATAGTACTATTACCTGAAATAAATCACCAACATTCTAAAAATTCACATTAGGATCATATTTACATCTTTCAAATCCAAGCAATAACAGAAAATTGTCCATCTTGGCACACCAATCCATGTGGGCTCGCTTGAGGCCATAGAGAGAATTATTCAACCTGAAAAAAAGTGAAGGATATTGAATGAAACCTTCAAGATATTGCATATATATATCCTCATTAATTTCACCATGAATAAAATCACTATTCACATCCATGTGGTGAGCCTCCTAGTGCTTAGATGCAGCAAATGGCTAAAACTAGCCTGATAGAGTCCATCTTGCAACCGGTGAAAATGTCTCTGTATAGTCCAATCCTTGGACTTGAGAGAAGCCTCTGGAAACCAAAATATATGTATACTTTATATCAGAATGATCAGTAGCCACTTTGGTCCTCTATACCCACTTACATTGCACTAGTTTCCTCTTGGAGGGAAAGGGAACCAAGTCCCAAGTCTCATTGTCTTGCAATGAATTGAACTCTTCTTGCATGGATGTTTTCCATATTGGGTCAAGTGATGATTCCTGATATGTTTGAGTATCAGATACAACCATCATGACACATCTCTTATAAATATTAAATTCACAAGTAGAGAAGGCATTGTGAAATTGAGATCTAGTCTTCCAAGACTCTAGTAGATCTCCAACAAGATCCCCAGCTGCCTGAATGACTTTCTAAGCCCACTTGGGAAAAATGGGTGAGTCATGATATGAATGGATGTCATAATAATAATAATCAATATCATAATCAGAAAAATTAGAGGAGTTATCATCACCTGAATCATCATGGAGTGGAGGATTTGAGCATCCCCCTTGACCTAGTTTGATCTCCTGCACGTTCTCTTCTTCGAGTTGTACACTCCTTTCAATGGATTTTTTCTAAGATGATGGATCAAAGAGATTGTATCGCTTTTCATATTCAGCATATCCAACCATAATGTACTCCTTTATTTTAGGTTGCAATTCCTTTCTCTTCTCGGGAGGAATCCTATACGAAGCCTTTGAGCCAAAAACCATGAAATGAGAAACATTGGGCTTGTGACCACTCCAAGCCTCATATGGAGTTTTTCCATCCAATGCTTTGTGTATAGATATGTTTTGTACATATGTAGCATAGTTTATAGACTCATCCCATATCTTAGTATTCAAATCCTTTTCTTCCATCACACAGGTTACCATCTCCTTGAGAGCCATGTTCTTGCACTATGCAACACCATTATGTTGTGGTGTGTATGACACAGAATGTTGCATTTGGATACCACATTCCTCAAAAAGATGCTGCAAATTCATATTTACACAATCCTTACTATTTTCATCCCTAAGAACCTTGATCTTGTTCTCACAATCATTCTCAACTAAGGCTTTGTAAACTTTGAAAGTCTCAAAAACGTCATATTTTAACTTGAGAAAATACACCCAGCAGTAGCTTGAGAAATCATCTATGAAAGTAAACACATACCTTGAATTCCAATATTAGGGTGTGGGAAGAGGCCCTATGAGATCTAAATGGATCATATCCTGCACTTGGACAACCCTCCTTGTATTTCCTTTCTCATATCTACGCTCATCATGATTTCCCACTACACACCCTTTGCATGTGACATTGGAAAACTTGATGGTAAGAATCCCTTGAATTGTGCTTTCCTTTCTTAGTGCTTGGAGGTACCTGTAGTTGAGATGACCATATATCTCATGCCACAAATTTCTTATCTCATCTGCATGTGATAGAAGTGCATTCCCTTATGAGTATGGAAGGAAGTGAGAGAATTTGTACATTCTCGAATAATGGTCAGCAAACCCACTGAAACAACTTGGCCTGTTGAGACTTATGATATCTCCACATCATTTTGAGTAAATTTTAATCTCTTGGATGTAACAGTGTGTGTAATTTGCTAGAAAAAGAGTAGGCTCATCGCTATATCAAGTACAAACAACACATTGTTGAAGTACCCATCGTCAAGACCAATCCTGCCAATCCCTTTGGCTTGGATTTTTTAATCATCTCCCATAAGAATGGATGGACCACTACAAGGATGTAGGGCCGATAAGGAATCATGCGTTGAGGCCATGTTCCTGGAGGCACCTGAATCTATGATGAAGGAAGAAGAACTTTAAGAACCAATGGCCAAAGCATGGAACCATTCTTTGTTGTCTGAACTTGAACCTCCCTCTTTCTTCCTTGTGCCTTCTAGCAGTGGGAAGTTGTTCTTCTCAAGTAGCTGCACCATCATGTCAATGGTTTTAGTCATGCAATCACTCTCTGTATTCCACCCTTTGTGGCAGTAATTTCATTTTGTCTTCTCTTTCTTATTCTTGTCCTTGTCCTTCCTATGATTCGAAACCCCATCTGAATATTTGGGCTTCTCCTGCTTCTTCTTCTCTTGCTTCTTTGACTCATATGGTTCTCTTCTTTCATCTGGCTTGATTTGATAATCCTACAACAAGGGATTGATTCTCACTGTATTTGATGGTACCCATTTGCAGCAGCTTATCTTTTTCTTGAGTCAGTGAGTCCCTGAAGTATGTCAGTGATGGCATACTCCAATTTCGAGATGTGAGCTTGCTAGAGTGGAATGTTGACACAAACACTGAATACTCTGGCCCTAGATTTGAAAGTATGGATAGGATCACCTGCTCCTCTTTCTTTTCAATTCCACACTTTTTCAGCTGAAGCACCAACGATTTGAACTTGGTGAAGAAGTCTTGGATCGTCTCAAAGTGAGTTGGGCTCAGTGAGATCAACTCATTTTCAAGCTGGTGGCCTATCATCTCATCAGTATTCCAAAAAATGAATCTAGCTTGAGCCATACTTAATTTGGTGTTATCATACTGTCTACATGGAAGAGAAGGTCCCTCGAAATGTTGAGACAAAGCATCCTGAATGCCTCATCAAGTCTGTTGAAGTACTTCAATTTTTCCACAACAGAATTGGGCTTGGTCTCAGTCCCCATGGTGACTTTGAACAACAATTTTGACCTCTGTTTTATCACCATTTCGACCTTCCATTCAAAATCATATAATGGGGTAAGCAATACATGAGTCTTCTCCATTTCTTCTTGTGCACTCGGTGACAAAAACACTAGTTGTACCTGCAATGCAAACACTTAATTTTTTCTAGAAATTTCCCTAAACAACGAATCGAATGCTATGGTTTTGATTTTCAAATCCTAAGAGATATAATACCATGTGATAATTGATTCACATTATGATCTACGAGCTAATTGGATTCCCACAATTCAACATTACACACAATTATGCACAAAAATAGTAGAAAGAGTGAAATTAACACATACAAATTTAGTCAATAACAATGTTTATTATGAATTTCCAACATGTAAATATGTCTAGATCAGATTTATATTACATTAGGGAGAAATATTTAGCCTTTGGAGGCAATCTCGATGTATACATATGTCGGGCTAGGATTTGACCTCAAAACCTCCCTAGGTAGACCAATGAGCTCCCAAACCATACCAAATGGTCACGAATTCTTGTGTGGACATGGCTAGAGAATTATGGACATCAATGAGGGTAGGATAGGAGAGGGTGTGAACATGGGTGAGTGGGAGTGGCTCTAGGAATCAATAAATGTCCAAGAAGAGCAAAAAACCACCAAATACATGCACTAGCTCTTATGGTCAAACAATATCCCAGATTTAAGGGATTGGGAGCACACCAAGGTATGATATGTCATTAATGAGGTCAAATGGGAAGTAAAAATGATCAAAAGAGAGCACATGGGTGCAATTATGAGTCAAAACTACCTAATACACCAAGGTTGACCAATATAACCTAGTTTTTGATTATATAACATAACATAAGACTAATGAAAATGTATCCTAGGTGTATGACCTTGGTACTAAGGTGGATTAATGCTTTAACAGGATTCATTGGAAATTGTTTTCCTCACCCACCCTTTGTTTGAAATCTCTTAACCACCACTGAAGGATACCACTATCTCCAACACTATCATGAGCTCCGCACGCCAACAAGTTTAGATTGTAGTACACACACAAAACCAAGAACACACTAATATTCCATGTTGACATTGCAATTTGATGTCCCATAACTCATTTAATTTCCCTCAAAGAGACCTCAAATACATGCATTCAATATCAAGTTCCCCTATATAACCTCCTCAGAGATGTTTTATATCATTGCGGGGTTTACACCATTTTATATCGCTATTTGACCCATGAATAAGTCGAGCAAGTCGACAATGACTGCCACAACCACACATGTGGTGGCCACCTCTTTGGATTGGTTACAACCCAAAAAATATTCAAGGATTGTGTGTATGCTATCAAAATATGCACCAATTGTCAAGTGTTTACCTATAATACATGGGTCCCCCTTGCCCCCTTCAATCCCATAATCATAACAAAACCATTTTGTAAATGAGCAATGGATTTCATGGAATGTAATTTTTATTTAGTATAAGTTCATAAACACATCATAGTGGTGGTATCTTACTTCAAAACATGGTTCAAAGCTATGCCTACATTCAATTTCCTGTACACCATAGCCACTCAATTCTTCTGCAACCATGTCATTACTCAATTTTGAGTTTCTAAGAAGTTATTTACAGATAATGGAACCCATTTTCATAATCATACTTTTGAAGAGTATTCATCCCTCTTAGGATTCAAACATGACTTCTCTACACCTTACTATCCTCAAGATAACGAACAAGTTGAATCAGTCAACAAAGTTATGAAAACTATTCTCCAATGGAAAAATAATAAGAACAAGTCCGATTGGCATCACATGATATTTCCTTATCTATGTGCATACCACAACTCTGTTAATATGACCAACGATTTCACCCCATTTCACCTATTACAGGGTCTAGAAGTAGTATTACATATTGAATGTAAATTACCTACTCTACTATCAATGGTGGAGTTGTTACCTGACACTTTTTAGTTTGGGCAACGATTATCCATCCTGAAGTACCTGGATGAAGAATGAAAAGAATCCCTTGAAAAAAAAATTTCCATGAAGTTTTGATCCAAGGAACACTATGAACATTATGTCTTCTCTTGCACCTTTAGCGAAGGTGGATTTCTACTAGTTTTTAATGCCAAGAAGGACTCTAAACTAGGACCAAGAAAATTTTCATCCAAGTTTTCATGATTTCATATCGTGAAATAATGCCTCCTATTGTGTGAAATAATGCACAAGAGTTCCTTTCCACTCTGGGATGGTACTATCCCTTGTATCTTGCAGAAAGGACTCAGTATTTGGAGCCCCTTGGTGAGGTGGTTGGATGACCCCAAGTGATACTGCAATAGATTTTTATATGGAAACAAAATAAAACCAAGAAAATAATAACAATACTTTAAAAAATAACAAAGAGAGTAAAAGATGAAAACTCGAGTAATCAATGTGAGCCAAGACACTTCTATATTTCGCAATGGTTAAGCTAATGCAACACCTTGGAGATGTGAGCTCCAAAAGGAGGAAAAAAATATTCCAAAGGGAGGCGTTGCTTGTCCAACAATTTTTGTAGAGTGGTTAATGACCCAATATGTGAGAAGGGCACTTTCCCCTTTAGGGAAGGAGGCAAGGGATATTTGGTAATGCTTGACAAGATGGAAGAGGTGATCTAAGAGGGAGTTCAATCACAATTCTAGCAGCAAAACCTTACTCAAAATTCTTCTTCCAATAATCATATCCATGTCATTATTTTATAGACCAAGAGGTGGACAAAAAAATGACAAGAACATATTGCGAGTCCATTTTTCCATGTTTTGGCTCCAAAGTACATGAAGAGGCCATTTAAGGAAACCAATTGTGCAAGTGGACAAATTCAAATTCAATTGGGTAAGTGGATATTTCATGAGATTTCAATGTGCCCTTGGTGCATGAGATCACGTCATTTTTGTCAGATGCACAGATATTGAAATATTTTTTGTGATGCAGTGCAGGTGTTGTTATGGAAGTGTGTGTTGTAGCATGTGTAATTAGAACTTAATCTGTGCGTTTGTGGAATTTGATTGTTTTGTGGCCATTTTGGACTCAATCTGCTCTTTGGATATTGTGAAGGTGTCTTCTTCTGAGTGCACATTGTATGTTGATGAAACTTTACCATGTGAATTGTGAAACTATCGCAAGTGATTTTTTTGGGATAATAGATTCCCCTGATGTATGAGGTTCAAAAAGTATTGTAGAGCTGATACTGCATAATTGTTTCTTGTCTTCTTTCACTGTTGGTTCTTCAAACTACAAATACAAGAGTGACCTTCCAAACTAGAAATTTTTCCAATTTGTTGTTTTTATACAAATGAGGTGGTGTGAAAATATGATTCACAACAATATCTAGGAGTTAATGGAATCCTCACAACTCAATAATTTCACAAACTATGCAGAAAAAATGTGAAAAGATAAAAATTAATAGATAGGAATAGTGCCAATAATTGAAGTTTCTATTACTGTTAAAAAATTTAATATGTATGGAACATGATTATAATACAACAGGTGAAAATTGTTATACTTTGGAGGCATACATGTGGAAGGCTTAGATTGGACGTCAAACCCCCTAGGTGGACAAATGATCTCCCAACCCACCTAAAATGTACATGAATGGACATGTGAACGTAGGTGAAGCATTATATGGCATAAATGAGTTTATTCTAGGAGTGTTGGAGTGCATGGGTGAGTGGGAGTGTCTCTAGGTATCATTATGGTCCAAAAGAGCCAAACACACTCAAATACAATGCAAGTTTGCCTCTGGTCAAACTAGTCCCCTGTTTTAATGAGTGGGAGCACCCCGAGGACTGAACTGTCATAAATGAGGGCATATGTGTCTCCTAAATGATCAAATGTGGGTGCGTGGGTGCATTAATGATTCTAAAACTCCTGAATTCCTTTCTTGACCAACATAACCAAGGTTTGGACCATATGACATAAGTACAAAAATAAGGAAAGTGTTCCCTACATGTATGTGACCATGGTACTAGGTGGTATGATGATATAACACCCCCATTTATCCTGAATTAGTGTAACCATGTAAAAAATTGAGGCCTTTCTAACTAAGGATCAAGTCACCTCTTACAAAAATGTATTTTTCCATATAACCAAGGTAAGGAGGAAAACCTCATGGGAACAAAACATCCCCTCTAAAATGGACATGGAGAAAAATATCAAAGTGAATATCAATATCACCATGTGTCACCCACTATAAGGTGTGACCTCATATAGGTGAATGTCTTCTTTTTGAAGCTCTTAGTGAAGATGCCAACAGTTTCCTCTGTAGATGGGAAATATTACAATGATATTACTTGCTCATGCACCAAGCTACGGATGTAGTGCATGTCTATCTCAATGTGTTGGTCCTATGTCTATATTCTAGATCAGTGGAAATATTTATTTCACTTTCATTGTCACACCAAATGACAGTGGTTTAATCAATGCAAAACCAAGTTCTCCAAAAATACCTTGCAACCACATGCATTATCTAACTGCATTCACTTCTCCTCTGTACTCAGCATCAGCTGATGAAAGGGATATAGTTTGCTATTTCTCACTTGAACAACATATGGTACCATGTGCAAGCATGAAGACATAACCTGAAGTGGATTTTTTGTCAATGGAATCTCCAACCCAATTAGAATCAGTAAATCCAACTAGTTCTAGTGGAGAACTAGAGGCATAGTATATCCCAAAGTGTTTTTTTCCTTGCACAAAATGAAATATCCTTTTCACATCCTTCCAATGAATATCATGAGGCTCCTACATATACCTTGAAACAACACCTACTTCATAAGCCAAATCAGGTCGGGAGTGTGTGAGATACAACAAGCTCCCAACTACTTGTCGATACAGTGAGTTGTCCACCAATGGACATGAACCAAAATAACCTAATGTCATTATTGAAAGGAAGGGACACTTGGTTGAATTACATTCAGCCATTTTGAACTTCAATAATAGGTATGCACCATAATTTTATTGAATGAGCTTGATACTTGCATCATATTTTTCAATCTCCAAGCCAAGAAATTGTTTCAACAATCCAAGGTCAGTCACTGAAAATAGACTATGCAAATAAGACTTAATTGAACCTATATCAGGAATGCAACTTCTAGTGATCAAAATATCATCAGCATACAATACTATTATCTACAATGAATCATCTAAATGCTGCATATATACATTAGGATCATATTTTCATCTTTCAAATCCTAGTGATAGAAGAAAGTTGTCCATCTGGGCATACCAATCCTTGGGGGCTTGCTTGAGGCCATAGAGAGACTTTTTCAACTTGAAAAAAAGTGAAGGATAATGAATGAAACCTTCAGGATTATTCATATAAATATCCTCATGAAGGTCACCATGAAGAAAATAACTCTGCACATCCATGTGGTGCACCTCCCATCATTTAGATGCAATAATGGCCAAAACTAGCCTAATAGATTCCATGTTTTCAACTAGTGCAAATGTCTCTTTATAGTCCACTCCATGGAATTGAGATAAGAATTTGGAAACCAAAATTTCATTTTAATTGTTATCAGAACCATCAACATCCACATTGGTCCAATAGACCCACTTACATTGCAATAGTTTCCTCTTGGAAGGTAGAGGAACCAACTCACAAGTTTCATTGTTTTGCAACGAATTAAAATATTCTTGCACAGATGTTTTCCATATTGGGTCATGTGATGCTTCCTCATATTACTGAGGGTAAAATCCAACCATCATGAAGCACCTCTCTAAAATATTCAAATCACAAGTTAAGAAACCATTATGAAATTGAGATCTAGTCTTCCTAGAGTCTAGTGGATCTCCAACGAGATCATCAGCTACTTGTATGGTTTTCTCATCCCACTTTGGCCTTATTTGTGAGTTATGATATGAATTCATGTCATAATATTCATATTCCATATCATAATAAGAAAAATCATAGAAAGTATCATCACTTACATCATCATTGAGTGGAGGGTGTGAGCAATTCCCCTTGACTAGTTCGATCTCCTACATGGGCTCTTCTTCGAACTGTACACTTATTTCAATGAATGTATTATGAGATGGGGGATCAAATATCTTGCATCCATTTTCATATTCAGCATATCCAACCATTATGAACTCCTTTATTTGAGTTTTCAAGGCCTTTCTCTTCTCGGGAGGAATTCTAGCCCAAGCTTTTGAGCCAAAACCCTAAAGTGAGAAACATTGGGAGTGTGACCACTCCAAACCTCAAATGGAGTTTTATCTTCCAATTATTTGTGTGGAAATATGTTCTAAACATATGAAGCATAATTTATGGCTTCATCCCATATCGTAGGAGACAAATCTTTATCCTCGATCATGCATGTGGCCATCTCTTTCAAAGCTCTATTCTTGCACTCTGCAACACCATTTTGTTATGGTGTGTAAGGCACAGAATGTTGAATTTGAATGAAAATATCCTCACATAAATGCTATAGGTTTGCATTGACATACTCCTTGCCATTATTATTCCTTAATACCATAATTTTATTCCCACTCAATTTCTCAGCTAAATCCTTGAATACTTTGAAGGTGTCAAACACTTCATATTTTTTCTTGAGAAAATACACCCAACATTACCTTGAGAAGTCATCTATGAAAGTTAAAAAATACCTTGAGTTTCCATAGGAGAGTGTGGGAAGAGGTCCTATCAGATATGAATGGATCAAATCAAGGACTTGGACATCCCTTCTTTCCTTCCCCTTGTCATACTTGTGCTCTGGATGTTTCCCAACTTTGCATACCTTGCATGTGCCTTTGGAAAACTTGATGCTTGGAAGCTCTTCAACCATGTTTTCTTTGCTCAATTCTTGAAGATACATGTAGTTGAGGTGTCCAAACTTCACATTCCATATCTTGTTGGTGTCATTGGAATGTGATAGGATCTCATTCCCTTGGGATTAAGGAATAAAGTGAGAGAACTTATACATCCTCGACTGTTGATATGAAATACCCATTGCAACAACTTGACCTGTAGAAATTTATGATATTTCCACATCATCTTGAGTAAATGTTACTCTCTTGGATGTACTTGTGCTTGTACTCTGAAAGAAAGAGAGTAGGTTTGCTACAAGATCAGGAACATACAACACATTGTTGAAGTACCCATTGTCCAGGTCAATCCTTCCAATCCCTTTGGTTGGGATCTTAGAGTCATCACCCATTAGGATGGATGGACCACTATAAGGATGTAAGGCTGAGAAGGATTCTTGTATGGAAGCCATGTGCCTTGATGCACCTGAATCTATGAGGAAGGAGGAAGAGCATGAATATCCATCAACCAGTGCATGGAATATATTCTTGTTCTCTGAGTTTAAACCTCCCTCTTTCTTCCTTGCACCTTCTGGAAGGGAGATGTTGTTCTTCTCAAGGAGTTGCACCATCATTTCAATGCTTTTATTCATGCATGCACTTTCTTGATTCCAACCCTTGTGAAAATAAGTGCATTTTTTTCTTCTCTTTATTCTTCTTTTCTTTGTCCTTACTAGGATTCGAACCCCCATCTGAAGATTTGGGCTTCTCCTGCTTCTTCTTATCTTGCTACTTCAAATTTTTAGCTTTCTTATTGCCTTTGGATTGATTCAAAAATAATTGTAGAAAGGGCCTGATCCTTGGTGGAACTAATGGAGGATTTACAAAAATGTCACTTTGCAAAATATTAACATTAAAAATCTTATCACCTCTAAGTTTAAAGAGAAAATGTGGGACGAGAAAGATTTAGAGGTTAAAAAAAATTAAGATACTACAATGTGGTCATTAAGGATAATATGGAAGATCAAAAGCACATATTTGTCTTAACCAATTAGAAAAAGAAAATTAAAATATATAATATAAGAACGAACTCTTATGAGATGCATGGTGAAACAAGGTGTTAGACAATTCCTAAAACACTATCGGTGGAAAGAATTTTCCATGTTTGTGAGGTTGTGAGCATTGAGTATGAAAGACAATTTCTTTGAGAGTGCCCTACCTACACCCATATTCAATTGTAGTTTCATAATCTTTGTTACAATGCAAATCTCCCCAATCTTATAACATGTCAATACTATGATGACATAGGAATCCTAAGTTTCTAAGCTTTTTTTATAGTACAAATAAAATTTTATAAAAACCCAAATAGTTTATTTATATTCTCTTAAGGTTTGACAGACCAAGTTGGTCTTAGTGGACGTTAGCCATCGACATCATCAATAAATTATATAAATTTAGCTTAAAATTTTAATTTATATATTTTAAATTACTTTTATATAAATTTGTATATTGATAACTAAATATTGAATAATATATATTTTTTCTATGATAACCATTAGAGCAAATTTGGGGTTTAAGATGGGCCTCATAAGAAAAAGAGCCAACCAAAATGGGCCTTATAAAAAAAAAGAGCCACCTAAAAAAATTTTAAGAAAAAGAGTCACTCAAAATAGTTAACTTGTCATTTTTTTCATAAAAACAACTATTTTTTTCTTCGTTTTTTCAAAATGTATCCGTGTGGTTTTACTCAAATTTTGAGCAGGAGAACTCTTTGGATGTGAAAATCAATTTTGCATCCAATGAGTACCCACAATACATACTTTTGATGGACCCCACCACACGACGAAATAAGAAATATATTAAAAAACATGTTACACCCCACAAAAAATGAGAAATACATTAAAAAACATGTTAGTTTGAAAATAACACTTTTTTTAATGTATTTCTTGTTTCTTGTGGGGTGGGGTCCATTAAAATTATGCAATGTGGGTACTCATTGGAAGCATAATTGAATTCCACATCAAAGAAGTGCTTCTGCTTGAAATTTGAGTAGAACCACGTAGACATATATTAAAAATACGAAGAAAAAAATTAGTTTTCTCTCTTCTTCCAAAATTCATAAATATTATTTTATTATTTTTTTGAGGAGGCTCATTTTAGACATCAAATTTTCTATAATGTATATATTAATTGGACAACGCATATTCTATTTTTAAAGTAATGATTAATTGGACAACCCATATTCTATTTTCATGATGATGGTGAAGCCAACCTTAGTTTATATGACCTTAAAATTGTAAGGAATCATTTGGTTTTGTTTATAATTTTCTTTCTTTATTCAAAAATATTTAAAATAAGCATTCTTAAATTACCCTAGATATCAATTAAAAGGTTAGGAAGGTGTGTATTTTTGCGCCGAGAGGCGCTATACAGCCCAGTATGGGGGAGATCTTGTAATGTTCTGTAACGTTTATCATGTAAATGTCAGCGATAAATATTATGAGGGAGATGTTGTAACGCTATGTAACATTCCTCATGTAAATGTCGGCTATAAATATTATTTCTGATTACGAGAGAGAGAGACGTTGTAAAGTTATGTAACCTTCCTCGTGTATAAATATAAATATTATTTCTGATTATGAGGGAGATGTTGTAAAGTTCGGCTATAAATATTTACTTTTTACATCTATTTACTTATGATGTAGATTTTGTCAGCCATTAATTAAAAAAATAAATATTTTTTGCGAGATACCTAAATTCCAATTTAGAATTCTTCAAGGGTGTCAACTATGTCAGACGATCTGAAGCCAATTACGTCAATAGCCCGAACAATTTCTTTAGAAACACCTGAAGGGGCTTCGTAAATCTCCGTAGTTTGTTGGATGTATTTGTGAAATGCTGTTTGATTAATGATTTTGTGTGAATATCTGAAACCATTTAAATCTATGAATGTCTATATGTTCTCATCATGATATTAACGATAGAGCCTCAGCAGATTGATTTTGTTCCATATCGTCACCCAATATTGTTTTTGTAAACCCAAATCCTCTGAAACACTATCACGTAACTGGTTCAAATGTTGCTCCATCTATCCCTTCTCTATAATTTTTGTATATTCTATGATAACGTCGAATTCTGCACCCTCTTCTATCACATCTCAACTCTGCACTCTCTGTTGTTGCATTTCTACCATAAAGTCTTCCTGTGGGATGACACTTTTGATGTGGAACCATTCTCTAGTGAAGGGGTTGCGGGCATGGTGTGCAGACTCCCAAATGGTCTCTAGGGTTTTTCGATTGTAGATGGCTTGAGTCGGATCTTGATCTATGGTAATCGGACGGGATCGTAAGAAAAATCGGCGGTGATTATGTCAATGTATTTCTCAATATTTGTCATTTTCCTTTCGCTTCCCTTTTTTTGTTGCTGCATGGAATTCGCAGGAGTCCTTTCTTTCTTTTAAGAGATTGGCACCTTCTTTTCACAGATAAAGCAAAACTATACATAAATCCACAAAATTAGGTTATGATTCCTTCAAGACCACATAATTAGGTTATGTTCGATTCAAAATAGAATAAAGAGAGAAAAAAATGGAAGTATTTGTAACGATCCACAGAATACAGTATCATCTACGCGCTCTATGAAACTACTCTATGTAAATTTTGTAAGGAAATTCGTCCAAATGTTTTCATACCAATGACGTAAGACTTATGATATGGAAGCTGTACACCCTCTCAAATAAGGAAAATGATCGAAAACGGTCTCTGTTAAATGAAAAGAATTAGTTGTGTGATTTCATTCTTTACCCTGTTATATATAAATATTGTGTACGATTTCAAAGTCATAAATGGCATTCATTCTTTACCCTGTTATTCAACTTCTTCATTGTTAGTTTGTTTGAGGATGAAATAGTGGTCATAAATGGCATTCATATTCATGTCGTGCCTTGTATTGGTAGCAGCTATAAAGTAGTGTATATGCTAAGTGTTAATTTTATAGTTGTTGGTATTGATAGTAACTACAATTGCATGAAGAGTCTTCACCATTCTCCATTTGGTCATTTGATAGGCGGGCCACAAAATTTTGGATATTATTTTTTGTGCCTTTTCAAAATAATGAGTATTTGACTAACTAAAGGTTTTGTGAAAGAGGAATTACACATGATTTGAAAATGATTGGAAATCCTTTAACATCCTTAATGTAAAAAAAAAAATCTTCACTAGAAAGATGTGTCTTTTATACTTCAAGGTATTCCAAGTATAAATGTTCCAGATTGTGAGTATAATGATAGAGCAAAGAAAAAATTTATGCTTCAAGGTATTCCAAGTATAAATGTTCCAAATTGTGAGTATAACGATAGAGCAAAGAGAAATTATTTTTCCTCGACAAAATGTTAATTACTACATTTTATTTTTTTTCTTATAAATTATTTCATAATTATATGTAACTAGCGTAGATCCAAATCCTGTGGTCTATCAAGCATGGAGAGGGATCCAATCTTCTGAGGTACAGACTTCCTTGAGTGAAATACCAAGGTTTACACCTCGGGATATTGGATCCTTCTCGGTGCTTGATAGATCCTAGGATTTGGATCTAGGCTCTATCAAAATTTGAGTAGAACCATGTAGAAATATATTGAAAATATGAAGCACAAAAATAGGTTTCTCTCTTCTTCCAAAATTCATAACTATTATTTTATTATTTTTTTTAGGAGGCTCATTTTAGACATCAAATTTGCTCTAATGTATATATTAATTGGACAACGCATATTCTATTTTTAAAGTAATGATTAATTGGACAGCCCATATTCTATTTTCATGATGATGGTGAAGCCAAAACCTTAGTTTACATGGCCTTAAAATTGTAAGGAATCACTTGGTTTTGTTTATAATTTTCTTTCTTTATTCAAAATGATTTAAAAGAAGCATTCTTAAATCACCCTAGATATCAATTAAAAGGTTAGGAAGGTGTGTATTTTAACTGGAATAGACCCATTTTAAACCCGGATCTATCAAGCACCAAGGAGGATCCAATTTCTTGAGGTGTACATTTTTTTACCATTTGGATCCCTCTCGGTACTTGATAGATCTGGGTTTAAAATGGATCTATGCTAGTTTAATTTTTTTCTTTTTCTATTTTAGTCGAGATATATATATATATCCACTTTTAAGAGGTCGAAGTCAGTGGAAGAGTGCTCAGGATGTGGGAGCGATAGGGGAACAAGCAGAGGAATGGAACAGGTTTCTCAATCTGTTAGTAACAAACCACATACAATTGGGGAGTGATCTAGATAACTTGGTATGGACAAAAAATCCAAATACGGGGCAATACACAGCAAATATAGGATATCAGGCCGTAACTGAAGAACAAGGGGCAAATGAAGATAAATGGTGGTGGTGGAAAAAATTACAGTAGATCCAGTGTCATATAAAAACAATTATCACCAAATGGTTAGCACTATCCAACAAATTGCTAACATGGGAGATGCTACAGAAAAGAGATTTTGAGGGGTTAGGATTATGCTTTCTATGCAAATCTAGTGATGAAACGAGCTCTCATTTATTTGCTTCCTGTTCCTATGCAGGTTACGTATGGGATGGGGTGGTCAACAAGCTAGCAGCAGACAGAGAACATAAATCATGCACCACATTAGAAGAAAGATCAAAATCTTGGGGGAATGATGAAAAGGTAAGCCCTTTCGAAGCTTTTCCAATTCTATATGTCTTCAATATCTGGGAAGCCAGAAACAAGGCCATTTTTAACAACACTTGGGCCCTTTTGGCATTGTCACTTCTCTTTTGATGAGAAAAATCCAGGAGCACAAGAGGAACAAAGTCATCTCAAGGAACAGAATAATCAGAGACCCAATAATAAACATAGAGATGCCTTGGGCATTTTTGATGGAGCTAGCCAAGGAGAGCCTCCATTAGGAGGATCTGGAGCAGTTATATACTTCTCATCTTATAGAAAAAAGATGATAAAATATGCAATGGGCCTTGCTTCAAATAACAAGGCTGAATTATTAGCATTATGGGCAACTTTAAAAGAGGTCAGGAGCTCTCAAATCCAGGAATTCAGATCTTTGGTGACTCGAAACTAGTGGTGGATTGGGAAAATGAGAAGAACATCATAAGAGCACCACACTTACAACACATTCTAGAAGAAATTCAATCATTAAAAGCTTCATTCAGAAGAATCTCTTTCGTCCATATCTATCGGGAATTGAACACAGAAGCAAGTCTCCTCTCAAAGCAGGCATTAGCATATCAGCCTGGATTAAAGGAGACAAAAGAAGTGAATGAAGGCATATCAGCCTTCCATTACGAAACTATATAAAGTCCATAGAACAGTTTTCCAGATGATGCGGGATGATAGTTTCTGTCAAGCAGAAAGGACGAATGATGGTTGTTCCGAAGCAAGAAACTCTAGAGATTGTAGGATTGATATGTGATGTTCCAAAAACTTTGGTTCAAAGTGATGTAAGCTCGAAAGAGCAGTTCATGTTTTATTCTATGAATAAAATGATTTGTTTCGAAGGAATATATATATATATATATATATTGTTTTTAATATTTACTATTTTTTATTTATGTCAGCTAGCATAGCATGACTAACGTGACAAATGTGACATGATCTCCCCCATAATGGGTTGGAGAGCACCTCACTTCTCTTGGTGCAACAAATATTTTAAAATTATGCTTTAATGTGAACTATTTTATGAGAAAGTGATTTTCGTCTTCAACTTATTTGGTCCCAAAAATGTCCATCTTTTAGGAATTGTGGAGTGTTGTGATTTATTATGGAGCTAATCAGAGCTTGTTCTTATTTTATCAATTTTGATTTTCTTTATTGTAAATTAAAACAAAGAGATAATTTTGATATTCAATATTAGGATTTATCACCTCCTTATAATTTCTTAATTTTCTTTTATCTTTAATTCTTTAAAACACCATAATTCCTTCTCAAATTTAGATGTACTAATGTTTTTAATATTATCACTATTATGCAAAGTAACTTCATACCTGCCTCTTTATTAAGTCAAAACTTTGAATCTTTTTATCTACTTCCTCAAAATCATAGAAATTATGACTATAACACTATTAATGAATATCTAACCTTCTATGTTCTTTATTTTATATATTATGTAGATAGTCACAAATATAACCATTTTCTCGACCTTCCAAAATAATGTTAATTAGTTAACGTTAATAACTAAGTATCATTTAAATAACCTATTTTATTTTATAAACAAATAATTCATTTAAAAAACTAAATTATTAACTATAAACAAATGTATTTACTTTTTAGAGGATAAACTACACCCTTTGAGCATAATTTTACCTCGTGTTAATCCATAATCCGAGCCAAATTTTCAGTTTAATTTTTTTAATGGATGATTCATTCTTAAAATTAATATTTTAATAATCTATATAAATTATATATATTTTTACAAATTTTATTAACATACCGTGTTGTGAGAAAAAAAATTATTTTACAAAACTACTTATCTAGATTTCAATCAATGATATATTAAACGGAATCGTAATGAAATGAATTTGGACTCCCTATTTTTCCACATTAAAATTTAAGTTATCATCTAATTGTCCACCTAATATTTTCAAACGGGAAGAAAATTCAGAAAAAACAATAGACAAAGGACATAATAGTTGGAATATTTCGATAGGTTTGGTTCAAAATCACAAACGTGTTTTTATTGAAAAATTCTCTCCCGTTTTCTCGGATTTGGCGTAAGATATCGTGCCTTGTTCTTAATAAATTGCAGGTAAACCATCTTGTTCAGCGTTAGTACCTACCTTTTTCTTTATACTTATCGTGGGGAACCTAACGTCACTTCTCCAACGTTATCCATAGACCACAACGCTCTCCTCGACCACCCTAAATCGCTCGCTTTTGGTCTCCCCGCACTTTCAACCGACAAAAGAACGGGTCAAATTTTTATCTATAATTTTTATAAAAACCGGAAGTTTTTATAGTTAACGATTAATTTTTAATTTTCTATATATATTTTATTGTTTTTTAGGAGTGTCTACCTGAAACGTGTCAAACACTTTTAAATTTCTAGAAAATGCAAATCCATAAGCTTGCCAACAATATATAACCTACTTAATTTTGTTTTAAGTTTACTTTTATGTAAATATCTATACAAATTATAGTAAATAATAACTAGCATTATTGTGGGGAGTTGTAAAAAAATTCCACGAGTTCGATTAGATGACATTTTTTCTCGGAATCCAACATTTTTTATTTTGCAAATCAGAATTTAAGTGTGTTTTAATCGATATTTTGATGGTAGAAATAAATTTAGCACCCTCAAAAACCCCTCGGGCACCCAAAATTCCAGACTTAACAACTATAACTTGGATTTTGAAATTTTCTTAACTGATTTTTTTTTCAAAACCATGTCGAAAAAAATCGCTTATTCCAGTTTTTTAATCTACGCTCAACTATATTAATTAATAATATGGTGGACATGCTCGGCGACATTATTATTCATTTTCCCCACTTTAATGATGATGATGATGATGACCAACTTTTGGCCTATTGGACCTTCAGAAATTACTTTGTTTGTTATAACAAAGTATTCCTATACTCAAAAAACTTAGAAAGAAGTGCTCTAAGGTCACCATAGTTGTAACAAGTTAGAAGATTAGAGAGGTTAGTAATATAATAAAGATTGTGAAATCACGATATAATGTGGTTCTATGTAAGGCACTCTAAGAGAAAGTGATTTTCATCATTAATGCTCTTAGTCTCACAAAGATGAAAAATCACGATATAATGTGGTTGTATGTAAGGCACTCTAAGAGAAAGTGATTTTCATCATTAATGCTCTTAGTCTCACAAAGATGAAAAATCATTTCCTCTCTTGATGTTTTAGGAATTGTTCAGTTCCCTATTTAAATAATCATGTTGACATATGTCTACCATATTAAATTAAAATTCATATATATACTATAATTATATGGAGCATTTTATTTATTCTGTTTTTTGGACATTTTTAATCAGTTTTAGTCAGAATTCAGCAAAAATTTTTTAGTAAATTCAAATTTGAAAGTGTTTAATTTTTTTTTTGAATTCATAAATAAATTCAACACCCTCAAATACCTCATTTGTCGAAATTATGAACTTCCCATAACTAATATATATGATTCTTACAACCAAACTCCAAATAAAACAAAACAAAAAATATACTTAAAAAATTTGAAACATAAAATATTAGAGTACACCTATTTATATAATTTGTAATATAAATATTAATATTATCCCTTGGTTATGTAAACAATGAATGCGTATGATTATATAACTAATAATAAAAGAGTTTCATTTACATAAACAATAATATAAATATTATAATAATTTTATATTATTAATTAATATAATTATAAATATTATAATAATTTCATATATTAATTAATATAATTATAAATATAGTAATAATAATATGCTAACTCATTATAACATTTAATGTGTTTGAATATGTTGACTATGATTGTTTATTTATGATTACATGGTTAATTATGGTTGATTCTAATTGGTCAATCATGTCTGCTTATGGTTAGTAATGGTTGTTAATGGTTGACCATGGTTATAATTCATGGTTGATGATGGTTGACCATTATTGACTATGGCTGTTCATGGTTGAGTATGTTTGACTATGGTCAATGATGGTTGACCATGGTTGACATAGTTGTTTTGGTTGATTATGGTTGTTCATGGTTGACCATGCAACAAGGTCAACTGTGGTTGACTTGTTGATTGACATGGTTGACTATGGTTGACCATTATTAATAGAGGTTGACCCTATTTGGTTAACCACATTTGTTTATGGTCAACTAATATTGACTATGGTGTTTTTTTTAAACATGGGAAGAACAACCTCCCAAGGGTATATCCAACAACCCGCAAGCCAGATATACAAGTAACTTATGACTCAGCAAGGGCTGAGACGTTCATATTCTCACAGGGGTGAGCCTCTATCCCAAGGGTTGCCTACCCTTCAAGACTTTTCACAACAAGCCAATGACCAACCATACCCCCCATCAGTTTTGAACTTGTGACCTCCATGGAGATAACACATGTGCTTAACCATTAGGCCCACTTAAATGCTCTCTCTTCTAAATAAGAGGACATGCAGTTGGGATTTGACTAACTTATGTGTCCACAGGTCATGAGATCATTTAATATAATATCTATGGGTGGAACCACATGTTCAACCACTACCTAATGGCTAAAAAATGTTTCTCGTGGTTAAACATGGTTTACTAGTGTTGTTCATGATTGACCATGGTTAACAATGGTGATTGTGAATTGTTATATCACACTATAATATTTTGAGAAATGACAAAGTTATATTGAGATTGTTATTTTGAGAGGTTTGATAACATAGTTATGTAAATCGCAATGCCTATGAAGGTCGACATATGTCAAATTGGTACATTGATCAAGGGTTATGTTCTATTGTGATGTTGAAAGGTTATATTTAAATCAAAAAATCTAGGTTATGTTTGTTGTGATGGTCACCAATGGATTCATCACAATTGTTGATGAAATTGCCATTGATTCCAACATGGACTTGCAGTGGCCCCACAGGTCGTCATTGATGCCATCAATTCCCACTTACAGTGCCTTGGATCCCTTATAGAATGGGTTTGTGCCTTGAAGCACCTTGTACCTAGTCGACAATATCCATGTACCCACAAGGATGGATCTTGAAGCCACCACCTTGTTGAAGATGCTGAAGTCCCTGTTGATTGTGTTGAAGACCCTAGAAGTCTTGATGGATGATGGAGAACCCTTGGATGAGTTGGAGAAGCATTAATGACCCATTTTGTGGTCATTCATGCTTTGATGATGTCATGGTACTCTAAGAGAAGGTTTGGCAACCCCACAGGTGATGTCATGATGGATCTTGACCCTTGGAGGTCCTCTTGTGTGGTTGAGGTGGTTGAAGAAGCCCTCTTGTCATGATTATGATGTCCTTGTACCCCTATCACTTGAAGGAATGCATGATGAGGACCTTTTGTGTTGGTGATGACCTTGCAACCCTTGTTGGTGTCATGGAACCCTTTTATATGATCCTTGCTACCATTATGATGATGATGACCTTCTATAGTCTTTGACATGTATGTGGAATTCTATGAATCCTCTTTTCTATTGTGTCATAGCTTCGAATGATCCTAATCATGGGTGGAGGGTCCACCTAAAATGCGTCGGTCACTTCTAAATTTCTACACAATGCAAATCTATAAGCTTGCACACAATATCTAACCTACTTAATTTTGTTTTAAGTTTAATTTTGTGTGAAGGTCTATACAAATTATAGTAAATAATAAACTAGCATTATTATGGGGAGTTGTAAAAAAATTCGACAATTTTGATTAGATGACCATTTTTCTCGGAATCCAACATTTTTTATTTTGCAAAATCAAAATTTAATTGTTTTTTAATTGATGTTTTGATGGTAGAAATGGATTCAAAACCCTCAAAAACCCCTGGCGCACCCGAAATTCCAGAACTTGACAACTATAACCTGGTTTTGAAATTTTCTTCATCGATTTTTTTTCAAAACCATGTCGAAAAAAATCTCCTATTCCATCCCATATCATTGAATTTTTAAACTACGCTCAACTATATTAATTAATAATATGGTGGACATACTTGGTGACATTATTATTCATTTTCTTTACTTTAATGATGATGATGATGATGACCAACATTGGTCTATTGGACCTTAAGAAATTACTTTCCTTGTTATAACACATTATTCCTATGTTCAAAAAACTTAGAAAGAAGTGATCTAAGTTCACCATAGTTTTGACAAGCTAGCAGTTTAGAGAGGTTAGTATTATAATAAAGATTGTGAAATCGTGATATAATGTGGTTGTATGTAGGGCACTCTAAGAGAAGGTGATTTTCATCCTCAATGCCCTTAGTCTCACAAAGATGAAAAATCCTTTCCTCCCACGATGTTTTAGGAATTGTTCAGTGCCCTGTTTAAATAATTTTGTTAACATATGTCCACCATATTAAATTAAAATTTATAAATATACTATATTTATATGGAGCAATTTTTTTGTTCTACTTTTTGGACTTTTCAACCAGTTTTGGTCAGAGTTCGACAAATTGTTTTCAAGTAAAATAGAAATTTGAAAGTGCTCAAATTTTTCTTTTGAATTCATAAATAGATTCAACACCCTCAAATACCCCCATTGTACCCAAATTATGCTTCCCATAGGCAATATATGTGATTCTAAATATTTTTACAGATTTACAACCGAACTCCTATAAAACAAAACAAACAATATACTCAAAAAAAGTTGAAAAGATAGAATATTTAGAGTACACTGATTTATATAATTAGTAATCTAAATATTAACATTAACCATTGGTTATGTAAACAATGAATGTGTAATTTTAATAAATGGTATGATAATATAATTAATAATAAAAGGGTTCTATTTACATAAACAATAATATAAATATTAACGATTTGTTATATAAATAACAATAATTGCATATTATTAATTAATATAATTATAAAAATAGTAATAATAATATTTTGACACATTACAAGATTCGATGTGCTTGAATATGTTGACCATGGTTGTTCATTCATGACCATGGTTGACCCTAATTGGTTAACCATGCTTGTTTATGGTTGGTAATGGTTGTTCATGGTTGACCATGGTTATTCATGGTTGACAATGGTTGACCATTGTTGACTATGGTTGTTCATGGTTGAGTAAGTTTGACTATGGTCAATGATGGTTGATCATGGTTGACTAAGGTTGACATAGTTTTTCTGGTTGACAATGATCGTTCATGGTTAACCATGCACCATGGTCAACTATGGTTGACTTATTGATTGACTATGGTTGATTATGGTCGACCATGATTAACAAAGGTTGACCCTATTTAGTTAACTAGGTTTGTTTATGGTTAACTAATATTGAATATCTTGTTTTTTTAACCATGATAACAACAACCTCCCAAGGGTATATATCCAACAACCTACAAGCCAAATATACAAGTAACTTGTGACTCAGCAGGGGTTGAGACATTCAGAAGACCACAAGATTGAGTAACTATCCCAAGGGTCACCTACCCTTCAAGACTTGTCATAACGAGCCAATGAGAAACTATACCCTCCATCAATTTTGAACTTGTGACCTCCATGGAGATAACACATTTTTTTAACCATTAGGCCCACTCAGGTGCTCTCTTTTCTAAATAGGAGGACATGGGGATGGGCTTTGACCCACTTATGTGTTTACGGATCGTGAGATCATTTAATATAATATATCTGGTTGTAGCCACACATTTGACCAATACCTAATGGGTAAAGATGGTTTCTCATGGTAGACCATGGTTTACTAGGGTTGTTCATGATTGACCATGGTTATTCATGGTTGACAATGGTTGACTATGGTTGTTTACGGTTGACCATAGTTGTTGTTCATTGACTATGTTTTTTCGTGACTAACTATGGTTGTCCATGGTTCACTATGGTTGAACAAGGTTGTTCATGATTGACCATGGTTGACTATGGTAATTGTGAATTGCTATATCACATTGTAATATTTTGAGAGATGACAAAGTTATAATAGGATTGTTATTTTGAGAGGTTTTATAACATAGTTATGTCAATTGCAATGTCTATGAAAGTCAGCATATGTCAAATTAGTACATTGATCAAGGGTTTTGTCCTATTGCGATGTTGAAAGGTTATGTTTCATTTAAAAATTCTAGTTTATGTTGGTTGTGATGGTCCCCAATGAATACATCATAATATGGTATTTGTTTACATTAACTTATTTACAGTGATTATGTTCCTTAATAGTTATGTTACGTTACCAAATTTGTAAAGGTATAGGTCTTAATGCAAAGTTCCTGAAGGATTACAATTGGGTTGCAATATCTTTAATGGTTATGACACATTAAAACATTCAATGCACTTAAATATGTTGACCATGCTTGTTCATTCTTGAATGCATTTAACTATGATTGAACATAGTTGGCCCTAGTTGGCTAAACATGGTTGGCTATATTTGACCATGGTTATTCATTATTGACTATGGTCAACCATAGTTGATTATGGTTGACCCTAGTAGACTATTTTTTACTATGGTTGGACCTAGTTAGTTCACCATGGTTGTTCATGGTTGATTATGGTTGTTCATGATTGGCCATGGTTATTCATGCTTGACCATGGTTAAGTATGGTTGAATATGTTTATTCATTGTAGATGATGGTTAATCGGGATTGTATATAGCTAACCATGGTTGACTATGGTTGTTAACTGTTAACTATGGTTCTTTATGGTTGATCATGATCAATGATCATTGATCATGGTTGAATATGGTTGACCATGGTTGTTCATAGTTGATTGTGGTCATTCATGATTGGGTAGGGTTGAATATGGTTGTTCATGACTACTTATTTTTAATTATGGTTGTTCATGTTTGATTAAACGTGTTTATAGTTTTCCATGGTTGACTATGGTTAACCTTATGGCCAATTATGGTTAATTATGGTTAACCAATTATGGTTGACTATGTTTGATCCTAATTGACTATGGTTTACCCTAGTTGTTTAACCATGGTTGTTCATGGTTAGCCATGTTTTTTCATGGTTGGCCATGGTTATTTTTTATTGATGATGGTTGACTATGGTTGACCGTGGTTATTTTTTATTGATGATGGTTGACTATGGATGATTGTGATTGTTCATAGTTGACTATGGATGATTATGGTTATTCATGGATGTTCATGGTTGACTATGGTTATTCATGGTTTACGTTGGTTATTCATGGTTGATTATGGTTGACTATGGATAACCCTAATTGGTTGACCATAGTTAACTATGGTTAATTATGGTCAACCATGGTTTTTCATGGTTGACTATGGTTGATCATAAGCTCATTCTTGACTATGTTTGACTGTTGGAGAGGGTTTTTGGACCTATCTAGGGAGTCGTGCACTAGAAATGGAATGTGTGACAACTCAACAATTAGACCAAAGTGCATAAGAACTAGATTTTAGTTAGGATTACTTAGGAATTTATGTCCACATTGTAATGGCCTTCACCCAATTTTGGGCTATATAAATATGTAATGGATCTTAGAGCAGGAGAGAGGTTAAGGAAGATTGGTTGTGAGGTAATGTTGTTATGTTATGTAACTTTGGGGTTGAAGTAGATGCTTGATGTCCATTGCACAAGTTTTGTAATACTATTCCAGAAGATGATAATGAAACGACCTTGTTCTGATCCTATTGATCTTGTGTTGAATACGATAATAATTATGTTTGTTGCGAACATGCATGATTTGTTTATGTCATTGTTTTGAATGAATGAATTATATGTTTCTATGAATTATATGATGTATGCATCATTCAATAACATGTATGTTCACATCCCTTGAAAACTGCATAATCTTGGTTCTTAAATTCCCCCTTGTTTCCTTGGGTGAGACTTCATATGGTTATAGGTGATTTTGAAAGGTTTGGTGTCATGGGATTTTGTTGGTGAGTTTAAATTGAATACCAGTTCTTCCCACAGTGCACCAACAAATGGTTCCATTGTTGGTACTGGGATTTGCAACTTAAGAGATGTGGAGGATAGCAAATGAAATATCTGTGGTGACCAACAAAGGAAGAAATATAAGACTAGGTACAAGTGAAGGAGTACAAATTTGTTAGATACTAAAACAAAATCCCATAGATCATCACAGAGAGATGGTTATACAGGTACATATACGAAGATCAACACAAAATTTTCTTCAATGAGTTCCATATCATTCAACCTCAGTGGTTGTTGAGGTTATCTAAGCATAACCTAAGATTTAACATTACAATACCAAGAGACTAGAATCCTAAATTGATCCAGCAAGTCAATAAGTAACTAAATCTCACATGCAATAAATTTCTGGTTGGATAATGTCTTAAGGGGGTATATTGCATAATTTGTTATAGATTATACCCAATCATACAATATTGTAGCTAGAGAGGAATTTATTTAAGGATCCAAATGGAATATTTCTTAAGTCATTGTATACATGGATTAAGATGTTGGCATGGGAGAAAGGGACTATGAGATTAGAACCAGATCCCTCGTATACTTAAACATATTCATGCATAAGGGAACTGAGGACCAACTAGAGAATGGTCTGAGTAAATAAAGGAAGGAATAAATGAAGAGTTGATGAGATGAGGATGTGAAGAGAAATAAAAGATGAAATGGTAGATGAGATAGGATTATTGCATGATGGAAAAAGGTTCCATAAAAAAAGTTGGAAGGGGACTGTGATTGAGGTAGAAGAACAACGCAGTGAGTTTGAAGAGAGAGATATATACGTGGGATTCTAGGTTGAATGACTGTTGTACTCCAAAAAGGGATAGGACCATCAACTTAGTTCATCCAAAATTCCTAGTCAAGATAGGAACTGCATCAAACCCATGACCTTGTGCGCATCACCAAGAGTTGAGATAAGACCCAAAGAATTGTCACATACTTTTGTAGTTATTCAAGGGAGTAAGGGTAACAGTAAGGGAAGTCAAAGTAGTGGAAGTAACTCAACAAATCAGACACGGCCCATGACACCTAGTATGTATACTATGGAAAACACAATAGCGGGGATAGACTACACTTTGAAGTTTCATTTTTTCTACAAAATTGGAGAAGAAGACCGAGACCAACATTTTTTTGGTTTCCAAGCAATATGGGATGTCAATCAAGTCCAGGATGAATCTATAAAGGTTGCACCATTAGTAACAACATTCCAAGATCATGGACTCACTTGGGACATCAAATATCAGACCACTAAACAAGCCAAAACATTAGCTAGTAGCAAGGATGCATTGGTAAAGGAATTCAAAAATCCTAAATCCGAGTCGGAGTGCATTAGAGAATTTAAAGAGATTTGATATTTTCCAAATGAACAATTCAAGGATTTTGACCAAAGATTTAAAGTACTAAAGGATATACTATTATTCCATATTTAAGATGAGCAACATAGAGAATGATTCATTGTAGGACTATTTCCACATATCAATTTTCCTTTTAGAAAATAGAAGATTCCAACACTACAAGATGCATTGAATATTTCCATGAAATTGGAAGTGTCTCCTACAGGAGAGACAAGTACATGCATGGCTCAAGTCCAGTCACAACTAGTGATGACGACGATACAGTTACAAGAGATTCATTACAGGAAATTTCGATGAAAAATGGTCTACCCAACCCTAATTCAAATTCCATGTCATCATGTATTAACCAATCAAAATGCTTAAAAATTCAAAACAGATGCATATAAAAAAATGGACGGAAAAAACAAAAAACCACTTTTTTGGATCGTATTTTCAACTTATGTCTTTGTAGATTTACTCAAATTTCAAGTAGGGGCACTAGATATACTCAAATTTTGCATCCAACAAGTACCCAACATGCATACTTTTAACATCATATGCATCACGAAAAATTGAAAATACTTGAAAAACACGTTTTTCTCTCACTAAAAACATGTTTTTTCATGTATTTTCAAAATTTCATGATGTGGATGTTGTCAAAAGTTTGCAAGTTGGGTATGTGTCATCCAACAAGTTCTCCCAATTGAAATTTGAGAAAAACTACAAGAAGCTAAGTTGAAATACGATCCAAAAAAGTAGTTTTTTTACTCTCTCTCTCTCTCTCTTCTACTATTATTTTATTATTTTTCGTTAGGATTTCCTTAGGAGGACGATTTTTCATCCAAATTTATTCTAATGGCTAAAGGAAAGGAAAAGCGAGAAGAAATATGGTGTACTAATTGCAATACGAAAGGACATCATAAGAACGACTACCCAACTTGTATAGTTTATTTGGGTATTGAATCCCCCAAACTATTTCCTACTAGGGGAGGGGTACGGTGCCAGATATGTAGAGGGAATCATCCTCTTGTTTTCTATCCTTTATTACAAAACTGCGTTAGAAATCCCAAAATTTTGTTTTGCAATTTTTTGCAAATACTTGGGACATGATGAGGAATATTCTTGTGCACTTGATATGATAAAGGAGTGTACCTTAAATGCATATAGAGTCCAAGGAGAGGTCAGAACAAAAAGTGGGAAGCCACAAAATAATACTCTAGTGGGAGGTTATAATTAGAGAGAAAAAAGAGGATTCAATAAAGGAGGAAGATGGTCGATCATCAACTACAACTATGGAAAACAAGGACATTTTGCGTCGTATTGTTGAAACCCATGTATGACATGCACATGTTGTAGATATTTGGGCCATGTGATGGAGTATTGTTTGTTGTTGGTCACAAAATGGAATTAGAGGGGAAACCAAAACCATAATCAAAATTTGATTCATAATGAAAATCATAACCAAAATGAGAACCAAAATTAGAACTAGCACCATAATCATAACCAAAACCCAAAAAACAAGAATGTGTATATGATTACAATATAAGAGAATGATAACTAGCCAAATTTAGTAGCAATTATGTGTGGAGGAGCGAGAACAAGAAATGACGCAACAGAGAAATAACTAAGCATCGACAACTGGATCGGGACAACAATTGAAAATGCACCCATGTTTGATTCACAGAGGGAGAAAGATACATATAAGAAAGCAAGAAGAGAGATACAAAGGCAAGGCTATGGAGCATCAACATTGTGATAAGTATATGATAAATTGTCTATATATGACATGCCTTTGACATATGATTATTCAGTAGTAGAGAGACCAATTGAAGAGGTAACTACACCAAAATTTCTTTAAAGAGTTCCTTAGAACTAATAAAAGATGAATTAGCTTTGAATATACTACATTGGATAATTGGTTGATGCACGCAAGAGAAATAAGTATCTATTGCAGTCAACAAGATGCGCCATAGAAAAAGGAAAAATAGGGAGTTTCAACTAAGTGAGCAGATATGAGATTACGATATGGAATATATTATTTTAAAGTTGGTTTATGATGCCAATGTCCAACTAAAGAAAACATGGGAGATAATGGGTAGACCATAGCTAATTTGGTATAATATTTAGTTAAGACTAGCCAAACAATATAGAATTGTTTCGATTGGAAGCTTGACATGGGTAACTGTCGATATTGATGGAATTCACAATACATATGATTTTGAAGTCATTGAGATTGTAGATAATAAAAAACCTTATCTTGCATTACTAGGACTAGAGTGTGATTTTTCCAACCAGGCCATTGTTGATCTAAAGAAAAAGAAAATCATATTTGAAGTTTATGACCTAAGAGTTACTACACCATTGGATTCGATGGAAGGGAGATGATATGTGGAACCAGTAAGAAAGGAAGAGATTGAAAAATTCTATTATGTGATAATGTATATGGATGATTATGTCAATACTACTAATGATCGTATGCTTACCAATATCAACTCGTGCACATCAAATTTTGAAGAATATTTTTAAGAGTGGTATTCAAGGATGCATGAAGTCCACATGAGAAGGTTTGCACGTATCACATGCTCCTTAAGTTATATTGAAATAGATGTATGTGACTGCCAAGTCAAAATGGATTTACGAAAGTAAATTATTTTGTATAATCCTTTGAAATACATATACCAGAGAAACATAGGTTGTTAGAATTAGATTTCATGTTGAAAGAAACGTGAAAGAAACACCTATAAGATGGTGGGATGCACATAGAAATAAGATAGACAAGTGGGAGAAATGCAAGAGATTCTTTCAGGTCATATTTGGAGCTAAGTGTATTGTGAAAAATTATACAAGGTTGATCAATCCATTAAAGCATGTTGTGTAGTGTATATTATGACATGGAACGCAATACCCAAGCATGAATGACCACATTTTTTTTGCATACTCTAGACAACATTCCTATAAATTTGTATGTAGAGTTGGAAATGTGCATAGGCATAGTGGATTGGGAATATATGAAAAACAAATGGAAAGCAACATTTAGTTTATAATATGAGACTCCCCCAATAGATGTAGTGTTATATACCATCAAGGACAATATTTTTGCTCCTAAAGACTGAACCATAGCTATACCATTATGTAGTGCACATAGATAATATGTGATAGTTGAATAACTTCTAAAATGTTATAAGATGTTTGAAGAAGGCCGGGAGGATGATAACCCAAGAAATGTGCAAATACCACATACTGAGGGAGAGTGCACACTGTACAAGGATATGAGTTGTGATCTACCAATTATAGACAACCATTGAATAACCACAAAATGAATATTGGCACTGAGGAGAATCCCAAGTTTGCAAACATAAGGGACTACTAGAATAATGAGACAACTGAAAAGATTGTTGATGTACTACGCGATTATCAAGATATATTTCCCACTAAATTTTCAAAGATGAAGGGGGTTGATGGTGAGTTAGGAGATATGAAGATACCTCTCAAGCCAAATGCTAAACCAATAAAGAAAAGCAGCCCAAATTACAAAGAGAAAGTAAAGGCTGAGATTGACAGAATGCTAAAAGCTGGAAGTGTAGAAATTGTTGAAGAATCATAATGGACCAATCCAATGGTGGTACAAGATAAAAGGACTCTTCGGATTAGAATTTGTGTGGATATGTTAAAGGTGAATGGTGTGTGTCTTCATGATCTATTTCCCACTCCATTTATAGAATAAGTGTTCGAGAATGTAGAGGGATAGGAAGCATATTCTTTCATTGATGGATTCTCAAGATACCATTCAATCAAGATTGCATCACAGGATAGAAAGAAGACTATATTTGCAATAAAATGGGGATGTACCAATATACAGTGATGCCATTTGATTTGAAAAATGCACTAGCAATATTCTCTAGAGTGGTCGTTTATGAATTTAAGGAGTTCATTCACAAGTAGATGATTGGATAGTATTAAGTCTATTGAAGAACCATATTGAAGTTTTGTGCTTGATGTTGGATAGATGCATACAATTATAAATTTCTTTAAATTTGAAAAAGTGATTTTTTGCGTCATTTGGTATTTCACTGGGTCATGTAGTTTGCAGACAAGGATTGTTGGTGGTTTTGGAGAAAATTGTAGCTATTGTTGACCTACCACCATCTACTTCAGCATGACAATTTCAAGCTACACTGGAGCATACAAGATATTACATGAATTTTATCAAAGGGTATGCGCAGGTCATAGCTCCATTGGATAAGCTATTGAAGAAGGATGTCAACTTTCAATGAAACGAAGAATGTCAAAAGAGTTTGGATACTTAAAAGGATAAATTGGTGATTGCACCAATTCTACTATTCCAAAATTGGAAGAAAGAATTTCATGTTCACATGGATGCATCATCTTTGGTGTTATTCACAGTCGCGACTCATCTAACAATAGGATACCTAGATCATCCTATTGCATTTTCTAGTACGAAACTATCAATTACATAAAAGAACTATACCACACCTAACTGAGATATCACTTTTATTTTGTTTATCTACTCTATAAACCTCCCTCTTTCGAATACTGTAATATAAAAACCCTAAAATTTTTGGGAGGTTTCTCTTTTCTTGTAGGTAAAAAGGAGTTCCGTTTTGAAAAATCACAATAATTTTGATTTTTCATAAATGTTATAGGAAGTTTTATAAAAATAACGAAGGATTCTTTATATTCCAACCATGGAGGCTACAATCATATTAAATTTTTTCCTTAGTATATCCCTGCTTTAGTTTGTTGAATTTAGTTTTAATGGCTCTAGATTTTCTAAATATGAAAGTCCATAATGTAAAAGTTTATTTATTTTTAATAAAAATAATAAAAATAAACTTTTGTTTTTTATCAATTAATTTTTCTCCGTCTTCTTCTACATTAAAAAAATGAAGGTTTTGATATTGGTTTTAAATAGTCAATCTATTTATTTCTATTATACTTATAAAAAACATATATATATTAAGTATCTCGTTCTAATAAGATACCATGTGTACACCCCTATATCTTAATATGTATTATTAACTATAATTATAGAACTAATAAAATAATTATTGTTCTAACATGTTTTTTTATTTCGTGATTATGATTTTTTTTGCATAGTTTGATATTTTATTTTTTATTTTCATAGAGCCAAGCCCAGTGATTGGTCGTGGTTTGTAAAGGAAGACAACCTAAATATATACAAACATATGTGTGTGGGGTCGGTGTTTTCAATTAGTTTTCATACAGTTCTTTTTTTTTTCATGGTATTTTGTTTTATTTTCAAAAGTGTATTTTGTTTTCAATCCTCCCGAGGATTGAAAAAAACCAGGCATCATTTAAGCTTTCCAATACACATTTTAAAATAAAATTGGTATAAATAAAACATAATTAACGTAATGTAATTGGTTTTGTCACATATGTTTTTACTTGGTGTTTTCAATCGATTCAGATGGTTCTTGGTAATTGATAATTCATGGTTCTTAGTAATTGAATCAATTTTCACAAGGTTCTTCGTTTTAATTTCAAATGTGTATTTTTTTTTCAATCCTTGCATTGTCACATGATTGAAAAAAATCACGCAACATTTCAACTTGCCAATACACATTTTAAAATAAAACAACTAACATAAATGCTTATGGTTGATATAGACATGGAAATTTAAAACTTAAATAAATAAATACAACTTAAATTTTAAATTTAAAACATATTTAAAATTTAAAACAAATTTAAATTTAAATTTAAAATCAGTTTTCACATGGTTCTTGGTAATTGATAGGTTCATAGGTATAAAAAAAATTAGGTTTCAATGGGTTTTTTTTCACAATTTAGTTAAATTTATTGAAAAAAAACTATAGCATTTATGTTGCCTGTTTTATTTCCAAATGTGTAATCCGACATTATTTTTTCTTTCCAATACACATTTAGAATTAAAACTCGCAACGTTGAGAAACAAATAATAAATAAACTTGTTTTAAATAACAATAACAAAAAACATAGGAAGTGTTTTAGTCCCACACATACTTGGTTGAATTGATGACATGGTTGGTTTGGGGATGGTGTGCGATTGTTAGCTCCTTGGTCAAGCTTTGGATCGTTGGTTGAGCTATTATGGTTTCAAATAAACCTGGGTCAACCTGCGGGCTCGTATTTATTTTTTGTTTTTTGTTTCAATGGCTCGATTAAGAAATATCTCAATTGAAGGATTAACCCAGCCATCGATAGAGGTATTAATAGCTCGATCGAGGTATTTTTAAGCCCTCGATTAAGGTATTTTTAATCCCTTGATCGAAGTATTTAAACTATATCGAGGGTTTGAAAATACCTCGATCGAGGGCTTTTTGCATGTATTTTTGGCACCTCTCTTTCCAAAAATCGTGAAGCACATTCATGCAATCACTTGTTAAGTGTGAAGGGTTTATGTGTTAAGGACTTGTAAAGATTAATGGCTTAGGGGATTAGTGGTTAGCCATAAGGGTTAGGAGATTGGTGGTTATTTCATATGCGAGGGAATTAGTGGTTAGCAGATTTACAGAGTAAGGGATTTAGGGATCTAGGGTTACAATTTTAGGGTTGAGTTGGTTAAGGTTTAAGTTTCAAGGGGTTAAAGGATTAAAGGATTGGGGGTTAAGAGATTAATGGATTCTAGGAGATAAGGGATTAGGGGTTTTTATGGATTTATGGGTTTTGGGATTTAAGAATTAGGGGTAATGGGTTTTGAGGTTAGGGGGTTAACTAGGACTTGGGGGTTAGGGGTCAAGAGTTTAGAAGTAAAAGCATAAAGTGGTTAATAGTATTACAGATTTATGTTTTAGGGTTAAACGGATAGGAGGTTAGGTGGTTTTATGGGTTAGGGGAATTAGGGGTTAAGGAATCCAAGGCTGAATGGTTAGGGTGATATGGGTTAAGGCCCAAGTTTTCAAAGGTTTAATTGTTTCTAGGGGTTAATATCTTAGGGATCTAGGGATTTAGGGTAGGGATGATTTTAAGGAACCATACTTATTTAAAAGTGTATAAATGTTGGTGAAAATTACCAATTCTTAAAACGCCAACTATAAAATGATTGGCGATCTTTTTCAAAAAACATTTTAATTTCCAAGGATTTTATATCGTTTATATAATAATTTGGTGATTTTTAGGGTGGTAAAATTTTACCCCATCAAAATTTGGCGAAACAGAGCTTCAAAAAATGCAAAATTGTGAATATTTTTTGGAGAAAAACATGGAAAAATAGCCCACTAGGCTAAAATTTTCCCCTAAAATTATCCTTGATTTAGGTATTTTGGCAATAAGTATTATGGGTTAGGTTGTTTAGGTGTTAGGGGCGGACTAGGTATTAGGGGTTAGGGGTTGTGGGATTAAACATAAAGTGGTTAAGGGGTTTATGGGTTTTGCGCTCTAGGGGCTTCGGGATTTAGTGTTATGGGGTTAGGGTGTCAAGGTTTATGAGGTTAGGCATTAATGGTGAAGGGGTTAAAGGGTTATAAGGGAAAAACTAGAGATTAGAGGGTAATGAACAAGCCCAAGAGAGATTTCCAAAGCCTAGAAAAGAGTGATAAATCCCTAGGGAGATACCTTAATGAAACGTAGAGATGTCATGCAAACAAGGAGTGCACAAGAAAATGGAGAGTGTGCTTGCATAAGGAAGGTTGCACATGCAAACGTAGTTTAGAGGTAAGCAATTATCTTACCTCTAGAGGGTAAACTAGAGCTTAGAAGCTAATGGTTAAAGGAATAGAAGCAAACAATTAAATGAATTAAGGGGTTTATGGGTTAGGGTATTTAGGGGTAAAGGGATTTAGGGCTCTGGGGTTAGGGGCTTTGTTTTTAAGAGGTTAGGAAGTAAGAGCTTAGGTGTTATAGTTTTAAGGGATTAGGGTGTTAGGGAAAAAGGACTATGAGGATAGCCTTGTCTCCTCCTCTTGTATCCCCTCTCTTTCTCTCACCCCCTTATCTCCATTAGACAATTAACTCATAATCTATGTGGTTTAAAATGCTCGAGCATTTTCTAACTCATAAACACTCAAGTGTTATGTAGATCATAATGTGCGAACGATATGTAGTCTATAATGCTAGAGTGTTATGTACTTCATAACGCACGAGCGTTTTGAAAAATTAAAACGCTAGAGCATTATGAAGTACATAATGCTAGATCGTTATGTACTTCATAACACACAAATGTTTTGAAAAAATAAAATGCTAGTGTGTTTCTGTCAACACCAAACGCAGGAACAAATATTTGAATTCAAACATAACATGGAAGAGTTCCATAGCACCTAAAACCTACCTTCTCACACACCTACATGTCATCCATAGTCCTATGTGGTTGGTTCGGAGTTACCAACCCTGAGCTATGGAATATGGTAAGCCATAGCCAGTCATTTACTCCATTTCCACAATATGTGAATCTTCCACCACTCTGTACAACATGATAGACACAATCATATTTGATGAAATTTTAGACATAGATAACAATTTTTATGTAGATTCCAAATATGCAATTTTTTTAAAAGAATATTATATTTTTATATTTTTTTTCCTAATTTTATAATGTCATCGCTCAAGTAAAAAAAACATGTTGTTAGTGTTTCTTCCGTAACTTTTTCATTTTACAAGCATTTTTTAAGAACATTTTATGGTGCACTATAAGACAAATTGACCTTTACATTCTATAAAAATCTCATTTCATGATTATTGCATTAATACCTTCAAAGGATGCACCCACAAAACACGTAGCATTTTGGGGAATGATCATTTAGATAATTTAAAACAATTACTAATTTTATTTTTTAAAAATGACATTGAACTAGTACTATATGTTCTCTACATGCTTGCAAATTTTTGTTTCCCGACACCATCATTTAGCCCCTCAAAGGCTACCCCCACAAAAACATATACCTAATCATTTTCCTAAAAAATAAAAAATAAAATGACTCTTAGAAAAAATGAAACTCGACATAGTTATGAAAATTTTCAATATATAAAACTTATATATTTGGAAACATATTCAATTTCCTACATTTCATCTTTTTTACTCAAAGCAAGATATTTTCTGTAAGTATCTCAAAAAATACAAGTTGAGGGATGCCAAATATTTCAGTTTTCTATTGTATCTAACGTGCCAAAAATGACCCTCATTAGCTTGCACTCACCCCACCATCTCTCACACTTTAGTGATTCCCTGTCCAACTTTGCCTAAGTTCTCTTATGAGCTTCACAATTCAACACTAGTTCCACCATGGTCCATTCTGCAAGCAGAGTTGTTGTGTATGTACCATACATTTGAGATCATCAACTTTGCGGCCAGCTTTGTGAGCAATGCAAGGCAAAGTGATGACCAAAACAAATCCTTCGTGCCTCCAATAGTCACCATTGGAACCAAATCTAATGGCCCTCCCAAACAACAACCTAGAGGTATGGGTAGGTAGGTTAGGGAAGTGAAGGGAAAATTGGCATAGTTTGAGAACGTGGTGATAAAAATGGCACACTTAACATATGAATATGAAAAGAATACTCGACCATTACAATCTTTTTTCTGTTATAAGGACCATTTTCACCAATCACCACTTTCACCTTGTACACAATAACAATTGCTAACCCCTCCTTATACGAAGGAGATCGTTACATATATTGAAGATGATCCATTAACATTTTAATCAATTTTTAATTAATCTGTTGAATAGAAATTCAGAAACTCTCCACATTTACCTCATGAAACTTCGACCATACGAACAAGAAGAACAAAGGAGGGAAATCATTCAGTAATTTTGTAATTTCTATATTTATGAAGAATTACTGATAAGAGTGGATGCCCACTTATTATACTCGAACTTGTGTAAATTAGTATTGGATAGTTAAAAATTGGAATCCAAACATTGAAAACCAAGAGAAAAAACATTGATAAATGAATAACTGGAGACTCACGGAGAAATGAATTTAACCCATGGTTTAATGCTTTTTGTAAAGTATCGACGAAGCCTAGCCAACCCAAATCTTGAGAACGCTTTAATTTTGTGATTCATCCACCTAGGATTTCTATTGACATAAAGATAAATAAATACAATAGTGGACAAAATAAATAAATGTATATAACATATGAACGAATAAAAAAAAATGTAATCGTGGAGAAAGAAACAATTTAATAAAATAAATATTACTTTATTAAAATATAATTCATGCTCATAAATAAGAAATCACTTATATTGTCTTTTAAAAATACCTAAAAGGCACTTTTAAAATATAAGTCATATAGATATAAGTAATTTAGATGAGTGTTAAGTTGAATTTTAATAAATAAAATAAATTATTTAATGTTTATAAAAATAATAATTTTTTTTAGTTTAAAATTTTAAAAAAGAGTTATATCTCAAAAAATTGGATTTTTCGCTATGTTTATAGATTTAAAAGTGTAAATCATTTTTTAGAATGGAAATGTTGAGAAAGTGTGTAATGCAATGTTTATGGTTTTAATATATCTAATTTGTGTAGTTATATGGGTGTGTGCAAGGTGATGAGGGCCTCTTTTCACGCGTTAGATGCAATAGAAAACTAAAAAAATAGGCATCCATCAACTTGCATGGATATTTTGAGACACTTACACAATGAATCTTGCGATAAGTAAAAAACAAGAAATGTAGAAAATTGAATGACGTTTACAAATATATAATTTTTTTCTATTGAAAATGATGTTAACTATCTAAAGTTAGATATTTTTTAATGGGTACATTTTATTTTTGGGACAAATTATAAGGTATATGTTTTTGTGGGTGCAGCCTTTGAGTGACTAAATGATGGAATAAACTTACAAAAACCCGTATACATATAGAGAACATATAGTACTAGTGCACGAATATTTTTCCAATAATAAAAAATAATATTTTAATTTTTTTTTAATTATCTAAGAGATCAAATCTCGAAAATGGTACGTCAATTGTGGGTGTAACATTTGAATGTCTTAATGCAATTATTTGGAAATGGGTTTTTTATAGCATGTAGAGGTCGATGTTCTTTAGTGCACCATACATTTTTTTTTAATGGTTGAGAAACAAAAGAGATATGGATGAAACACTAACAGTGTGTTTTTTGAGTTGAGTGATGACAGAAGATAAATAAGAAAAAAATATGTGTTCTTGTTAAAATTTACATATTTGGAATTTGGAAAAAAAACCATATCTGTTTCTAAAATCTCATAAAAAATAGAGGTGTGCAGCATACTCAGACGAACGGCTAAACACGACCATATTGAAAATTTGGATATAATGTTGAATTAGCCATGGTTTATCATACTCCAAGGCATAGGCATGTTGAATCTGAAGCAAAGTCCGAAGCAGACACATAGGCATAAGAATTCCATGCAAGCATGGGTGGAGGCTCGGCCTTATCATTTGGAGGGAATATATTTTTGAATATAAACAAAACAAGAGCATGTTTTAGTGAAGAAAAATGAGAGCGCGTTTATTGAAACACAATGCACCTGCATTATTAAATACTACAATGAGTGCTTGTTTTGTCAATTATACCAATACTTTTATTATTTTATGTCCCCCCCCCCAACTCCCCTCTTCCCCCTAACTCTTACTAACCCCCCCTCCTCCTCT
>LPNX010071121.1:29292-40391 GCA_001517045.1 Pseudotsuga menziesii | reverse complement strand
AGATGACCTATTAGGTTGGACACCATCACATTCCATGTCTATTCCAGTGGAATATCTTCACTGGCCAACTTTATGAGACCCATTGAACCGATTATAGATAGTCCAATAACACCCCACAACCCAGGCCAAAATACCACCCCTATCACCTCTCATGTTATGTCTGTTTCTAATCCTCCCAGGTCTTTTGCACCTGGGGCCCAACCTACAATTCTCGTTTTATCAGTACCTTCTAGTCCCGAGGGGCACCCCCGGCATGACCTACGTTATCTAGTACTGGAATTGTACCTAGTCAATGGAATACCTCTAACATAGAACCATCTATAGTTTATGTCCCTCCCACCCATACTAATGTGGTTAATCCCCCATCAAGTTCAGGTCAGCCCTTTGGGGCACAACCTGTAACCGTTCAAAATTCTAGAGGTTATGGTTATCAAATACCTATAGGTAATCATCCATACAATGGTTAGTTTTTCAACATATAAGCTAGCATTATGATATTAGGATCTTTTCACTAAGAGAATAACAAGCACATCAATAAAACATAAGCACATCACAAGAGACAAGAGACACAAAGAGTTTTCCTCAGGGAAACCATAAAGGAAAAAACCCCACAACTTCCTTAGAGATAGAATCAGCACCTAAATAGTAAGAGATCTCCCAAAATAGCAATAGTATTCTTCTTTTGTCTAGTCCCAGTATTTCCTTCTTCACTAGTGCGCCACACTTGAGAGAGTGAATGATGTGTGTCATAAATAGAGAGTCTCACTCTCTATTTATATTCTTCCATTCACTTGAAGTGCACTCAATCATGTCGGCCCAACTTAACGATTAATTACTAGAGCCTACACCTTAATGAGTGTATAATAAATCTAGTTCCCTGAAACTGTGGGGACTTTAACAATGACTTGACAAGACTTGTTTACATTATTAATCCTCCCGATCGAAACATTGGGGCATGACAACATGAATCAAATACATAATAGAAACATCCTAGAATAAACATAGGGTTACAATATATAAGATACATAGAAGAATACATTCCGAAGTTACATATACATCAACACTCCCTCTTAACTAGGAAGGTATTCTTTCGACATAATTTTCAGCACTGGTCTTCTTCTCTGTATCAGCTGGATCATCTTTGTCTTCAAGTCATCTTCGTCTTCAAGTCATCTTCAGGTTTGGATCATCTCTCGATCTGGACCATCATAGAACATCATCACTAGATCTGGATCATCACTCGATCTGGATCATCATAGAACATCATCACTGGATTTGGATCATCACTCGACCTAGATCATCACTAGCTACTGGATTTGGATCATCACTCGATCTGGATCATCATAGAACATCATCACTGGATTTGGATCATCACTCGACCTAGATCATCACTAGCTACTGGATTTGGATCATCACTGGATCTGGATCATCACTATTGGATCATCATTACTGGATCTGGATCATCACTGGTGCTATCTCATGATTCTTCTCGTCACAGGAAGTTCTACAGAGCCAGCCCTTTTTCATGCTGGTTGTAGGCCTAGCCTCCATGTAGGTCTTTTTCGAGCACTTATATCTGATCAACACATGATGCGAATAATGGCTCATCATCTCTATCTGATCAACACATGATGCGAAGATAGATACTACAATTATATCTGACCTACTTGTCAGAAAGGCATGCCCATCACTTACATATGACCTACTCGTCAAAAAGGCACACCCAGCACTCACATCTGACCTACTCGTCAGAAAGGCCCAAAACTTACATCTGATCAACACATGATGCAAAGAATGGCTCACTCATCTTTATCTGATCAACACATGATGCGAAGATAGATACTGCACTTACATCTGATCAACACATGATACGAAGAATGGCACTACACTTACATCTGATCAACACATGATGCGAATAATGGCATAACACTTACATCTGATCAACACATGATGTGAAGAATGGATTAGCACTTATATCTGATCAACACATGATGAAAAGAATGGCTTTGCACTTACATCCATCCAGGAGGGAACACATCCTGCTCACAATGATGGAAGGGCTTGCACTCACATCTGACATGGAAGGAACTTAGTCCTTTAGCTATGAACAGAATGGTTCATCCCTTAAATCTGATCAACACATGATGAAAAGAATGGCTTTGCACTTACATCCATCCAGGAGGGAACACATCCTGCTCACAATGATGGAAGGGCTTGCACTCACATCTGACATGGAAGGAACTTAGTCCTTTAGCTATGAACAGAATGGTTCATCCCTTAAATCTGATCAAGTGGGAACACATCCCTCTATCACATCATAATGGCTACTCATTCCTACACTGATTGTTCCTAGTAACTGACCAGGTGCCTCCATTCCTAGAATGGCAATTTCCCTTACATCTATCCTACTTGACAGAATGGCCAGCACTCATATTTGACATGGAAGGGAGCAACCCTATCACCATGATAGAATGGATCGACCCTTACATCTGACCATGGAAGAAACCAATCCTCTCACCATGTCAGAATGGTTATGGGTCTCATCACTTTCTCTTGGAGGGAACCTCGATCTGGAGAACACCAAGTCTCTCCCTGAAGTACTCAAAATTCAGCCTAGCCAATGGCTTCGTCAATACATCAGCTATCTATTCCTCTGTTGCAATATACTGGAGCTTCACTGCTCCTCTCTACACCATATCCCTGATATAGTGATACTTGGTCTCGATATGCTTCGACTTGTCATGGAACACTAGATTCTCTGACAACTTCACGCAACTCTGGTTGTCACAATGTATACAAGTAGCATCTAACTGGAGATCAAATATATCAGATAGTAGCTTCCGCAGCCATACTGCCTCACAGCTAGCTGAACAAGCTGCGACATACTCTACTTCAGTTGTACTCAGTGCCACACAGGATTGCTTCCTGCTAAACCAAGAGATCACACCTGATCCCATACTGAAGCAACATCCTGAAGTGCTCTTCCTATCGATGGCACTGCCTACCCAATCTGAATCAACATAACCCTCCAAGTTAATCTTTTGATTTGCATCTCACTTGAGCCCATAATCAACTGTACCCTTCAGGTACCTCAGAATATGCTTTGCAGTAGTCAAGTGAACATTTCTCGGATCTGTCAAGTACTGGCTCAGGGTGTTCACAGCAAAGCAAATATATGGTCTCGTGTTTGTCAAGTACATCAATGACCCAATCATCTCACGATACATCATAGCATCAACCGACTCTAATGAAGCATCACTCAATGGCTTCAGGTTTGATGCCATAGGTGTGACCATAGTCTTGCAGTCCATCAACCCAAACCTCTTCAGGATCTCTATTGCATACTTCCCTTGTCCAAGGAAGATTCCATCTGTACTCTGCCACACCTCCATACTTAGAAAGTAATGCATCATCCCCAATTCCTTCATTTCAAACTCAGTAGCAAGCTTTCTCTTCATATCAGCAATCGACCCATCTGTACCTGTCACAAATAGATCATCTACATACAATAGGAGCATCACTGGGTTGCCATCTTCAACCTTGTAGTAAAGGTTGGAATCTACTTTACTCTTGGTAAAGCCCAAACTGGATTGAAATATATCAATTCTTTTGTACCAGGTCCTGGGTGCCTGTTTCAAACCATACAAGGCTTTTTTCAATCTGCATACATGAGACTCTCTGTCACGAGTCTCAAAACCGAGTGGCTGTTCTACGTACACTTCCTCTTCTACTACACCATTCAAGAAGGCAGTATTGACATCCATCTGGTGTATCCTCCATTTTATTACTGCAGCCAGAGCAAGTACTAATCTGATGGAAGTGTATCTGGATACAGGTGCAAAGGTTTCTTTAGAGTCTACTCCCTCTTTCTGAGAGAATCCTCGAGCTACAAACCTTTACTTGTACTTTTCAATGCTACCGTCTATAGCATGCTTGATCTTGTAGATCCATTTGGAAGTTACAACGGACTTCCCTTTTGGTCTTGGGACAACATCCCAAACATCATTCTTCATGATCGACTGATATTCTTCGATCATAACATCCTTCCATTCTTTCTGTTTTGCCGCTTCTACATAACTGGAAGGTTCTTTATCAATGAAATCACATAGTAAAGCTACATACCCGGAATTAGATCTAGTCCTCTTTCTTTCTCTGTGATTCTCTTCTAGAGCTCCATATTTTTCTACACCTTGGATAAGTTCACGTACCCAAGTAGGTTTCCTCTTATGATGATTCTTCTCTAGAGGTGGATCTACAGGTCTTTGTGGTTCCTCAAACTTTCGATCCTCTTCTTGAGCTTCTTCGTCCATGATTGTATCATGAATCCTGGGTACTTCTACTTCTGCTTCTTCAGGTTCTTCAGCAGGTCTCTTTCTGGATTTGTTGTAAGCTGTGCCTTCATCAAATGTCACATCCCTGCTGATGTCAATCTTCTTGTATCCTGGGAAATAGATTCTGTAAGCCTTCGAGCTTTCAGAGTATCCCACAAATACGCCCTTCTTTCCTGAAGGATCTAATTTTGTTCTCTTCTCTTTTGGAATGTGGATGTACACAGGACAACCGAATATTCTAAGATAGCTGACTTATGGTTTCTTACGAGTGAAGACTTCTTCAGGAGTCTTATTCTTGAGTACTCTATGTGGAGTACGGTTCTGTACATACACCGTTGTTCTGGAAGCTTCCGCCCAAAGATGCATAGGCAGATCTTGATCATGAAGCATTGCTCTTGCAGCTTCCATGATGGTTATGTTCTTCTGTTCTACAATTCCATTCTATTGAGGATTATAAGGAGTGGACAACTCCCTCTTAATCCCTGATTCTTTACATAGATCTTTGAATTCATTCAAGGTGAATTCTCCACCATTATCTAATCGAATGGTCTTGATCTTCTTTTTAGTATGGTTTTCTATCAAGGCTTTGAATTCTTTGAACTTACTGAACACTTCATATTTGTTCTTCATAAAGTAAATCCATGTCTTTCTAGAAAAATCATCAATAAAAGAAACATAGTATGCATACCCGCTTAGTAAGTTTGATGACATAGGACCGCATACATTGGAGTGGATGATTTCTAGAATACCTTTGGATTTGCTTTCCCTGCTGGGAAATGTCTTCTTTGTATTCTTCCCTTTCGCACATCCTTTGCAAACTCCATCATGCTTTTCTTGGAATTCTGGAAGACCTTCAATAGCTTTGCTTGCAATAGGTAGTGCTCTATAATGCTCATGTGCAAGACTTCTATGCCAAAGCTCATTTGGCTCTACTGAGTCATGGATCAATGCTTGTTCTGGATGACCCTTCAATTTGTACAAGCCTCCTTCTTTTTCTCCAATCACTACCGCATCATCGATAGACTTTTCTTTTGGCCACATGATGACTTGACCATCTATGAATGCAACCCGCATTCCTTTTGTATCTAATACTGAAATGGATAGAAGGTTCTTCTTGAGTCCTGGAACAAACAATACTTCTTCTATTGTTAGAGACTTACCATATTCTAGCTTGTATGAAGATTCCCCGCTACCTTTTATTGGATATTGGTAGTCATCTCCTAGTTTCACCTTGTGAGGTGATTCAAGTTCTGACAGTTTTACAAAAGATTCCTTGAATCCCGTCATATTTTTGGAAGCCGCACTGTCTATAAGCCAATCATCACTACAATGAGTAATGTTACATGTGAGAGCTAATATCAGAACATATTCATCCTCGCTTGAAGAATCTTCACTTTCGTATCTGGATCTCTTCTTGGATGGTTCATCATCCTCTGCAGCATGAGCATGATGTCTTCTTTTGTTCCCCTTCTTCTTATGAGGGTGGCTCTTGTTCTTAGGACAGTATTTTCCAAAGTGTCCTATCTCATCACATGTATAACATCTTAATTTTTAAATGTCTCTTCTGGGATGAGAATCCTTACCTATGGAGTGATGAGGTCTTCTTCTACTTTTCTTGGAGTGAGCTGTGAGGGCATGGTCTTCACTTCCCATCTTCTCTTCCCGAGCTGCTATCCGTGCTTCTTCTTGAGAACATTCTTCCCATAGTCTGCTGAATTTGACTAACTTCTTTCTAGCACAGATTCCTTGGATAAAAGCCTCCCATGACCTAGGAATGCTATTCAAAGTTTTCATCACAATCTCTGCATTTTCCACTTCTTCATCAACAGCTTCTAATTGTTCCTTGATCTGAGAAACTCTTGTGAAGTAAGACTGGATAGTTTCTGCATTCTGAATCTTCACATTCTTCAGTTGGTTCCTCAGGGTCATCTTCCGATTGATGTTCTTTCCTTCAAACAATTTGGTTAGGGCATCAAACATAGCTTTAGGTGTCTTGAGAGAGGACACATGTGGGATAAGATGATCCTTAACAGAATCAGCAATGATCCTCTTTGTCATAACCATCTTCTTCTTATGTAAGGCCTTTGCCTCATCTCCCTCTGGAACTATAACCTCCTCCTGAATGTAGGAGTCTAATTCATTCTCTTCCAGGACTAGGGAGATCCTATACTTCCAGGCTGAAATGTTTTCAGCTCCCTCAAGATTTTCATCAAGCTTGGTATGATGAGACATATTAAATAAGAACCTAAAATGGAAATACAAAAGATTTTAGATCATACCAGGTTCAAGATGTTGGATCTGAAACTTGAGCTGAAATCCTGTAGAGCTGGTTTAGGAGCAAACTAGGGTTTTGCTTTTCCAGAGTTCTGTCCACCCAAATGCCTTGAAATTTGTCCCTAACTTCGATTTTGGGGAGGATATCAAATCAGGCCTGGGCTCACTGAAAAATTCCTCTTTTGTAAAAAGCCCTAATTTTCGACCCTAGTGACAGGTCCAAAACTGAAAAACCTCATAATTGGATTCGGTTTCGATAGAAAGATGCGCCCTAAGGAGGAGAGTTGTTCCACCTTACTTTTGCTGAAAATCTGTGGAGGAAGGTCCACAAACTAGGAAGCCCTAGTTCCTGCAGCGACACAGTGTCTTCTTCTCAGGTTAGCTCTGATACCATGTTAGTTTTTCAACATATAAGCTAGCATTATGATCTTAGGATATTTTCACTAAGAGAATAACAAGCACAACAATAAAACATAAGCACATCACAATATACAAGAGACACAAAGAGTTTTCCTTGTGGAAACCATAAAGGAGAAAACCCCGCAACTTTCTTAGAGATAGAATCAGCACCAAAACAGTAAGAGATCTTCCAAAACAGCAGTAGTATTCTTCTTCTTTCTAGTCCGAGTATTTCCTTCTTCACTAGTGCACCACACTTGAGAGAGTGAATGATGTGTGTCATAAATAGAGAGTCTCACTCTCTATTTATATTCATCCATTCACTTGAAGTGCACTCAATCATGTCGGCCCAACTTAACAATTACTTACTAGAGCCTACACATTAATGAGTGTATAATAACTCTAGTTCCCCGAAACTGTGGGGACTTTAACAATGACTTGACAAGACTTGTTTACATTATTAATCCTCCCAATGGGAACATTGAGGCATGACAACATGACTCAAATATATAATAGAAACATGCCAGAATAAACATTAGGTTACAATATATAAGATACATAGAACAATATATTCTGAAGTTACATATACATCAACAACAATCCTATAGGAATGCCTTATGCTGGAATTCCATACCCTAATAACACTTTTACGCCATAGGGGCAACCCAACTGGTCTTACATGCCAGCTATGGGAGGGATACCTATACACACTGTAGGAGGTTTTGGAGGTGCCAGAGGACCGCCTTATGGAGGTCCTCCCCATGGGGGGCCTAATGGTCCTGGAGGATGTGGAAACTTTCCTCCTTATGGTCCTAGTGGTCTTGGGGGACCTAGTGGCTTTCCTCCTTTTATCTCTAGAAGATCTGGTGGCCCTCCACCTAGTGGTTCTGGAGGATACGGAGGTTTTCCTCCTCCTGGTGGCCTTGGAGGGTTTGGTGGTCCACTTCCTGGTGGTCCTTGTGGTCCTAGTGGTCCCGGTGGTCCTGTTGGTCCCAATGGCCCTGGTGGTCATCCTCCTGGAGGCCCTAGTGGTCCTGTTGGTCCCAATGGCCCTGGTGGTCTTCCTCTTGGAGGATTTAGTGTTCCTAGTGGTCTTGATGCCAGCAATCAACCCCCTATGAGCATATTTTTCAGTATTTCTTCGTCACAGCAAAAAAAAATTCAGTCAACTTATGGCCCTACTACTAATTATATTCCATATCAATATTACTAGTATGTGCAACCCAACCAACAGTTACCATTCCTAGCAAATTTGGACTTACCTGATTTGTTCAAGTTGATTAATGACCCTATTCGACACAATCCCTTGTGGCCACCCATTCCGATAAAGTTATCATTAGATATTCCGAAATTCAATGGGAAGCAGGGAGATGATCCAAAGAACTATGTGATGACATTCCATTTGTGGTGTTCTTCAAACTCCCTCATGGATGATTTTGTTCGATTACAACTCTTTCAGCGAACTTTGACTGGTATGGCTGTGAAGTGGTACATTGAACTTCCATAACATTTATTTGTGGATTTTGGCTTGTTGGAAACCGTGTTTCTCACACACTTTCAGCTCCCTATTCATTATGAAATGGGAACTGATCTTTTAACTTCTATGTGACAGAATACCTCCACCCACATATCTGATCATATTCATAAGTGGAGAAGGTGGAGAAGGCTTATTGAGGCCCCTATTCTAGATTAGATATTGGCTGATTGGTTTACTAAATCCTTGTTGCCTCCTATTTCCCAAGATGTGGCTATGGGCAGTGTCGTTACTGAAGAGCAGGCTATTAGTTGGGCTCAGTGCCTATACTTGGTTTATTCCTAGTCTGGCACTCTTTATGACCTGATTCCTCAAGCTCCTCACCCAAGCACCAATCCTACCAAGCCACCAGCAGAAGTACCTATTGATGGGATTGTTGGTTCAATCCAGTCCCTGTCAACAGTGGAACCTGCCAAGCAACCCCAAACTGCCACCCCTACTCCTTCGACTCCTATGGTTTCCACCGAGGTCAACTCTATTCAAAGTACTGAAACCTCAGGTAATAAAAAAAAGAAAGGTAAAAATAGAAATAAAAAACCTGGAAACTAACTGGAGACCACACGACCAACCAATATTGATAACAATAAAGGGAAAAGGAAGGTAAAATATCCCTATCTACTCTATCGTGGTGACCATTTTTCAAAGGAGTGTCCTCGTTGGGATGAAATATCCCAATTTCTGAAGTTGAATCCCGCACCTGCAATACTTGGAGATCCTTTTACCTCCCAACAATAACTGATAGACCACATGTCTAATCAGGGTAACTCTAGTTCATCAAAGGAAATTCATATGATGTCCTCAGATACCATCCATCTGCAAACTCGAAGTTATAATTATGACAAAACCATGGATAAAAACGAAGGTCATCTGTCTTCAGGGAAAACTCCCTCTACTATTTCTCCTGAATCCTCATCTATTGTCCCCTTATCTATTGAGAAGCCTACTCTCAACATGATTTTGCACCCACCTAAGAGTACTGTTCAGAAGGAAGTATTTAACCCTAATGCCTAATCTGCTCAATTTTATAATGTGGTTGAAGATCTCGCTTAGGCACCTTGTGCAATGTCTACCTTAGAAGTACTCCAAATTTTCCCTACACAGTGCAAAAACCTCTTAACAATGTTAGGAGCTTTAGACTCGGATAACACTAACTTGATCCATTTCAATGTTGAGAACTATAATTCTAGGTTACTGCATAAAGTTTCTTTTCAAGCCATTACAAAAGTAGTTGGAAAGAAAGTTTTTCACGCAATACTAGATGAAGGAGCTTCCACCTTGGTCTTGTCTCTGACTTGCTGTAAAGCTCTTGGCTCTCCTGAGCTTTTAACATCACCTACGACCCTCAAGGCCTTTGATGGATGGGGTTTCCAATGCCATGGTCTCATATCAGCCCTAGCAGTCGAGCTGGTGGGAAAAACTATTTCCATTCAAGTAGAAGTGGTAGATGCCCCTTTATATTACAACCTCCTTCTAGGAAGAAATTGGTTCTATGCCATGACTGTTGTTGCCTCAATAGTATTTAGAATAGTCCAATTTCCACAACTAGGGAGAATTGTTACTATTGATCAGCTTGATTTTTGTATGCCAGATGTTACTACCTCCATAGCTAATAGCATCCCCATGTTAGTCTAGTCCCCTCCTCCTTATTAGTTGATTGGGGTACGCATGTTGAAGGATTCATCCCTTATGGGGTTTTTTCCATCCACTCCTAGCACGGATGCCGTGTTAGTCCATATGATTGCCTCATTTGATTATGATCCTAACGGTAAGCATGTTATTGAGTCCACCTCGTTAAGTCGACACGAAGCTATGTATGACACCATTCAAACCTTTTTCAATGATCACAGTAATGACCTTCATCTAGTGTCTTCCGATCCTTACCATTTATCGTATTAGTTAAAACCTTCTCTTTCTGTTCTAGACTATCTCTCTGAGACTTTTTCTTCTGATTAGTCCATTATGGAGATCATGAATATGGATGAGCCCATTTGGGAGGATCACCATCATAAATCCATGTTCCTCCCCAACACCAACTCGGTTAGCCATGATTTTGCATTCTTGTTTCCTACTGATATTGTCAGTGTACCCCAAAGTCCTATATTGTTACAAGATACAGATTCTAAAGGAAACCTTTGCAACATTACACAGACAAACCCAATTGACATATTAGCCAAGCCTCATTAGAGGAAATTTCAACTCAAAATGGGCCTTTTAACTTTTATTCAAATTCCATGTTATCATGTGTTAGCCAATGAAATTGCTTTAAATTTGAAATACCGTATAGGTCTTAAACACTTTTTTTAATATAAATTTGGGGATAGGTATCATAAAAAGAAACTACTTTTTTTGTTTGTATTTTTGACATATCTTCCTATTTTTTTACTCAAATTTAGATCGGGAGAGATCGTTGGATGCGGAATTAAATTCTGCATCCAACGAGTACGCACTCGGCATACTTTTGATGGACCCTGCTACCCCAAAAACAAGAAATACCTAAAAAAAATAGAATGATGATGTCATCATTCGATTTTTTTAGGTATTTCTTGTTTTTCGGGTAGCGG
>LPNX010071106.1:0-11247 GCA_001517045.1 Pseudotsuga menziesii | reverse complement strand
TTTTTTTCTTCTCTTTTCTTTTTTACTATGATCGTCTCTCTCCACTACTCCATGTACTTTTGCTATCTTGTCAAAGACAGATTCCCATTTGAAACCAAACACAAGACCCTATGATCAAGAGATTCTCAAAAGTGAGAAGATTATACAGTGCAGTTGTAACCCGTGGAGCTTATGCTGCGTGTTTTTAGGCCCCACCACAGCTCTGTTCCCTTCCTCTTTCATTTGCAACCGGTGTGTTTAGCCTTTCCTGGTGAGACCCTGTCGCCGACGATCACTATCCACCCAGCAGCATCCATGGTTGCATGGCCATCAATTATGAGGAAGCCCATTCCATGTGCGGTGAAGGTGTACTGCATTCCACTTGGATCAACATATAAATCTATGGCCATTGAGTATTGCATCCACTTGGATCGACATAAAAATCAAGGGATTAGATTAAAGAAAACCTGGACCCGACCATCGACTAGTAAGAAAACCGATTCATTTCCCTGTGATATACAGGAAACAAAGCAAATAGAGTGTATGAGTCAAGGCAAAAGTAAGAAGCTAGGGCGGTTCGATTTCCAGTGGTGTAGTCACTCACTGTGCACCGTAAAGGACATCAACCTGAATGTGCCATGAGTTACGATTACCAGTTTGAAGCTGGTCATGGAACACTGTTTTCCAGTAGAATTTTTTTTTACCAATGTACGTTTCTGCTATTATATTTGCTATCAAGTTATCAAATCCGATGTTCGATATTATGGGTTTTCACCCAAAACCTTATCATACGGTTTCATAAGCCTGCAGGTTGCAGCATCTAAAATCACATTTGCCGTCAGCAACCAGTCGCCCTGATCACTGCAATTGGGTTTGAGGATTTTGAAAAACGCCTAGATATTGAGTTCTTTGCATGTTCATTTTTACTGAAACAGAAGGCAGGGGGTTGAGGGCACTCACTCGAGCCCAGTTGGATGAAATATTCAAAGCAGTTGAGTGCACTATTGTTTATGAGCTCTCCAACGAGCATTTTCATTCAGAGTCCAGTCTGTTTGTTTACCCATTCAAGATCATTCTCAAGACCTGTGGGACTACCAAACCGCAATTCTGGGGCACTAGGGTTATTAGACTCTCATAATAGAGGTCAGCCCTGGCAGGTTTTTAGTCATGTCGGGATTAGTATAAATAGAGAACTGGAGTCTCTATTTAACACACAACTCATCCACACTCAAGTGTAGCGCATAGTTGAGGAAGGAGAAGACACTGGGGCTAAATAAGAAGAAGATTACTGTTGTTGGGAGATCACTTACTGTTTTGGGGCTTTTACTATTTTGGTGCTGATTCTATCTCTGAGGAAGTTGCGGGTTTTTCTCCTTTATGGTTTCCCCGAGGAAAAACACTGTGTTCATTGTCTCTTGTGTTTGATTGTTGTACTTGTTATTCTCTCAGTTAAAGATCCTAATAATGCTAGCTTAATGTTGAAAAACTAACATGGTATCAGAGCTAACTTGAGAAGAAGACATTGTGCAGCTGCGGGAACTAGGGCTTCCTATTTTGTGGATCTTCCTCCACAGATTTTCAGCAAAAGTAAGGTGGAATAACTCTCGTCCTTAGGGTGCATCTTTCTGTCGAAGCAAAATCCAATTATGAGGTTTTTTAGTTTTGGACCCCACACTGCTGCCGAAAATTAGGGATTTTCACAGAAGAGGAATTTTTCAGTGAGCTCAGGCCTGGATTGATTTCCTCCCCAAAATCAAAGTTAGGGACAAATTTCAAGGCATTTGGGTGGACAGAACTCCAAAAAAGAAAAACCCTAATTTTCTCCCGAACCAGCTATGTAGGATTTCAGCTCAAGTTTCAGATCCGACATCTTGAATCTGGTAAGATCTAAAATATTTTGTATTTCCATTTTAGGTTCTTAGATAAGATGTCTCACCATACCAAGCTTGATGAAAAGCTTGAGGGAGCTGATAACTTCCGAGCCTAGAAGTATAGGATCTCCTTGGTCCTGGAAGAGAATGAATTAGACTCCTACATTCATGAGGAGGTTTCAATTCCAGAGGGAGATGAGGCAAAGGCCTTACATAAAAAGAAGATGGTTATGGCAAAGAGGATCATTGTTGATTCTATCAAGGATCACCTTATCCCATAGGTGTCCTCTCTTAAGACACATAAAGCCATGTTTGATTCCCTAACCAAATTGTTTGAAGGGAAGAACATAAACCGGAAGATGACTCTAAGGAATCAAATGAAGAATGTGAAGATTCAAAATGCAGAGACTATCCAGTCCTACTTCACAGGGGTTTCTCAGATCAAGGAACAATTAGAAGCTATTGATGAAGAAGTGGAAAATGCAGAGATTGTGATGACTACATTGAATGGCCTTCCTAGGCCATGGGATTCTTTCATCCAAGGAATCTGTGCTAGAAAGAAGTTAGTCAAGTTCAGCATACTATGGGAAGAATGCTCTCAAGAAGAAGCTCGGATAGCAGCCTAAGAAGAGAAGATGGGAATTGAAGATCAAGCCCTCACAGTTCACTCCAAGAAGGGAAGAAGAAATCCTCATTACTCCAAAGGTAAGAACTCGCATTCTAATAATAGAAAGGACCTATATAGATTGAGATGTTATACATGTGATGAAAAAGGACACTTTACAAAAGACTGTCCTAAGAGCAAGAACCACTCTCATAAGAAGAAGGGGAACAAAAGAAGACATCATGCTCATGCTGCAGAGGATGATGAACCATCCAGGAAGAGATCCAGATATGAAAGTGAAGATTCTTCAAGTGAGGATGAATATGTTTTGATTTTCGCTCTCACAGGTAACATTACTCGTGGTAGTGATGATTGGCTCATAGACAGTGGGGCTTCCAAACATATGACTAGATTCAAGGAATCCTTTGTGAGACTCTCAGAACATGAATCACCTCACAAGGTGAAGCTAGGAGATGACTACCAATATCCAATAAAAGGTAGTGGTGAATCTTCATATAAATTAAACTCTGGTAAGTCTCTAACAATGAAGGAAGTATTGTTTGTACCAGGACTCAAGAAGAACCTTCTCTCTATATTAGCATTGGATGCAAAAGGAACGCGGGTTGCATTCGTAGATGGTTAAGTCATTATGTGGCCTAAAGGAAATACTATCGATGATGCGGTAGTAATTGAAGAACAAGAAGGAGGATTGTACAAATTGAAGGGCCATCCAGAACAAGCAATGGTCCATGATATAGTAGAGCCAAGTGAACTTTGGCATAGAAGACTTGCACATGTGCATTACAGAGCACTACCTATTGCAAGCAAAGTTGTTGAAGGTCTTCCAGATATCCAAGAAAAACATGATCGTGTCTGCAAAGGATGTGCGAAGGAAAAGAACACAAATAAGACATTTCCAAGTAGGGAAAGCAAAGAAAAAGGAATCTTGGAAATCATCCACTTCGATGTATGCGGTTGTATGTCATCAAGATCACTAAGCGGGTATGCATATTATGTCTCTTTTATTGATGATTTTTCTAGGAAGACATGGGTTTACTTCATGAAGAACAAAGACTAAGTATTCAGCAAATTCAAGGAATTCAAAGCCTTGATCAAGAACCATACTGAAAAGAATATCAAGACTTTTCGATCAGACAATGGTGGAGAATTCACTTCAAATGAATTCAAGAAGCTATGCAAAGAATTAGGGATTAAGAAGGAGTTGTCCACTCCTTATAATCCACAACAGAATGGGGTTGCGGAAAGGAAGAATATAACTATCATGGAAGCTGCAAGAGCAATGCTTCATGATCAAGATCTTCCTATGCATCTTTGGGCTGAAGCTGCCAGAACAACGGTGTATGTACAAAACCGTACTCCCCATAGAGTACTCGAGAACAAGACTCATGAAGAAGTCTTGTCTGGCAAGAGACCAGAAGTCAGCCATCTCAGAATATTCGGCTGTCCTTTGTACATACAAATTTCAAAGGAGAAAAGGACAAAATTAGATCCTTCAGGAAAGAAGAGTATATTCGTGGAATACTCTGAAAGCTCGAAGGCTTATAGAATCTATTTCCTAGGATACAAGAAGATTGATATCAGCAGGGATGTGTCATTTGATGAAGACATAGCTTTCAACAAATCCAGAAAGAGACTTGCTGCAGAACCTGAAGAAGCAGAAGCAGAAGCACCCACAATTCATGATACAACCATGAATGAAGAAGCTCAAGAAGAAGATCGAGAATTTGAAGAACCACAAAGACATATAGATCCACCTCTGGGGAAGAATCCTCATAAGAGGAAACCTACTTGGGTATGAGAACTTATCCAAGGTGTGGAAATATATGGGGCTCGAGAAGAGAATCATAGAGAAAGAAAGAGGACCAGATCCTGCTCTGGGTATGTAGCTTTACTATGTGATTTCATTGATAAAGAACCTTCCAGTTATGAAGAAGCGGCATAACGAAAATAATGGAAGGATGCCATGATCGAAGAATATCAATCAATCATGAAGAATGATGTTTGGGATGTTGTCCCAAGACCAGAAGGGAAGTCAGTTGTAACTTCCAAATGGGTCTACAAGATCAAGCATGCTGCAGACGGTAGCATTGAAAAGTATAGAGCAAGATTTGTGGCTCGAGGTTTCTCTTAGAAAAAAGGAATAGACTATGAAGAAACCTTTGCACCTGTACCCAGATACACTTCCATCATATCAGTACTTGCTCTGGCTGTAGTGATGAAATGGAAGATACACCAAATGGATGTCAAGACTGCTTTCTTGAATGGTGTAGTGGAATAGGAAGTGTATGTAGAACAACCACTCGGTTTTGAGACACATGACAGAGAGTCTCATGTATGCATATTGAAGAAATCCCTGTACGATTTGAAATAGGCACCCAGGACCTGGTACGGCAGAATTGACAGCTTTCTATCGAGTTTGGGCTTTACCAAGAGTAAAGCAGATTCCAACCTTTACTACAAGGTTGAAGATGGAAACCCAGTGATGCTTCTACTATATGTAGATGATCTATTTGTGACAGGTACAGATGGGTTGATTTTTGATACGAAGAGAAAGCTTGCTGTTGAGTTCGAGATGAAGGACTTGGGTATGATGCATTACTTTCTAGGTATGGAAGTGTGGCAGAGTATGGATGGAATCTTCCTTGGATATGGGAAGTATGCAATAGAGATCCTGAAGAGTTTTGGGATGATGTACTGCAAGACTATGGGCACACCTATGGCATCAAACCTGAATATATTGAGTGATGCTTCATCAAATTCGGTTGATTCTAAGATGTATTTTCAGATGATTGGATCATTGATGTACCTGACGAACATGAGACCAGACATTTGCTTTGCTGTGAACACCTTGAGCCAGTTCTTAACAGATCTGAGACATGTTCACTTGTTCATGTTCAGTTATTAGACTCTCATAGTAGAGGTCAGCCCTGGCAGGGTTTTAGTCATGTCGGGATTAGTATAAATAGAGAACTGGAGTCTCTATTTAACGTATGTCGGGATCATTATCTTTNTAGTCATGTCGGGATTAGTATAAATAGAGAACTGGAGTCTCTATTTAACACACAACTCATCCACACTCAAGTGTAGCGCATAGTTGAGGAAGGAGAAGAAACTGGGGCTAGATAAGAAGAAGATTACTGTTGTTGGGAGATCACTTGCTGTTTTGGGGCTTTTAGTGTTTTGGTGCTAATTCTCTCTCTGAGGAAGTCGCGGGGTTTTCTCTTTTATGGTTTCCCAGAGGAAAAACACTGTGTTCATTGTCTCTTGTGTTTGATTGCTGTACTTGTTATTCTCTCAGTTAAAGATCCTAATAATGCTAGCTTAATGTTGAAAAACTAACATGGTATCAGAGCTAACCTGAGAAGAAGAAACTGTGCAGTTGCGGGAACTAGGGCTTCCTATTTTGTGGATCTTCCTCCGCAGAGTTTCAGCAAAAGTAAGGTGGAATAACTCTCATCCTTAGGGTGCATCTTTCTGTCGAAGCAAAATCCAATTCTGATATTTTTTAGTTTTGGACCCGACACTACTGCTGGAAATTAGGGATTTTCACAGAAGAGGAATTTTTCAGTGAGCCTAGGCCTGGATTGATTTCATCCCCAAAATCGAAGTTAGGGACAAATTTCAAGGCATTTGGGTGGACAGAACTCCGGAAAAGAAAAACCCTAATTTTCTCTCGAACCAGCTCTGCAGGATCTCAACTCAAGTTTCAGATCCGACATCTTGAACCTGGTAAGATCTAAAATCTTTTGTATTTCCATTTGAGGTTCTCAGATAAGATGTCTCATCATACCAAGCTTGATGAAAATCTTGAGGGAGCTGATAACTTCCGAGCTTGGAAGTATAGGATCTCCCTGGTCCTGGAAGAGAATGAATTAGACACCTACATTCATGAGGAGGTTCCAGTTCCAGAGGGAGATGAGGAAAAGGCCTTACATAAAAAGAATATGGTTATGGCAAAGAGGATCATTTCTGATTCTATCAAGGATCAACTTATCCCACATGTGTCCTCTCTTAAGACACCTAAAGCCATGTTTGATGCCCTAACCAAATTGTTTGAAGGGAATAACATAAACCGGAAGATGACTCTGAGGAATCAACTAAAGAATGTGAAGATTTAGAATGCAGAGACTATCCAGTCCTACTTCATAGGGGTTTCTCAGATCAAGGAACAATTAGAAGCTATTGATGAAGAAGTGGAAAATGCAGAGATTGTGATGACTACTTTGAATGGCCTTCCTAGGCCATGAGATTCTTTCATCGAAGGAATCTGTGCTAGAAAGAATTTAGTCAAGTTCAGCAGACTATGGGAAGAATGCTCTCAAGAAGAAGCTTAGATAGCATCCCAAGAAGAGAAGATGGGAAGTGAAGATCAATCCCTCACAGTTCACTCCAAGAAGGAAAGAAGAAATCCTCATTACTCCAAAGGTAAGAACTCTCATTCTAATAATAGAAAGGACCTATCTAGATTGAGATGTTATACATGTGATGAAAAAGGACACTTTGCAAAAGACTGTCCTAAGAGAAAGACCCACTCTCATAAGAAGAAGGGGAACAAAAGAAGACATCATGCTCATGCTGCAGAGGACGATGAACCATCCAGGAAGAGATCGAGATATGAAAGTGAAAATTCTTCAAGCGAGGATGAATATGTTTTGATTTCCTCTCTCACAGGTAACATTACTCATGGTAGTGATGATTGGCTCATAGACAGTGGGGCTTCCAAACATATGACTAGATTCAAGGAATCCTTTGTGAGACTGTCAAAACATGAATCACCTCACAAGGTGAAGCTAGGAGATGACTACCAATATCCAATAAAAGGTAGTGGGGAATCTTCATATAAATTAGACTCTGGTAAGTCTCTAAAAATGAAGGAAGTATTGTTTGTACCAGGACTCAAGAAGAACCTTCTCTCTATATCAGCATTGGATGCAAAAGGAACACGGGTTGCATTCAGAGATGGTTAAGTCATTATGTGGCCTAAAGGAAAGACTATCGATGATGTGGTAGTAATTGAAGAACAAGAAGGAGGATTGTACAAATTGAAGGGCCATCCAGAACAAGCAATGGTCCGTGATACAATAGAGCCAAGTGAACTTTGGCATAGAAGACTTGCACATGTGCATTACAGAGCACTACCTATTGCAAGCAAATCTGTTGAAGGTCTTCCAGAAATCCAAGCAAAACATGATCGGGTCTGCAAAGGATGTGTGAAGGGAAAGAACACAAAGAAGACATTTCCAAGTAGTGAAAGAAAAGCAAAAGGAATCTTGGAAATCATCCACTCCGATGTATGCGGTTGTATGTCATCAAGTTCACTAAGCGGGTATGCATATTATGTCTCTTTTATTGATGTTTTTTCTAGGAAGACATGGGTTTACTTCATGAAGAACAAAGACTAAGTATTCAGAAAATTCAAGGAATTCAAAGCCTTGATCGAGAACCACACTGAAAAGAAGATCAATAATTTTCGATCAGACAATGGTGGAGAATTCACTTCAAATGAATTCAAGAAGCTATGCAAAGACTCAGGGATTAAGTCGGAGTTGTCCACTCCTTATAATCCACAATAGAATGGGGTTTTGGAAAGGAAGAATATAACTATCATGGAAGCTGCAAGAGTAATGCTTCATGATCAAGATCTTCCTATGCATCTTTGGGATGAAGTTGTCAGAACAACGATGTATGTACAGAACCGTACTCCACATAGAGTACTCGAGAACAAGACTCGTGAAGAAGTCTTCTTCAGCAAGAGACGAGAAGTCATCCATCTCAGAATATTCGACTGTCCTGTGTACATACACATCCCAAAGGAGAAAAGGACAAAATTAGATCCTTCAGGAAAGAAGAGTATATTCGTGGAATACTCTGAAAGCTCGAAGGCTTACAGAATCTATTTCCCAGGATACAAGAAGATTGACATCAGCAGGGATGTGTCATTTGATGAAGACGAAACTTTCAACAAATCCAGAAAGATACCTGCTGAAGAACCTGAAGAAGCAGAAGTAGAAGCACCCACAATTCATGATACAACCATGAATGAAGAAGCTCAAGAAGAAGATCGAGAATTTGAAGAACCACAAAGACCTATAGATCCACCTCTGGGGAAGAATCCTCATAAGAGAAAACCTGCTTGGGTATGAGAACTTATCCAAGGTGTGGAAATATATGGGGCTCCAGAAGAGAATCATAGAGAAATAAAGAGGACTAGATCCTGCTCTGGGTATGTAGCTTTACTATGTGATTTCATTGATAAAGAACCTTCCAGTTATGAAGAAGCGGCATAACGGAAATAATGGAAGGATGCCATGATCGAAGAATATCAATCAATCATGAAGAATGATGTTTGGGATGTTGTCCCAAGACCAGAAGGGAAGTCAGTTGTGACTTCCAAATGGATCTACAAGATCAAGCATGCTGCAGATGGTAGCATTGAAAAGTATAAAGCAATATTTGTGGCTCGGGGTTTCTCTTAGAAAGAAGGAATAGACTATGAAGAAACCTTTACACCTGTAGCCAAATACACTTCCATCAGATTAGTACTTGCTCTGGCTGTAGTGATGAAATGGAAGATACACCAGATGGATGTCAAGACTGCTTTCTTGAGTGGTGTAGTGGAAGACGAAGTGTATGTAGAACAACCACTCAGTTTTGAGACACATGACAGAGAGTCTCATGTATGCAAATTGAAGAAAGCCCTGTACGGTTTGAAATAGGCACCCAGGACCTGGTACGACAGAATTGATAGATTTCTATCTAGTTTGGGATTTACCAAGAGTAAAGCAGATTCCAACCTTTACTACAATGTTGAAGATGGAAACCCAGTGATGCTTCTACTATATGTAGATGATCTATTTGTGACAGGTACAGATGGTTTGATTGTTGATATGAAGAGAAAGCTTGTTACTGAGTTCGAGATGAAGGACTTGGGTATGATGCATTACTTTCTAGGTATGGAAGTGTGGAAGAGTATGGATGGAATCTTCCTTGGATAAGGGATGTATGTAGTAGAGATCCTAAAGAGTTTTGGGATGATGGACTGCAAGACTATGGCCACACCAATGGCATCAAACCTTAAGCTATTGAGTGATGCTTCATCAGAGTCGGTTGATTCTATGATGTATTGTCAGATGATTGGATCATTGATGTACCTAATGAACAAGAGACCAGACATTTGCTTTGCTGTGAACACCTTGAGCCAGTTCTTAACAGATCCGAGACATGTTCACTTGATTGCTGCAAAGCATATTCTGAGGTACCTAAAGGGTACAATTGATTATGGGATCATGATCCGTAGGATCTCAACTTAGTGCTTTAAAAGTTTGTTGTAAGAGAATGCTTGTAACAGGTTGATTAAAGGAACAACATTAACAAAAATTAAATGCTCAGAACAGGAATGAAAAGCAAGACTGATAAACAGATGCCGAGCATGAAAACACAGAAACAGAATTTGATAACAGAGTTCACCCCCTCCACTGGGCTACGTCTCTGGGTCCCTCTCCAATAGGAACCGATCCAATTAATTTCTTAAAATGGTACAAATGGTTCTAGAATAATCACAGACTGGACATTAACAGTAAAGTCTTCAAGACCTTCTCTCTAAAAGTTACCAAACTGGACTTCAACAGGAAAAAGAAGCCACGTATAACTGAGAATAGTCGACTTCCCAAGAACAGCAAAATGCTCTCTGAAGCTTCTTGTCATCGAGAAAATGCTGCACTGTGCTCCCAACGAACTGATTCCCCCTGCGTCCGAACTCCTGTTTAATACTCATCTTCGCCGTTACAAATGAGCAAAAAAAACGTCCAAGAAAAATGCGACTGTTCACCTTCTTCTCTCAAATGCCAACAGGCTGTTCCTCTCGTGGCATTACAACCACATAGTATCAAGATTCTGCAAACCTGTTTTCAAAATGCGCCCCGCACGAACCATCACAGTGTTTCTGTCAGAAGGTTTTGTTATCTCCTCATCCGCCGTTGTGGAAGGAAGATAAGCAACTGGCTCCGATGGTCTCAATCGGCTGTCGTCTTGTCTTTCAAGTCGGAGGCTTTAGTCGTTTTTATTTCCACCGTTGTGGCTGCCGAAAGCATTTCGCCTTCTGATTTGCTGAATTCCCCGCCGTTGCGGCTGCCGGAAGCATTCCGCCTTCCGATTTGCTGAAGTCCCCGCCGTTGTGGCTGCCGAAAGGTTTTCGACTTCCGATTTGTTGAAGCCTCCGCCGTTGTGGCTGCCAGAAGCATTCCGCCTTCCGAACTGTTGAAGCCTCCACCGTTGCAACTGCCGGAAGGTTTTCAACTTCCAAACTATTTTAGCGTCCATCGTTGTGGCTGCTGAAAGGATTTCAACCTCCAACATTGCGGAAGGGAAAAGCTTCCGACGTCCGCTCTGTGTATTTTCTTTCGCCGTCCGATTTTCCACCCGCGGCTTCTTTTGAACCACTGTACCAAATTTTGGATCGTTAAAGAGGAATTATACGCCGGATCAATCCTCCCCATTGGAGAGATTTTGGACCACCAAAATCCTGAATTATTCTGCAAGTAAGTGAGGGTAAAGTTCCCTCACTTTACCAATATCCATCCATCTTGCTTTGCTCGGATGCATTCCTCTTAGCCCATCTCGAAGGTACTCAACATTCCCCCTTTGTGAAGTCTTTACATTTCTGTCTAGAATAACATCATCCTGCAACTCTCTCATATATTCAGGTGCCAAATCATCAACTGAAGGAATTTGTACGTTAGTTTCCTCATCCATGATCATAGGAGGCTCATATAA
>LPNX010071081.1:57281-64781 GCA_001517045.1 Pseudotsuga menziesii | reverse complement strand
TGGTGATGATGAAGCTAATGATGATGATGAGGATGATGATGATGATAATGATGATGAGGAAAATGATGATGGAAACGGTGATGATGATGAGGAGGAGGAGGAGGAGGAAGGTGATGATGATGATGATGATGATGATGAGGAAGGTGATGATGATGATGATGATGAAGATGAATATGAAGGTAATGAAGATGATGATCATGTTGATGATGATGACGAAGATGATGAGGAAGGTGATGATGATGATGATGTTGATGATGACGATAGTGATGATCATGTTCATGATGTTGATGGTGATGATGATGTTCATCTTCATGATGTTGATGGTGATGATGATGTTCATGATGTTGATGATGATGAAGTTGAAGATGATGATCATGTTAATGATGATTATGATGATGAAGTTGAAGATGATGAAGAAGACGATGATCGCTATTTTTGGTTTTAAATAACGCGCTCATGTTTTGGATCTTTATAACGCGCACGCGTTTTGGTTTGTTAAAACGCGCACGCGTTTTGGTTTGTTAAATCGCGCACACGTTTTGTTCTGTTTAAATTCAAAAATTTCTTCCCTCCAAATGATAAGGCCGAGCCTCCACCCATGCTTTCATGGAATTCCTATGCCTATGTGTCTTCTTTGTACTTTGCTTCGGATTCAACATGCCTGTGCCTTGGAGTATGATAAACCATGGCAAATTCAACATTATATCCATATTTTCAATATGCTCGTGTTTAGCGGTTCGTCTAATTATGCTGCACACCTCCATTTTGTATGAGATTTTAGAAACAAATATGGTTTTTTTTGCAGATTCTAAATATATAAATTTTAATAAGAATACATAATTTTTTCTATTTTTTTCTTATTTATCTTCTGTCATCACTCCTCAACTCAAAAAACACACTGGTAGTGTTTCGTCCATATCTCTTTCATTTCTCAACCATTTTAAAAAAAATTGTATGGTGCACTAAAGAACACCAATCTCTACATGCTATAAAAAACCCATTTCCAAATAATTGCATTAAGACATTCAAACATTTCACCCACAAATGATGTACCGTTTTCGAGGTTTGATCTCTTAGATAATTAAAAAAAAAAAAATATTATTTTTATTATTGGAAAAATAGCCGTGCACTAGTCCTATATGTTCTCTATATGTATACCGGTTTTCGTAAGTTTATTCCATCATTTAGACACTCAGACGCTACACCCACAAAAACATATACCTTATAATTTGTCCAAAAAATAAAAAGTGCCCGTTAAAATTTATCTAACTTTAGATAGTTAACGACATTTTCAATAGAAAAAAAATATATTTGGAAAGGTCATTCAATTTCCTACATTTCTTGTTTTTTACTGATCGCAAGATTCATTGTGTAAGTGTCTCAAAATATGCGTCCAAGTTGATGGATGCCTGTTTTTTCAGTTTTGTATTGCATCTAACGTGCCAAAAGAGACCCTCAACTTCTTGCACACACCCTTAAGTGCAATTGTGTGTCTGAAAGAGATAAACCAATAAGAGCTTTAGCCTTTTCTTCCTTCTTTTCCCATTCAACCAGAAGTCTAGGATCACTGGGAGCTTTTTCAGTGCCTTTTACTATGCTCCACACACCTCAATTCATTAGATGCATTTGAATTTTAACTTTCTAGTTATTAAAATTGAAACCATTAAACTTATCCATATGTATAGAATCCATATTACGTCACCAAAACTTGCCTTTCCGAGATATGACCCTTTGTGCCTTCTCCACGAGTTTACTTTGACAGCGCTCCTCCTTCATGGAAATGAAACAGATTAAATTGATGTTGAATCCAGAGAGTGCAATGATCCTTTAATACGATTAGCATCTCTTCTCGTGTGCCCCTTTCAAACTCTTCCAGCAGTTGCGACCTCCTGTGCTAGCTTATGTACAGGTCATCAATTCACCATCTCACATAATCTTGGGCAGTCCCATGAGGGAATTGAGCCCAGTGAGGCTCTGATACCAACTCAGAAATAAGGAGAGCTGCCATTACACAAATGATACACACAAAAAATAATATTGTATTGCATGCCTTACCAAGAAATACATCACACTTAAATAAGTGTTGTGAGATCCAACTTATTCCAGTCTTGGAGGGAGAGGTTGAGAGAATCTCTCAACATCCTCCAGGTAACCCAATTCAATCCCTAAAGTCTAGAATGTAGCATTAATTAGACATTATCTCTAACAAAAAATAACAAATCTCCATTCTTAATATACAAATTATATACCAAATATGTGTCATAACTAATGGAAAGAAAAAAACAAAGATAAAAATAAAAAATTAACCATTTAAAGAATTTAAACTCTACTCTTATTAAAATACACTCCCACCTTTTAAGTAGACTTTCATTAAACTACACTTCCATATGTCTCATATATAATTTGTCAAAATTATATTTATACATAGCATTATAATATCTATCTAAACATATTACCGAAAAGACAAACAAAACAGATAACAAAGGTAAATACTAAAAAAAAATATACACGTCTCACACCATTTAAGAGACTATACAAAAACAAACAAGATAAGCTATACAATAATAGAGTAGTTAGTAGTTGACATTTGTGAAGGTTAAATTATCATACAAGATAAAAGATAATATATATAAAGTAGTTGACATGTGTAGAGGTTAAGTCATGGTATATTATTTTATACAACAAAAGACAAGATAAGAGATAACAATATAAAAGATAACATTTTTTAAATCTTAAAAATGTTTTTATAAATTTCCCACCGAGATGCTAGCTTTTGTGACTCAAATGTGAAGCCCTTTGACCATAGAAGATGGTTGTTTAAATTTTTGGGTGAATTAGAAAGTCATTCCACTATAAAACTTTGCGACCACTAAAAATAAGTAAACTAGCATGCCTCTCGAAAAACCTTCATCGCCTCCAGGTTGGTTTGTAAGATATAAATCCCCATTGGTTCATGTCAAACGACCAACCCCCGCTCTCCCCACCATATCATAAGGGAAGAAATGATGCTAGAATGAAGGTTCAATGGTAAGCTCAACATAGCAAGGAACAAGGAACAAAACATACATTTGGGTATTATAAGTATGGTTCTATGGTGAAGTAAATAGTAGTGGGTACTTAGACCTCACAATGATAACAATGATAAAGTAGGTGGCAATTCTAAAATTAATTCATTAGCCAAGATAAAATATAATATAAATAAAATAGTCCACATTTCTAAAGATTAAATCATCACATATTATATTATTTATTATCTTTGTTCATTTATTATCTTCTATCTTCATTTATTATTAAATTTATCTATTTTCTATATTTCACCAATCTACCTACACTCAAGTGTAGAGATTCCTAATTGGAAAAAAAATCATAAAAATACTGGAATTCTCAAATTTCTATAACATTGTTCATATTATAACATACAAAAATGGTATACCAATCTACCTACCTTTGAGTGTAAAGATTCTTAATTATAAAAAAGGTCATAAAAGCACTAGAATTCTGAAATTTCTATAACAGTGTTTATACTATAACATACAAAAATGAAAAAAAACACAACGATAGTAGCATTAATCCAAACTAGGCTAGTCCAATCTAGAGACTCCACGAGACTAACTATTAAATTGTTATAGCTATCTATCTCTATAACATTGATAGATATGGAAAATAATACATCTCCATCCTTTATATACAAATTATGTGTAGGATGGAAAAAATATTTATATTGAAAAAAAAACAAAAAACAAAAAAAAAACCATTCAAAATATTTTAAACTTTACTTTCATTAAATTAGACTTCCATGTTTTTACTAAATCTGTCAAAATTATATTGATACACAACCTTATAATATGGATCAAAATTTTAAGAACAAACAAATAGATTACACAAATACTCTATAAAAAGATTCAATATACATTCAAAAGACAACTACATGACTATATATCATAGTAGCATAATTCAAGTACGAATACCCATATCAGCACGATTCGATATGGAAAAAATACCTAACCAAAAAATCCAATACTAATTAAATATTTTTAATTAAATATATAACCATATATATAGTATTTTTAATTAATCTTGGGTATAATATTTTTAATTAAATATATAACCATATATATAGTATTTTTAATTAAATATATAACTAATTTTTTTTTAAACATATTTTTTATAACCAAAATTAGTTTTAAAAAGACAACAAGATAATGCCCGTAGTATAAGAGAGAAAACTCTTAGTTATTAATAGTTATTAACTATTTTAAGAAAAAAGTAAATAATATTTACCACTACTTACATTGGAATTAATTAATTAATGTCTAAATTGTGTTAGGGTTAACTTTGACTTGAGAATGAGCAAAGATGTAAGTGGTTTTGGGCACATGGTTTTGGTAACCAATAAATCTAGTGTTATTATAATTGCATATTTATTTTTTTTGTCATATTTTTATCCTATTAAATTGAATTACTAAGTATGAAATTGAAAAGTATTTATTTTATAGTATTTTAACAATTAAAATTTGGGTTTTTAAAATTAATTTTAAAAATTAGCCCGTACTGGTATTACACATTAATCGAATATTGGACTAAATAGAATTTGTTTAAAATTTGGATACACAAAAAGCCTATACAACTTAATTATGCTACTATGCTATATAGTATTCATAAACAACCTAATTATGCTGCTATGCTATATATTATTAGAAAACAACTATAAAAGATAACATTCATAAAATAATCAACATTTGTAGAAGCTATATTACTTTATATTATTTATATGTAATAACATGACCATACATATACATAAGAGATAACTCAAAAGTAATCAACAATAAGAGATAACCCAAATAACCCAAAAAGTAATTGACATTCTTGACGATCATACCAAAAGTAATTAGCATTCCTGAAAGTTATGTCCCATATTCTCTGTAACAAGGTCATTAATATTTTAAGAGATAACACAAAAATAATCAACAATAAGAGATAACCCGCTTGAAGATTATATCACCCAAAAATAAAGTAATTGGCATTCATATTCTCTGTAATAAGGTGATTAATATTTTAAGAGATAACCCAAAAGTATTCAAGAATAAGAGAGAACCCCAAAGTAAAAGTAATTGACATGCTTGAAGATTATAACACGCCAAAAATAAAGTAATTGGCATTCAAGAAGGTTATATCATCCCATATTCTCTGTAATAATGTCATTAATATTTGTAACAAGGTCATTAATATTTATAGAAGTTAAATCACCACATATTATGGATGATCTGTTTATTAAAACATTGCCACTGGCCCTAACTTACCCATCCTTTATACACTATACCAGTCTACCAATTCTCAATCCTCTTCAACTAAACCAGTCTACCAATTCTCAATTCTCTTTGACTGTAGAGATTCATAATTGAAAAAAAAATTCATAAAAACACTGAAATTTCTATAACACTGATCATAATATAAGATGCAAAAACTGTTCATAATATAACACTGAAAAAAAATGGAAAACTAACACAACGATAGTAGCATAAATCCACACTAGGCCAGTCCAGAGTCCAGACAAGACTCGCGATCACATTGTTGTATCTACATATGTATCTCCAGTAGATATATTTTAAAATCTTCAGTCGGAGCCGACAAATTTCTTTCTTATTTGAACCGCATAATCGGCAACCTTTTGAGGATGTGGAAGAATTTTCTTGACGCTCTCTCGCTCCATACACGCATTCATCCACTCATGAAGCCTGGGGAACTGAGTTTCCAATGGTATCTTCCAGTTTCCCATTGTTTCCCAGGCCAGGAACCAAGAGGCAAATGAGATGAATACAATATCCATAAACCCAAACTGCTCTCCTCCAAAATAAGGCTTAACGCCTCCGGAAAGCTCATTGAGAACTCCTTCCAACAAACCCAGGAACTCCAACATTTTGCGCTTAGCTTCTTCCTGGGCTTCTCCTTTGAATTTGATAAGGTGAGCACCGCTATCATCACAGAGCTGCACAAATTGAAGCAATTTAATCAGCACCATTAATTAATGATCTGAGATGAAATGAAGAATTGAAGCAATTTAATCAGCACCATTAATTAATGATCTGAGATGAAATGAAGAATTGATTCAGGTAATTAATGAGATGAAATACCTTCTTGTCTACAAAGTCTGCCCAGAATCTTGCACGGGCTCGGCCATATGCGGTGTCGGGCATAAAAGGATTGGAAGCAGGCCAGGCCTCGTCGATGTACTCGAGAATGATGCGAGACTCGCAGACAGGGTTGCCGTTGTGGACGAGGACTGGTATCTTCTTGTGAACAGGATTCATCTGCAGCAAAAGCTCGCTCTTGGCGGAGAGAGTCTCTTCTTGGTATTCATATTTGACGCCTTTCTCTTCCAATGCAATCAAAACCCTCATGCCGTAGGGACTCGCCCATACGCTCAACACCTTTACCTGCTCTTCGTCATAATTCTTTCCCATTTTCCGCTATGCAAAACCGAAAATAAATGATACAACACTTAACACTTATCTCTGGATCAATGAATGGGGAGCTTTGCATGTATATATAGTGAGTGAGGAATATTAAAAAACCGTCATTAACTATTCATTGACAAGCAGAAGAAAATTAAAATTCCAGGCCTGGATGATACTGGAACCATCCATCTCCTACTGCGTAATCGATTTCGTCACAATACTGGGGGCCTGTGTAGGCACCCGGCTGCGGAGCAGCGGTGGCCCTGTGGGCGTGCACCGCTTAGCTTTCCACAGCCTAGTGCATAAGCGATTACGTCACGGCAACCTGGCTGTTCCGGGTGATTGGTAGGTAAAAGTTATCGAACCGTGAACGCACATCACATCTTGCTGCTGCTGTTTTGGAAACATGTATAAAAATCTCTTGACTCCGTCTTGCATTTATTTTAAAAAGATCTCTAATTTTTATCTACATTACCCATTATTATTATTATAAAGTTGGCTAATCTTTAAACTATTTGGATTGTAAAGTTTCCTTGCTGCTGCTGTTTTAGAAACATGTATAAAAATCTCTTGACTCCGTCTTGCATTTATTTTAAAAAGATCTCTAATTTTTATCTACATTACCCATTATTATTATTATAAAGTTGGCTAATCTTTAAACTATTTGGATTGTAAAGTTTCCTTGCTGCTGCTGTTTTAGAAACATGTATAAAAATCTCTTGACTCCGTCTTGCATTTATTTTAAAAAGATCTCTAATTTTTATCTACATTACCCATTATTATTATTATAAAGTTGGCTAATCTTTAAACTATTTGGATTGTAAAGTTTCCTTGCTGCTGCTGTTTTAGAAACATGTATAAAAATCTCTTGACTCCGTCTTGCATTTATTTTAAAAAGATCTCTAATTTTTATCTACATTACCCATTATTATTATTATAAAGTTGGCTAATCTTTAAACCCATTATTATTATTATAAAGTTGGCTAATCTTTAAACTATTTGTATTGTAAAGTTTCCTTGCTGCTGCTGTTTTGGAAACGTGTAT
>LPNX010071081.1:27662-57202 GCA_001517045.1 Pseudotsuga menziesii | reverse complement strand
CATTTATTTTAAAAAAATCTCTAATTTTTATCTACATTACCCATTATTATTATTATAAAGTTGGCTAATCTTTAAACTATTTGTATTGTAAAGTTTCCTTGCTGCTGCTGTTTTGGAAACATATATAAAAATCTCTTGACTCCGTCTTGCATTTATTTTAAAAAAATCTCTAATTTTTATCTACATTACCCATTATTATTATTATAAAGTTGGCTAATCTTTAAACTATTTGTATTGTAAAGTTTCCTGTTTAACGTTATTTTTATTAATAAAAAATAATTTTTTTAATTATAAGCCAAAATAAATGTCGGTAAAAAACACAATCTAATATGGGAGAGATGTAATTGTCCTACCTAACAAAAACAATAAAAAAATAAAAAATTAATTATTGGTAAAAAAAATGTGGGTCAAGAAAAAAACACAATATGGGGGAGATGTTGTAATGTTTCTACCTAACAGAATAATAAAAAATAACAAATTGAATTATATTCAAAAAAATGTTGGCCTTGCACATGGTTTTAAAACCATGTGCAACCAATGGTTTTATTGTACATGGTTTAGGAGAGACCAATGGTATTATTGTACATGGTTTAGGAGGGCCTTGCACATGGTTTTAAAACCATGTGCAAGGTCTCTTAAACAACCCATGGTTTTATTTTACATGGTTTAGGAGGGCCCTGCAAATGGTTTTAAGACCATGTGCAAGACCTCCTAAACAACCCATGGTTGTAGGAGGGCCTTGCATGTGGTTTTAAAACCATGTATGGAGATATGTTGTAATGTTTGTTTATAACAAAATAAAAAATAATAAAAAATAAAAAATATTAATAATAAAAATATTATATGTGGACCTTAAATAAAAAGATGTGTCTTTTGGTTTGAATCAAATCAATGGATACCTAAGAAGAGGTTTGCACTTGAGAGATTTGATCCCTCTCGGTGTTTAATAGAGCCTAGGATTTGGATCTACTCTGGTCTTTAAACCATTTGTACTTAGGCAAGTTTGACCAAAATCACACCACACAATTTGTTGTTAAAAATAAAATGTCCAATGTTCAAATCAGGGATGGAATTTGACCGGTAAATGCCCGTCATGGATCAATTTACCCGTCAAATACAGCTAAGATTTTGCAGAGACCGTCAAAACCTAGCTTCGAATACAGAAAATGTTTCAGATTTTATTTGTTACCAGCTATTTTGATGGGTGTCAGTCATTTGAAATTCCAACCCTGGTTCAAATTGCATGACCACTCTCCCTTTTGATTTGCCCCTCCTCATTTCATGAACACTCCCTTTTGATTTCTAATTGGGTAAGAAAGCGTGGCTACCATATTTTGAAGCGAATATATTTATTAAAAAAATAGAGCAGTCTTTGTCTTTGTTTCAATGTCTATTATCTTTATTTAAAAATTGGTCCTGGTAAATGGAAGTCGTGGGTGTCACAGCCACACTTCGCAAGTGCTCTTGACTCGCCAAAGGTGGTGTGCGGCACTGCCAGGAAGACATCTTGAGGGATTTCCCGCCCAAGTGCCTAGCCTGCAGACTACGCCTTAACCCTGCGGAAATGATTTTTATGTCTTTTTAACTTTAACTCTTAAACTGTTTACTTAGTCATTAGCCTTGCCGGCACATTCAACACTTAGCCAAAAACCAGTAAAACGCAACACTAAGTAAAACACAGTACACAGAGAATAAAGGTGGGTTTCCCAACCTGGCAGAGCCCTTTAACTTTGTATAAAAACGGAACAGTATTACATAAACGGAGTTTCCCAAGGCAGAGCTCCTGGTGCACGCCCAACTCGGCTGCTACACCCAGAAAATACAAGAGATACAAAAATGTAAAAGACTGTCTCTTTGCCAAAGATGCCCAGCCTCCTCTGCCTCTCCTCAACGATGTCGCAGACCTCTGTGTAGTTCTGTTCTGTTCCCTTAGCTTTCCAGCAGCTTGATCCTCCTTGGATGATCCCCCTTGGATGATTTGAAATGACTTGCACTTCGTTTACTTATAGCCTTCTAGGTGTCTTGCCCATGTCAACTTGACATCTTGCTTACCGCACAAGTCACCCCTTGCCGGTTCATCAAGTCAACCTCCAAAACACACTTGTCCCACTTAACTGTTTCGTAGGTGTCACCGCACCAAGGTTACTTTGACTTAGGCGTTCACGGGTCCACTTGCCGAAGCCTCTAGAGTGCTGCGCGCACACTTTACTGGTGAGCCACGCGCCCCTTTACTTTGACCGAAGTGCCCATCTCTTTGATCGCCGTTCGTCGCTAACCGTGACATCGCGCGCGCGCCCCCGTCGCCCAACTGCCGTCGTCCGCACGCCCGTGGCTTTACTTACCAAAACGCTATTTTACCGCAGCGCCCAACTGTCCCCACATCTGTTCGTCCGCACCTCCGTCCGCACATCTGTCCGTCCGCACATAGGGGTCATCCGCACACTTTGGCCGCACGCCCACACCTAGGATCGCGCGCCTGTTTACTGAACGCCTCCATAAACTTGCATGCCCAACCTCACGCTCAAGGGTCGCGCGCCTCAAAGGTGTCGTGCGCCCATCATCAATGTCCTCTTTGCCAAGGGGTGCCCATGCCAAGTCACGTGGGCGCTGAGCTTGGGGCGCGCCACATTCCCAACCTCCATGTCGGAGGTGAATGTGGGCGCTTGCTAACTTAGCCAAGTGAGAGTGCAACTCCATGCCGAACCATCATAACCACGCCACCTTGCCCAGGTGTGCCACCACTTAGGTGCGCTGAAAAACGTGGCTATGAAAGCCTCCCCCACTTAAAATTGTTGCCGTCCCGGCAACGTCAACTGCTGCAACCTCTGCAACATCTGAGCTGTTCAAAACTCAACCGCAGTACTGCTTTCTTGACCACTTACTTCCAACCTGTGCTCCATGCCTTCCTTCCTGTTTCCGTTTGTTGTGCACCTCAAGGACGAACCGGCTAGGTAGCTAATCCAACCGTGTGTTCATCACTTAAGACAAACTTCCCCATTCTGGAATCATGTTGCCAGCATTCTTCTTTCAGTGTCCGCAAGCCTCCTGCACTTTTACCTTGTTTACCTTGGCGAAAAACAGTCTTTTAGGCCACCTTGCCAAAGGTGCCTAGGGCCTCACCGCCGTCGCCAAAGATGGTGAGCCCAACCTGCTGCTAGCTCAAGCAAAAAGACACGGGCGACGCCATTGGCCTCCATTGCCCCTATCTTCCAAACCATACTGTCTGAAGTCGATTGCGTCGCTGCTCGCACTAAGCTCTTTCAACTGAGCCCAATACTCTGCAAACCCGACACCATCAGCCGTCCAAGTACTCATATCTGTCGCAAGCTCCGTGCGGTCATCCAAGCCAACCGAAGACACCATCTTCGTCTACTTGTCATCTAAGCCAATTGAAGACCCCATCTTCGTCTGCTGCGACCTCTTCTTGGCCCGCTTCTTGGCTGCTTTACTTGTCCCTTCAAAAGGCTTGCTTGCTTTATCGTCGCACGTCTCCAAGCATGCCAACATATCCTGTTTTTGAAGAATGCACAACTCTGCCACAGCTTCCTTAGCCATGGTTTCCTTAGCCACTTCTTCTTTTACCGGTTCCAACAACCGCTTGCTTTCCAAATGAGCAAGTACCGCATCAACTTCGATTGGTTTGCAGCCAACCTGCTGCAACCACTCTCTTGTCAACTCTTTTTCTGGAATGCCTATGGCATGGATGCAAAACACCACTATGTCCTCCGCATCACGTGGTGGATCAACTTCTTTGGTGTTTTCTCCATCCGAGACTTCTTCCAAAACCTGCGTTTCTGCCGCAACCTGCGTCTCCTCCGCAACCTGCGTTTCTGAAACTTGCATTTCTGCCGCAACCTGCGTCTCCTCCGCAACCTGCGTCTCCTCCGCAACCTGCGTTTCTGCTAGAACCTGTGCCTTGGCCAACACCTCCTCGTGTGACTCTGCCTCAAGGTTCTTTTCAACCGAAGTGTCATTGCCCAATCTGTTGCACGACATATCCAATGTGCCTTCATCAGCAACCTTCGCACATGCTACCGGAAAACCCAACTGTTCCTTCTCATGCTGCCGCAAAGGATCCTCTGAAATGCACAAGGCATCAATCTCCTCATAGATCGAAGCCATGCATTTTTCCAACGCTGCTAACCTTCCTGCTGCGGATAGATCAGCCTTTACCTCTATACTTGGCTTGTTGTTCTTTGCCGAAACCGTCTTCTTCCCTATGCCTTGCTGCGGTAAGTGCCTACACTCACCCGGGTCTTCGAAAATCCGTACCGAAGTCACCCGCGGTTTGTATCCCAACTAGCTTTTCTGCGTCATAGGTAAGCTCCACGTTCCGTCCTATCCTAAGAACACCAACCGTCCAGCATGCGGAATTGGCACTGCCTTGGCCAAACGAAGAAAGTCCTGTCCCAAGATCAAAGAGTGATCATCCAATGGAACGACTTTAAAGTCCATCTTGCCGTGCCACCTTCCAACTCGAATAGGTGCTGCGCATATCTTCCCTGTCACATCTCTTACCGCAGAATTCACTGCCTTGAACTTTGCTGGGCAGCTTTCCATGCCATTGTGAAGAGATACCGCAGTCTTTCTACTCACCAAACTATGAGATGAACCTGTGTCAACCAACGCAGAAACCCTCAGGCCACTTACCATCGTTTCCACGAAGTCCAACAATCCTTGCTGCACACTTTGCCAATCTGCGTTACGACCCTTGGCCGCTTTGCTAAGGCAAGCTTCAATTGCCTTTACTGTCTCGGAAATCTCATTAGAAGGTGCCTCTTCCAACACTCTCATTGCTGTCAACCTTGCTATAGAACCCTCTCCCGCAACAGCCTCTGCCCTAAACGGACAATCCCTTGCATAGTGGTTCTGTGTGCAAAGATAACATGCAACCTTCTTCTTTTCTGATTTTTCCGTTTTCTGTTGTCTTGGCCCTCCCTGAGTGCCTTCTGACTTAGATTTACTTCGAGTAGCCTGCGACCGCCGTTCTTCTTGCTCCCTTTCATGTTGAAGCATTTCCTCAAGAACTCGTCCCACTTCTCGAATGCATCCTGTCGTCTCTTTCAACGCGGCTGAAAATTGTTCACATCATGCTGCGAACGTTTCACTCAGCTTTGCAACCGAATCGGTGGCCTGCCCTTCGACCGAAACTCCTGTCATTTCTGCAAGTGGTTTCAACGCTTGCAAGAATTTCTGCACAAGTGTCTCCCTCTCTCCGAAGTCTGCCATTTGACTCATTTTGTTGTTGCGGATACGCAGACTCAAACTACTGCCGAATCCAACCTTGACGTCAAGCCACCTGCTTGTACACCCTACACTTTTCTAAGTGCTGTAGCTGTCACACTCCAAGAGCGCACAACTTTTCTGGGTCAATCTGCTGAAACGGGCGTTTGCCAAACGCACCACTTCTAGATCACCTGCGGAACGCACCCACCTTGGCACACTTCCGTTTTTCTTGAGCGCACTTCAAAAATTGGCGCTTTTCGTTTTTCTGCTGAACCGCACCTCCTTGTGCCGCTGCATCTGTCTGACCACGCACACTTCCCTGAAACGCACGTTTCTGTCTTTCTGGAGCGCTCATCCTGAGCGCGCGGCTCTGCAGCTGCGGAGCGCTTATCCCCTGAGCGCCCGGCCTGCTGCGGTGCGCGCGGTTTCTGGCCGCCCGTCTTCTGTCTGCGGAGCGTCTGCTCCTGCAGTGCACACTGCCTGTGGTGCGACCGTCACTGCGGAACGCCCACCTCTGTGGCGCGTTCTGTCTGCGGTGCGCTCGCCACTACGGAGCGCCTGTCTGCGGTGCGCCCACCCTGCGGTGCGCATTGTCTGCGGTGCGACCGGCCTGCGGTGCACACTGTCTGCGGTGCGCCCTGCCTGCGGTGTGCCCTGCCTGCGGTGTGCACTGTCTGCGGTGCCCGCCCTCTTCGGTGCGCACTGTCTGCGGAGCGTCTGAACTGTGGACGCTCATCTGAGCCTGCGGAGCTTCCCAAAAATTTCCTCCCTGCAACCACCTGTCGCACGAACTTCTCCGAACTGCGGCTCTAACCAAAACTCCTCCGAGTCTTAGCTCTGATACCACCTGTCACAGCCACACTTTGCAAGCGCTCTTGACTCGCCAAAGGTGGTGTGCGGCACTGCCAGGAAGATAGCTTGAGGGATTTCCCGCCCAAGTGCCTAGCCTGCAGACTACGCCTTAACCCTGCGGAAACGATTTTTATGTCTTTTTAACTTTAACTCTTATACTGTTTACTTAGTCATTAGCCTTGCCGGCACATTCAACACTTAGCCAAAAACCAGTAAAACGCAGCACTAAGTAAAACACAGTACACAGAGAATAAAGGTGGGTTTCCCAACCTGGCAGAGCCCTTTAACTTTGTATAAAAACGGAACAGTATTACATAAACGGAGTTGCCCAAGGCAGAGCTCCTGGTGCACGCCCAACTCGGCTGCTACACCCAGAAAATACAAGAGATACAAAAATGTAAAAGACTGTCTCTTTGCCAAAGACGCCCAGCCTCTTCTGTCTCTCCTCAACGATGCCGCAGACCTCTGTGTAGTTCTGTTCTGTTCCCTTAGCTTTCCAGCAGCTTGATCCTCCTTGGATGATCCCCCTTGGATGATTTGAAATGACTTGCACTTCGTTTACTTATAGCCTTCTAGGTGTCTTGCCCATGTCAACTTGACATCTTGCTTACCGCACAAGTCACCCCTTGCCGGTTCATCAAGTCAACCTCCAAAACACACTTGGCCCACTTAACCGTTTCGTAGGTGTCACCGCACCAAGGTTACTTTGACTTAGGCGTTCACGGGTCCACTTGTCGAAGCCTCTAGAGTGCCACGCGCACACTTCCCTGGTAAGCCGCGCGCCCCTTTACTTTGACCGAAGCGCCCATCTCTTTGACCACCGTTCGTCGCTAACCGTGCCGTCGCGCGCGTGCGCCCGTCGCCCAACTGCCGTCGTCCGCATGCCCGTGGCTTTACTTACCAAAACGCTCTTTTACCGGAGCGCCCAACTATCCGCACATCTGTTCGTCCGCACCTCCGTCCGCACATCTGTTCGTCCGCACCTCCGTCCGCACATCTGTTCGTCCGCACATAGGGGTCGTCTGCACACTTTGGCCGCACGCCCACACCTAGGATCGCGCGCCTGTTTACCGAACACGTCCATAAACTTGCATGCCCAACCACACGCTCAAGGGTCGCGCGCCTCAAAGGTGTCGCGTGCCCATCATCAATGTCCTCTTTGCCAAGGTGCGCCCGTGCCAAGTCACGTGGGCGCTGACCTTGGGGCGCGCCACATTCCCGACCTCCGTGTCGGTGGTGAATGTGGGCGCTTGCTAACTTAGCCAAGTGAGAGAGCAACTCCATGCCGAACCATCATAACCGTGCCACCTTGCCTAGGTGTGCCACCACTTAGGTGCGCTGAAAAACGTGGCTATGACAGTGGGCCACATATTTTGAACTAAACACATCTAGTAAAACCGTCGCTTGTTGGTTACTCACTATGTGGCTGACATATTTCCTATCTAAAACACATTTATTAAAAGAGAGCAGTTTAAACGGTGTTTGTTATTATTTGCAAATTATTATTAATTATATAAATGGTTTGATTTCAAGGTTTAATATTTTTTCAACACTTTTTTATTTTTAGCTTTATATTATTGATTTGTATACTTGTGTTTGTGTTGGTATATGAATTTTAGTTTATTTGTATATTTGTGTTGGGTATATCAATCTTAGTTGATACATGTGTGATTTCAAAGTTTCAAAGTTTAAGTTTTTTTATGCAAAGAGATATAGAGGGCGTGATTTGATGGCTAGGTTTTTGTCTGAAAGTTTATTTACTTTGGCGTGTTCGTTTGCAGGTACTTTGGCCTTGTTTTTGTGCCATGCACCACCATGTCTCTTCGGGACATCAATGTGTTGGCTTGCACTCATCCCAAAGGACGGCGGGCATTTAGGCATTCCTATGGGGTATTTTCTTGTTTTTCATTGGATGCTCCGACTATCTGCAGAGCTGATTTCTTGTCTGATGAAGATTATGACCAAAGTGATTTGGCCTTCCCTGTGGATATGGGTGAGAGCTTAGATGTTCCCTCTTCATCGGTTGTTGTTAGGAATCTTGTGGGCGATATATCGCAAAGTTTTTTTCTAAGGTTCTTGTTTTATCTAGTGATGCAGGAGTTGGTTTAGTGTTGGTCGATGTTTCGGGTAGTGGGCTAAAACCTTTTGGTTTTGTGTATGGTGGAGAAGACGTACCTCTATCTCCGGTGGGCGAGCGTGATTTATTTGTGAATAAGGCGGCTTCATACGTTGCTGGAGTTTTTTTAGATTTTCCTCATAGTGGGTCTTCTCTGTGTGGTCCTCAGCTGAGGGACGAGACTTCTCAGGTTGATGCTAGGGTTTCTCCGATGGGAAAACAATATCAGAAGGTGGAGGTTGTTTCTGGTGCTCATACAAGAGTGAAACGACCAAAGCAAGTGATAAAAAAGGTTGATAAACATGTGTTGTTTGTTGTTGGCAAAGACGTTAAGATGAACGACATTATCTTGATGAATTCCCATACTTTGGTTGGTCGTTTTGGAGGCCGTAAGTTCAGTCCGATGGGTATTAAGCAGTGGGTATTTGCAACCTACCATGAGCTTATTACCACTTGTCCTGAGGTGTTCGTGCTCCCGCGGGGATGGATTGCATTCAAATTTTATGATGCTCTGGACTCGGCTGCTATACTCTCTGGCTCTTGGCGGTGGGAGGGATTTGGTCTAATGATGAAACGTTGGATGCCATTGTTTGACCCGCGTGTTGAAATGTATGATAAAATGTTGATTTGGGTAAAATTTCCCAACGTTCCATTTGAGTTATGGTCTTTAGATTTTTTCAAATTGGTTGGGAATTCTTTGGGGACGTTTTTAGAGGTGGATTTATCTTTTCTTCAATCTGAGGTTTGTTATTTGGGTAAAGTACTTGTCCTACTTGATATCCGAAATGGTTTAGTCGCAGACTTAATGATTAAAAGAGGTAATAAATGTTTTTGTCAGCCTCTGGATTATGTTAGGGTTCCCTTTAGGTGTATTAGATGTCATGGGCATGGGAATTTAGCTTCCCACTGTAGTATTTCTTTTCATAATCAATAGGGTTTGGCTCTGAAGAAAAATTTTGTTTGGCAGGTTAAGAGACATGTGGGTTTGGATGTGTTTGAATCTAGGGATTTCTTGGGTAAAGAGGTGGATGTTTCTTTTCCTGATCCTTCCGGTACTCAGATTGATTTGGGGATGGAGCCTGTAGAACAGGTTTCAACTATGGATGCTCTTAAACCTCTTCTTCTAACATATTTTTCAATTAATGATAAGTTCATTTATCCTAGGTTTAAAGATTTAAATCCTATTGGATCTTTGTCAGAGGCGGTTAATTTAGAAGATTTTATTTTACCTGAATCATCATTGGTTGGATTAGGGTTTGTGTCTCTTGTTAAAGTTAACCTTTTTAAAGGGACTCGGTATTTTCTCAGATCCTGTACCAAAGTTGAGGTGGATCCAATTGGGGTTAAGGCTGTTGATCTCTATTTTCCTGGGATTTCTTCTCTTAGTCATGGTAGTGGTGATCACCCTCTGGTGATGGAACCTATCTGTTCATTGGATAATCATTTTGGGGCACTTAGAGGAGTGTTTTTCCTTTCTTGGGTTTCACCATGATTGTGTCAACTCTCAACTGTTGGGGGTTAGCTAGTTTGCCTAGAAAACTAGCAGTGCATAGGCTGGTGGAAGATCATCTTATTGATGTATTATTCCTTCAAGAAATCATGGGGGATGGGCTTTGTCTTACTGGAGAGATGGAATCTATGCTTTCTCGTTGGGATTTTATTTCGTTGGATGCTAAAGGAAATTATGGGGGTTTATTATTGGGATGGAGATCAAGACATTTTTCGGTTTTTAAGTGCTTGGGCGGTGGATTCTAGATTGTTTACATCTCTTTACTCAATTGAAATGAAAGAGACTTTTTGTTTTATGAATGTATATGGACCTTACATGGATAGGGAAAGGTTTTGGAACAATATTTTCTCACTGGATTGCCTAAAGAACTCTAGGTTGATTTTTTGGGGGGATCTGAATTTCGCTGTGGGATTTTTCAGAAATTTGGGGAGAGAGGGCTAGAGTGGATAACTTATTTGATTTTTGCTATGTGAAACTGGATGGATTTGGTCTGGTGGATGTTGTTCCGAATGTATTAGTCCCTACTTGGTATAACATAAGAGTTGGCAGTGAAAATATTAGTAAAAGACTGGACAGACTACTTGTATCTATTGATCTTCTTGATTTAGGCCTCCATTTCAGACAATGGGTAGGTTGTGGGGGGGATTCTGACCATCAGTCGATTTTCCTTCAGATTTTAACTGATAACATTAAACCTCATTGTCCCTTTAAATTTAATTCCCATTGGCTATCAAATAAGGAGTTTGTTGTTTTACTTAAAGCTTCTTGGACTGTGTATGTGGATAATCCATCGGTGTCTGTTGCGTCTCACTTTGCTGCCAATATTAAACATGTTAACGATGTGTCTATATCTTGGTATGTAAAGCAAAAAGCTTGGGAAACTAAGGATTTAGTGGAGATAGAACTTTTGATGGTTGATTCTTTGAATAAACTGGGGTTTGGTTTTTCATCAGAGGCAGACAAGACTTCTCTAGTTGATCTGGAGTCACGTAAAAGAAAAATTCTTTTAGATCGTGAACAAGAGGTTAGATAGAAAAGTAGGGCTACTTGGATTTTATGTGGGGATGATAATACCTCTTTCTTCCATAAGTTTTCTAATCACAGAAAGAATATAAACTCTATTTGGAAAATTGAGGGTGATGATGGACGCTTAGTGGAAGGATTTGAATCAATTGCTAAGGCTGGTGTACAACATTTTGAGACTCTATTTCAGGAGAAAAAGATTCTTCATCTTCCTGAAATTATGAAAATTGTTGGGCATTTTCCTACTTCTATTTCTGATTAGGAGAATGAAGACCTTATGAAACCTGTTACCTTAGTGGAGATTCAGTCTCTCTTAGCTTTAAGTAAAAATGCTAAGAGTCCGGGTCCGAATGGGATTCCAGTGGAGGTATATAGGGATATTTTTTATGTTATCGGTCTGGATCTTCTAGGGGTTGTTGATGATTCTCGAAAGTTTGAAAAAATACCTGTTGTTTTCAACTCAAATTTTATTGCATTGATTCCTAAGATTGATCTACCTAAATCTTTTGAATATTTTAGGCCAATATCTTTATGTAATTTCATTTACAAGGTTATTGGCAAGATTATAACAATGCGTATTAGGAAGGTTCTTGGCAGGTATATTTCTGGTGAACAATTTGGGTTCTTACCTGGAAGACAAATACATGATGCTTTTGTAGTTATCCAGGAAGGTTTGCATACCATTTGTAGTAAAAATATGAAGTCTATGGTGTTAAAAATTGACCTGTCTAAAGCTTATGACAAGGTTAATTGGACTTTTATGAGGGTAATCCTTTCTAAAATGGGGTTTGTTGTACCATTTATTACGTGGATTATGAGTATTCTTACATCTGTATTTTTTGATTTACTGATCAATGGAGTGGCTTCTCCCTTTTTTAAATCTAACAGAGGGTTGAGACAAGGTTTCCCTCTTCCACCGCTACTTTTTATCATTGTTATTGAAGGTTTGGGTAGGGCCTTACTGTCAGCAAAATGGTGTGGTGACTTTCATGGTATTTCTTTTGGCGATGACATTTCATTATCTCATGTGTTATTTGTAGATGATATTTTCATGGTTTCTGATGGTTCTGAGCAATCACTATCAACCCTTTATGAGGTTTTGCAAATTTTTTGTAAGGCATCTGGGATGTTGATAAATAAAGAAAAATCATCGTTATTGCACTCTGGTCTAGATGAATCTGAGCTAATTACTTTACAAAATATTTTCTTCTTTTCTATTGCTAAACTTGATGTTGGCTTGAAGTATCTTGGGTCATAACAAACTACCACCCCTAAAATGTATCCTAAATAAGGAATGGATTAGAAGTTAATTAAAATGTAATTAGCGTAGTTAATCACTTAAGGGAATTCCATCGAAAATCTTTTTCCACTACATGTGAGCCCATGTGAGATAAACTGGTGTGTTTAACGATTTTGCATGGATAACGATGTGCGGTTAGGTAAAAATTTTGAATTTTTCATGCGCTGTAGTAACCATCAGCAGATTTTTTGACCCATTTTGATTTTACCCAGAACTTCCATCAACGGATGTTTTGACCCATTTTGATTTTTCCCAAGGATTTTTTGCCCAAAACCTCTATCAGGGAATATTTTGACCCATTTCGATTTTACCCAGAACCTCCATCAGTGGAATTTTTGACCCATTTCGATTTTACCCAGAACCTCCATCAGCGGAGTTTTTGACCCATTTCAATTTTACCCAGAACCTCTAATCAAACTAGGCTATTTGCCATGCTTGGCCTCACTCACAAGCCCTGTAAGATAACCTTGTGAACAAACCACGTCCCTTCTTGAGGAAAAATAGCAAGATAACATTGTGAACCATAGGGTGGTGGATCCCCTACATAAAAAAGAATCACTGGTCAAATTAGATCGTACGCGATTCCAGATCAAACCAATTCGGATTGCATGGAAATTTTTTGAACAAAGGGTATAATGTTTTTTTTTCCAGATATGGTTGTATTTTAGTTTGGGATTCGTTTAATGAATGTAATTGTTGAAAATCCATTTTTTTCATTTATATATTTTTATAAGGCTTGTATCATTTTTTTAAAATTTATGTTGTACAATTTCAGATCACATGGGATGCGATTCCATATCAAACCAGATCAAATTGCATCGAAATTTTCTGACCAAAGACAACGTATGATGGTGTAGGTTAAGTTTGCCACTATCATTTGTATTTATATTTGATATTTTTCATTTTTATATTTTTATAAGGTTTGTAACATTCCTTCTCTAATTTCCATTGTACATTTTTTTTTCTAACCAGTTTGGCTATAACAGCTATTTACCAGATATTGTATATGCACAGTAATCAATTTTACCCCTAGTTTTTTGATGCAGAAATATTATAGGACTCGAAAGATTTTACTTTTTTGTGTATGCAATGCCATAACCCTAGTTACAAGGAGAAAATAAATTAATGGTTCTTACCAAAGGTTAGTGTAGCATTTATATTGTGCCTATAGAGTTAGATTGTTTTTTTCAGTGTTTATTTGTAATTCAGAGATCCCCTATGTAACCTGTGTGGCCCCTTTGGGAATCTTGTCATGATTGCATATTATAAATTTTCATAAATTTAATCATGTTCACTACACACCCTAATCCATTGTCACATAAAGAACGGAAGCCGTTTCCTCCATAAATTGTGGAAGAAGCATTCCAAATACTTGCAGAAGAGGATGCTATACGAAAAAAACAACGACAAATGAAGCAACAATTATCTAAAAAATGAAGGAAGTCACGACAATTATGTAAAATTGTTAAAAATGATTGTTGGAGTGATGATGAAATAGAGTCTAGTGGTAATGATTGTTAGGTCCAACTTAACAATATGCAAATACCCTATCAACTCCGTTGTCGCTCATCAACTCCGTTGTCGCTCATCTATGCAGCGTGTTAGGGGAAAAGCTCCAAACTTCGATATTGTTTCCCTCGTTAAAGAAGAAAGTGGTTTAGAAGAGATCATTCTTTGCAAAGCTATTGGTACCAGTGGTTTATAAGAGATCATTCCAATTCTTTACACTATTGGTACTAGTGGCACATGGACACGTAGAATAGAGGATGTTTTTCCCGTTCTAATGGTGTATACAGATGATAGTGGCAAAATTATGCTGCACCATCCTTCATTATCTGAAATAAAATCATAGTTATATTCAAGGTCATATGAATATCGTTCCACTGCAGTCATCAAGCGAGGGTTTTACATGGGATCTAGGTTAGATGTGACTCCCTTATTCGGAGATGATTGTTTTATCAAGATTGGAAGAAAGAAATTCATTCAAATGGATGGGCTTATGGTGCACATCACAAATCCATTTGATTTTACCATAAAGGTGGGCATGTATGTCTGTATTTATTATGAAATTTTGCTTGGTATTTCCGAAGAAGAGTCATTGAAAATTCCATATCCTGTGAAAGTGTTGAATTGTTTAGTAGATGTTTCTATTGGTGGAACATTCTGTTGGGTAATAATTTTTGAATGTGAGTTGGATGTTATTGGTAGAGACCACCATATTCCCCAAGGTGTGAATTTACATCCACATGAGGTGTTCTATACAAAACAAGGTTTATTGATATCAACGGAAATCATTGATGGTGAGTATACATGTCTCTTTTAATTCATATTTTTCATTTTATATCACAATTTTTTTTCACCCAGAAAAAAAAACCCAGTTTATTGTTATTCATGTTGATGAATCAAAGAAAAATTACAGAAAACATAAGGTGCATAAGTTCCAAATAAAACTACCAGCTAGACTCTGTAGAGACTCTTTGTAATAGTAATTAGTTGTATGTTCTACTGGATAGAACATATTTCACATCAAATCATCAGTACATATTGATCACTATGCCTTATTGACTGAGACAAAAAAATATTAAAGGCTGGAAATGTACTAAACTGTGTACAGTGCGCATATGTAAAATTTTTCAGATAGCATCTAATGCACAAATGACTATATACTAATTACAATGGATAGAACCTTTATCCAATTTCCAAAACCATTTACTATAAGCATTTAATAGGAGGGTTTGGCTTGCATTTTTATTAATCTAGGTGGATATTTCATAAATACAAGACAACCATGTAGTGTTTATGCAGACCATGCACTTTCTGAACCCAAATTGAAATTTTTTTTATAATAACGTGGACAATATTAAAACATACCATTTCCAACTAAAAATCACTCAAAAATAACCAATACTTAGGGTTGGGCGAGAATTTCTCTGATATGGGTAAAACTGGGTTGAAAACACAAAAGTTGTCATTTTATCAATTTAACTCTAGACAAATGAAACATAATTTTAAAAAATTGAAAGAAATTTTTCTCAAAAATATATCTATCTTCAACCCTATGGTGTTAGTTTCAACTGATGACAATTGTAAGGACTATGGCATGCATTTTCCTAAGCCCATTTTTGAATATCTACACACTATTTTTTACATAACAACTTAGAATTTCAGTCATTGATTTTGAATTTGTCCAAGATACTTGCAATTTTATTCATTCATGTTCAATTTAACTGCTATGCATTCCTAGCTTTCATTTTTATGCTTATGGATTGCATTTTATACCAAGTGTCCATAACAGTAAAAAAAGGTTAAAATTGCACCTTTCATAGGTCAACCGTGAACATACGAGGTTAGGTTATATAAAATTAACACAAGGATTGTCTTCCCAATGCATATAGCCATCCAATTTCCAAAACCATTTACTATAAACATTTAATAGGAGGGTTTGGCTTGCAATTTTATTAATGTAGGTGGATATTTCATAAATACAAGACATCCATGTAGTGTTTTTGCACAACAGGCACTTTTTAAACCCAAATTCAAAAAATAAATGTATAATAATGTGGAAAATAGTAAAACATACCATTTCCAACTAAACTCACTAAAAAATACCCAATACTTAGGGCTGGGCGCTTTGATCTAGGTAAAACTGGGTTGAAAACACAAAAGTTGTCATTTTGTCAATTTAACTCTGGACAAATGAAACATAATTTTAAAAAACTGAAAGAAAATTTTGTCAAAAATATATCTATCTTCAACCCCATGGTGTTATTTTCAACGTATGACAATTGTACGGACTGTGGCGTGCATTTTCCTAACCTTAGTTTTGAATATTTACACACTAGTTTTTACGAAACTTAGAATTTCAGTCATTTTTTTGAATTTGTCCAAGATACTTGGAATTTTAGTCATTCATGTTCAATTTCACTACTATGCATTCCTAGCTTGCATTTTTATGCTTATGGCATGCATTTTACACCAAGTGTCCATAAAAGTAAAAAAGATTAAAATTGCACATTTCATAGGTCGACTGTGAGCATATGAGGTTAGGTTATATAAAATTAACACAAGGATAGTCTTCTCAATATATATAGCCATCCAATTTCCAAAACCATTTACTATAAACATTTAATAAGAGGGTTTGGTTTGAGAGTACATCAAAACATGTAGAGAAGAATATTACTCTATTATTATATTACTCACTCTATTACTCTATTTTTTCCAAAATAGTTAGAATGCCAAATCTTTACTCTATTATTTACTCTTAATTTATTATTTTCAATAAGTATACTTAATATGCTAAAAAAATAAGTATACTTAACATGCTAGAAAGTTAACTATATTGAAATTGAAAATGAAAGTTGTGTATAGTTGACTTGAAACACATTTGTAATTGTTATTATAGTTTGGAAAAGTTAGAACACATTTGTAAAGTCAGAACACATTTGTAAGTTTTATTATAGTTTGGAAACGTCAAAACGCTTTTGTAATTTTTATTTTAGTTTGGAGAAGTCAGCGTGCTGGTATCTTGTGCGTGCATTCGTGTGCATCCCCTTCTTCCTTTCTGAGCGTGCCATCATCCTGCAAAATGGAAACAGCCGCCTCATGTTCCATGCCATCAACTGAAATAGGGGGTTCTGAAGTTGTTGAAAGGTTCACTGTCAGAAAATTCAGAGAGACCGTCGAGGCATGGAATGATAGAACCAACTGGCCAGTAGGTATGCTACATGTCCTGGTCAGAGAAAAAGTGCATCATTTTCATTTCGGTCAGTTCAATTTCAACAATGAAGAGATAGATAATGTCATTTCTAGTTATGATGATGAGTCCAAGGAATTGATTATTTTTTGGAGGAGGAGGGTTTGTCTAGACCCTGATTTGTTGTCCAGTGCAACAAAAATTCCACACAGGGGGGTAGTAACGTTGTCCACCAAGAAAACCCTCAAAGTAGAAAATGGTGAGATGGCAAACAAAATATGTGGAAAAATGGTTTTGGTTGCCCAGAATGGTTTAAAGATGCAAGATGTTCCCCTAGGACTGTACAAAACCTTAATTCAAATTGTACTTAAGACAATTATGAATCACCACAAGCAAGATATTTCAGGTGATTTTATGAATTTGGTGATTCATTGGGTTGAATACCTGGCCATAGATGTCCCTCATTTATTGGAAAAAAAATGCATTTTGCAATGCAGTAGAGCAAAATGAAGAGAGTGAAGTTCAGTCACCCTGGTACACTACAAAAAATTATTGACTTATATCAACCCAGCACTGTAGAAGGAAGCAGATTTAAAACTACATACATTAAGAGGTCGAAATTGGACAAAATTAACCAGGAAGTTCCTGAACAATCTCCAAAGTACACTATACAAGTCCCTGAAGAGCCTTTTGAGTACTGTATCCAACGTATGGGAAGTGACCCTGAAGAATTTGAGGTTGTCTCAATTCTGGCCAGATTATATGAAGGCAGAGAAATAAATGTAAACGAGATGCATGATGTTGAGTTTAATGAATAGGAGGAGCATAGTGATGATGATATTTATGCTCCTGCAGAAATGCCACTTGTTATATATACACCTCCATAATTGGGAGTTGATAAAACTTCCTCTCCAAAATATTTTTTTGATGGTAAAATTGGTTCTAAGCCATTCGATGAAATGTTGCATTTCAAAGAAAAAGTTGAATTTCAAAGAAAAAACTTTTCCTATCGGTATCTTACCGCGGTGCAAAGTGTAGAACTTTGTAGGATTAAGTAGATGCAAATTTAGGACCTCTTAAAGGTAGGTGTTATTTTTCAATGCTATTTTTCAAAAAGAAACAATTGCCAAATTCCTTTTTTTAAAGCCTCGTTAAAATTTTCACTATTTACAGGTAATTGCAAGGTTAGAAACAAAACACGTGGATACTATGGAATCTTCTATTAAAAATTTGCAAATGCTGGACCTCTTTAAGATAGGAGGCATTTTTCAATGCTTTTTTCCAATTTTTTTTGTCAAATTCCATTTTTTGAAGCCTCCTTAAAGTTTTCCCTGTTTACAGGAAATTGCAAGATTACGAGAATCCCTTATGAAGACTATGGACAGTTCGAGAAGGACAATAGAAGGCAAGGAGTATGTTCTTCAGTCTTTGAATAAGGAACTAGAAAGAATTCAGGATGAATTTAGAAAGGAAAATGATAAATGCAGAGAAGAATAAATGCTTGTTCGGAAGAAAGATGAACAAACCATAGAGAGACTGAAAGATGAGCTGAAACATCGAACGAAGGTTTTGGACATTCCCCCTCTAAATACTGCTATCACCCAGGAAGCAAGACTTACGGCTGAAGTCAATAAGAAAAATAGAATAATTGAAATAATGAAGGCTGACTTTCAAAACAGCCTTGCTGAAGACTACAATAACCATCAACTTGAGATAAATGAATATAGAAAAAAAGAGAAAAACATGAAAAACATAATTGCTAAGAAACATGAAGAGTTAAAAGGAAAAATAGTTGAACTTGAAAATATTATTGCAGAACTACAGACTAGAGGAGTTGAAAAGTTAAAAGAATCTGAAATTGGTAAGGGATAGAGTAGGCATCTGATTTCTGGTGAAATTTATGATATGTTAGCACACCAAAAGGATTTAATAAGGTATAAGAGTTCCCTGCAAAACATAGAGAAGGCACTGGATGTAGCTTTTAATGAAACACAAGCTCATAAAAAATTAAAAAAGGGGTTACAAAGCTATCATGTCTCCTTAAGAATTCAAGAGAAGTCCTTGATGGATGGTATTGCAACAATGAATGCTCGAGCTTATCTCTCTGCGTGGTCAACCATAAGTGAAACATTGAAAAACAAGGCAGCAGAGAGGGAAGATGAGATTAAAGAGCTCAGATTGAAAATACTTGAGGATAGAGAATCACAACATTTGGGATGTAAGTCTGAGATAGAAGATATGAAATCCCAAATTGCCACTCTGCAGAAGAACAACATAGTTCAAGGAGTAGCAATTTTGTATACTCCAGATAACATAGAATTAAGGGCAAAAGAGTTGGATACAGAGATAGAACAACTCATGAAAAAATTGACCCAAGTTCAGTCTGAGTTGAAATATGCAAATGATCGTCTTCAGCAAAAGGAAAAGGAACACGAAGAAAAAAATAAGAAGAATGTGGAATTGTTGAAGAAGAACATCCAAGATATAGATAGATTGAAATAAAGTTTGCACAAATATGCAACATAACTTTCAAGTGCCATATCCAATAGTAATAAACTGTCAAGACCCCAACCACCAAATTGTGTCTTTTGTGAAACCCATTTGACACCCAATATACCCCCACATTCCAACCACCTTGGTTAATGCTGTACTCTTTCTAATATGTAGCTTGACTGAATTCAAGTGCTCGCTCCTATGATGGCCTAACGTCAAGGAATGGGAAGAAATTGGATGCATGGGGAAGGTTTAATGACAAAGCATAAGTAATTTTTAAAAATTCCCTTAATTTTTTAATCAAGGTCTGCGACTGGTGCCATGGCATTAACTTAGCTTAAGCATTGAAAATTAAGGTTGTTGTGAATGCCTACATCATGCATGTATTCAAATGCTTGATGGAAGCTGGCACTTGGCTTGGTGTTTTGTCTTACAAAATTAATGAGAACTTGAGCATCGTGTCGTAGAACTAAAACCTCTTTCTATTGGACTCTAATGGCCTTCGCAATTTTTCTCTACACAATTCTTGACTTCCACGGCCACCTTTCAATGTCCAAACTCACCATACTTTGACTCTCTCATCACACTCTAGAGTCGGGTTTCAAACAACTGGCAGGATGAACTACCAAACTGAGCTACCGAGGTCCAAATCATTTAATTCCATCACTCGGAACCAAGGTCCAAAGCATTTAAAAATGAAAATCTATACAAATTTCAAAATTGATTTAATAGGAAAATAACACATCTCAATCCTTATATACAAATTATATACCAATGATGTATATACAAATTATATACCAATGATAGGAATTGGTGGAAAAAAAGACACATAAACAACATGTCCATTTTTTTTAACTAGACTTTCACTAAACTACACTCCCATGTTTTTAATATACAGTTTTAACTAGACATATTACCAAACATAGAAACAAAATAGATACTCTGTATTCAATATACATTCAAAAAACTTTTTTAAACCAAAAAAATAGTTATATTTTTAATTATGAAAACATATGTATAAAAACAAACAATATAAGAGATAACATTGATAGAGTAGTTTACATTTGTGGATGTTAAATTATTATACAAGATAAAATATAAATGGATAAAGTAGTTGACATTCGTGGAGATTAATTCATGGTATATTATCTAATACAACAGACAAAATAAGAGATACGAATGATAAAGTAGTTGACAATTCTAAAGGTTAAGTCATTAGACAAGATAAGAGATATAATATAAATAAAATAGTTGAGATTTATAAAAGTTAATTCATCATATATTATGGTATATATTCTCTATTCATTTATTATCTTTTACCTTCATTTATTATTACATTTACCTATCTTTCTACACTATACCAATCTACGAGGGACACTTGAGTGTAGAGATTCCTAATTGAAAAAAAATCATAAAAACATTGAAAATTTGAAATTTCTATAACATTGTTCATACTATAACATAAAAAAATTGTATACCAATCTACCTACCCTTGAGTGTAGCGATTCTAAACTGGAAAAAAATTCATAAGAGCACAAAAATTTTGAAATTTCTATAACAATGTTCATACTATAACATACAAAAATGAAAGACAAACACAACCATAATAGTATTAATCCACACTAGGTCAATCTAATCCAGAGTTTAGACAAGACTAGCTATTACATTGTTATATTTATCTATCTCTATAACATGAATACATATGAAAAATAACATACATTTAAAAGACAAAGACATGACCATATATATTTAACTATGAAAGATAACCATGATAAAGTAGTTCAAAATTGTGGAGGTTATATTACTTTATGTTATCTATATATCATAACATGACAATATATATTCACTCAAAAGTAATCAACCATAAAAGATAACCCCCAAAAATAATTGGTATTAGAGATAACTCAAAAGTAATCATCCATAAAAGATAACCCAAAAATAATTGACATTATTGAAGGTTATATCACCCCAAAAGTTATGTCAGAACATGACAACATATATTAACCCTAGGATATATTCAACCATTAAACATAACCCTTGACATTCATGAAGGTTATATATCACCTCAAAAGTAATTGGCATTCCTAAAGGTTATATCACCCCATATTCTTTCCACTAAGATCATTAATATTATGGATTACCTGTTTATCGAAACATTGGCAATGGCCCTAACTTACCCATCGTTCCACACTATACCACTCTACCAATCCTCTTTGAGTGTATTATACATCCTACTCTACCAATTTTCATTCTCATTCAGCTATACCACTCTACCAATCCTCTTTGAGTGTATTATACACTATCCTACTCTACCAATTTTCATTCTCATTCCGCTATACCACTCTACCACCTCTTTGAGTGTATTCTACACTATCCTACTCTACCAATTCTCATTCTCATTCCTTTTTGAGTGTAGAGATTCCTAATTGATTTTTTTTTTTTTGTAAAAACACTGAAATTTCTATATTGTTTCATAATATAACACCCATTGTTTCATAATATGACACCCAAAAACTGTTCATGATATATAACATATACAAAAACTGTTCATAATATAACCGGAACACAACGATAGTAGCATAAATCAACACTATGGCAGTCCAGAGTCCAGACAAGACTGGCGATTACATTGTTATATCTACCTATGTACATCCAGTCGATATTTATTAAAATATTCAGTCGGAGCCGACAAATCTCTTTCTCATTTGAACGGCGGATTCGGCAACCTTTTCAGGATGTGGAAGGATTTTCTTGACGCTCTCTCGCTCCATACACGCATTCACCCACTCATGAAGCCTTGGGAACTCACTCTCCAACGGTATCTTCCAGTTTCCCATCGTTTCCCAGGCCAGGAACCAAGAGGCAAATGGGATGAATACGATATCCATAAACCCAAACTGCTCTCCTCCAAAATAAGGCTTAACGCCTCCGGAAAGATCATTGAGCGCTACTTCCAACAAACCCAGGTACTCCAGCAAATTGCGCTTAGCTTGTTCCTGGGCTTCTCCTTTAAATTTCATAAGGTGAGCACCGCCATTGTCATAGACCTGCACAAATTGAAGCAATTTAATGCGCACCATTAATTGCTGTGAGATAAAATGAAGAATTGATTGTTAATGAGATGAAATACCTTCTTGTCTACAAAGTCTGCCCAGAATCTTGCACGGGCTCGGCCATATGCGGTGTCGGGCAAAAAAGGAGTGGAAGCAGGCCAGGCCTCGTCGATGTATTCGAGAATGATGAGAGACTCGCAAATAGGGTTGCCGTTGTGGATGAGGACTGGTATCTTCTTGTGAACAGGATTCATCTGCAGCAAAAGCTCGCTCTTGGCGGAGAGATTCTCTTCTTGGTATTCATATTTGACGCCTTTCTCTTCCAATGCAATCAAAACCCTCAAACCGAATGGACTCGCCCATAAGTTCAACACCTTCACCTGTTCTTCCTCACAATCCTTTCCCATTTTCCCCTCTGCAAAACTGAAAATAAATGAGACAACACTTAAGTATCTCTTTGATCAATGAATGGGGAGCTTTGCAGACAGGTAGTTATATATACAGTGAGTGAGCTTTGCAGATAGGTAGTTATATATATAGTGAGTGAGGAATATTATCTGAACATCTAGATGGTGCTGGAACCATCCATCCATCCATCCCCTAGTGCGTAAGCGATTACGTCACAATAGTGGGGGGCTGGTTAAGCACCCGGCTGCGGAGCAGCGGTGGCCCGGTGGGTGTGCACCGTTTAGCTCTCGCCAGCCTAGTGCATAAGCGATTACCTCACAGCCTGTGAAAAGTGGCTGTGTTTAACAACCTGGCTGTTCGGGGTGCTTGGTAGATAATCGCCGCCTAAAAAAAATTTATCCAACGCGCATCACATCTTGCTGCTGCTGTTTTGGAAACATGTATAACAAGTGCTACAAATTTAATGTATTTTTTCTAATGAACCAAAATTATTATATTATATATCTTTAAATAAATTAATAAAAAATATACACATAAAAGGTGATTGAAAAACAAATTATAATATTATTTTTATGTTTTGATAGTTTAAATAATTTTTTTTTTATTGATAGAGGTCCAGCCAATTGAACGAAATTGAAATCACCATTTACGCACATAAACATATGATTTATTACATTGCTCGTCCAATTGGCAACATATATAAATGTCGATTAAGATTTTTTTTTCAGTCGAAAAAAAGACATTCCTTGGTATTCATTGAATCAAAGGAATTTTTTACATCATCGTGATATGCAGACTTACATACCGCACAGAACAACAATAGTGCTATCAGTCCAAACATAGACAACACCCAGCAAATACAGACCCATCCTGACAAATAACATACAATACATAATACAATGCAAAATACCCACATCAAATCATACTCAAAGCACTTTGAGTTCACTACAATAAGAACCCCTCATATGAAGGCTACCATAAATACAGTTATCAATGTTTCTAAAGAAAATAACAGGAGCCCATAAATCTAATCCAAGGAGGGGATGAGTCTCTAATAATCAGTAATAGCTGCTCAACAAAAACCTGAATATATCTCAGTGAAATAGGTGAGATCAACTGTAATAGAATGAGCATATCCTAAAAGAGCTGAGATGAGCTTTCCCCAATAATCTCATTTCCAAAATATTTAGTGAGTAAGAGACACATATTTTGAACCAAACAGACTTTAAAAAAAGTTGCTTGCTTGGTACCCACTATGTGGCAGACATATTTCCTTTAACTAAAACACATTTATTACGCTGTAAGTTGTTCAACAAGTGGGAGTCGACTCCCCGAGTTAATGTTTTTTTTTTTCATCCGTCGATATTTTTCGTTCGACGATTCAGATAATCTCCATCGTTGATCAGTTACCTGCAACTGCACATGTCCCATCACCATAAAAGAACGTCGTATTGTTGGAGGCGCAGCAACAATGGCAGATCGCGGAGCAGATTAGGCATGAGAGTGTCGGTCGGATAATCCCAGCTTTTCCACACGAGATCCGAACCCGCAGCAGCAAGCAAATATTTCGTGGTATTATAGATCTAGAAATTACCGCTTTCCGCCATTAAAATACCTTTAGACTTGCCAATACTGATATTCCAGGCAATAGTTCCGTTCGAGTCTTCCAGTACAAGGTCCCCATTGCTCCCCAGCTTAAGCGTTGCACCCTCAGCAACCGTCTTGTTCCTATTTGCAGTCCAAATCTCCATTGCAGGAACCGAGGTGAGATTCAATCCCAAGACAACAGATAGAATGAATTCGCCAGAGCTATTGACGTTAATGAATCCAAGCCCGGTTCTGTTATTCTCACTAACAATAGCATTCCCATTCCCATCTGTGAGCGCTCTGAAGGGCCCCTGTACCGTGCTGTAGCTCGGGAGGCTAGAGTTATTGATCACTTTCCAATTGGAAGGCAGTGAGAAGAACTTCCCTTCAGTTGCCCAGATCAAACACAGAAAAAATCAAACCACACAGAGGTTTGCAGGACTCCATGTCCTGCCAAAAAGCATACCTTCCTGATTGATTTCAATTCGTTTTGTTTCTTAATCTTTCTCCAACCCTCTTCGCGTGAATGGTGCACAAATTGTTATCTTCGAAGAGGCCAACGAGGTATGCCTCTGCTGCTTCTTGCAGTGCAGTCACTGCTGATGAGGGAAAAACAAATCAAAGTTATAGGTGCTCATGGCACTGCCATGAGGAATTTCAAGCACTTGAATCTTGATTTTCAGATCATGGAGGGTGGCAAAGAGTTGAAGGTGGACGCTTGGTTTGGATCCAGGAAAACCATGGCTTCCATTTGCATTGCTATGGTACAAATGAAAAATGTTAATGTGATGGCAGATCCTACTCGCCATTAAAGACCCATTAAACACTAGACAACAAACTACGAAAGAGCCACTACACCCATAACAGTACCTGCTCTCCATCAAAGACCAGACGAAAATCTTCGAAAGAGCCACTCCACCCACAGTAGTAGCGTGAATAAGCCCCTTCCCATCCTTCACTTCAAAGTTAGGTATAAGGTATTATAATTCTCCTTCCTCTCAGCTACTATGAAGTGGGATCTCTTTCCTCTCAGCTGCTGGAGTTTCCGATGGATCTCCCATGGAATCATGCTATGGTGTTTGCCGGACTTCAATAGAGACCTGAACACATAAAGAAGAGTCTCCATTTTATTGCTGCGATGAGCAATGATTCCTCAGAGCCATAAAAAAGAAGTTTTTACTCTAAATAAGAACGTGAAGGCAAAGATAGAGATACCTGGCGAAGGTTTTCTTAACATCAACACACCTATGGTTTATGAAAACCTAGAACCACTTTCTGTTGTTGGAATGAGCAGCTATGGAGAAGGATGCCGCCATTGCCAACTGGTAAACCAAAAAATGAATTAGGAAGCTGATAATTGGAAGAAAGGTCGATGCTCTCGATAGAAAAAGCAAGGGAGGAGAGTGGATAACAATGATGAATTGTGGGGAAGTTGAAATCCAATAGAAAAAGCGATGGTTTGCAGAGTTCTATAAGATAAATTAAGGAGAAATTTGCAATATAGGAATTAAAAAAATGGTATACAGAGATATACATTAAACCCACCATCCAATAAAATAAAATGTTGATTGGACTTTTGTTATAACGGATTTCACCACACTAGGTGAATCACACATTGTATGGCCTTCCCCTGTCCCGCTGTAGACTCATTAGCCCCTATGGACCACTTTTTGTCTTTTGATGTATCCTTGACCATCCCTAAAAACATAAGAAAAGTGATATACGCGGATTTTTCCCCGATAACCGCGTACATACGCGGATATTCCCTCTATAGTCGCGTACATCGGGATGTGTACATAATCCAAATCCTTTTGGAGCATTCCTTGACTTGGATCCGACTCATATGACTCCTGGCCTTCCATATGCCTTGAGATCGCACGGATTTGACCTTTCATTATCCATCATGAAGCTATATAAGGAACCCTTTGACACATTGAAAGCATGGGAGATAAGAGAGAGTTGAGAGTAACAAAACTATAGTCCATTGTTGCCAGAACTTATGCTTGAGTCTGCATCCCTTTGTCCCTTGGAGCACTGTTGTGTTCTTCCCAAGCTTGCCCTTTGCTAGTGAGCTTGCTATCGAAGTGATGGAGGATTGAGGTGGTGGAGGCCCAAGTGGGGGATTCAGTTTCTCCAGTTCGCAGACGTGTCGTCAGAGGTTGTCACTTGTAATCTCCGATTTATATTAATAGAAATATCTTTTCCTGTCCAGTAATGTGTATTTGAATGAATATTGTATCCATTGGAATATGTCAAATGCTTTTACATTATTGATTATATATGCTAGAATAGATCTAACACCATGAAATATAGTATGCTTGTATTGTTTACTTGTTGTTGAGGACGTGCTATAACAATTCAAGCTGAAGATTGGAAAGCTCAACGGGGATCTACTTCAACCGTCCGGAATAAGGTATGAGGTTCGATCATTTAGTGTTAGACATTTTATTTCTATTGCATATTGGGAAAGATTGATTTCTGGAGTCTAGCTGTCTGTTGTGGTACCCCAAGCCATAGGAATTTATCTTCGTAACAGAATTGGCGACTTCGCTAGGGATGTTCCTTGTTTTTCTTTGGGGTTGGGGGCACAATGGGCTTGATATTATTGATTTGCTCTCTGTTTCTCTCTGTTTCTGTGTCGCATGTTATAGTATGTTTGTCCATTGACACTCCCCTTTATTGGTTTGGCCTTGACCTGCTTTTTACCACTGCCTTCTCTGTATACGCGGGTTTTTGGACAAAAGTCGCGTACATACGCGGATTTTTGGCCAAAAGTCGCGTACATACGCGGATTTTTGGCCAAAAGTCGCATACATACGCAGCTGTTCTTTATACAGTCGTGTACATCCTCCCTTTTGGTGAGTCTGATGTTGGGGGAAGTTGCTGGGTTGGTTGTGGGTGTGGTTGGGTCTTCCTTGGGTCTAAAGTTGTCTGTTGGATGCTTCTTTTGTGACCAGAGACCGTTCGTGCCTATCACAGGTATTACGTCTACACTGGCATATAGGTTAGGTCCACCACCGTTTGCATTTTGCATGACCTTATGACCATGTCACTATATCCTAAGGTACGAACCCACTCTATTATGTCACGGAACCTTCCGGCTGCTATAGAAGTGGCATGATATGAGTGGTAGAGCCTCACCTTACATGGGTACCCTAGTTAGCGCCTTATTTGCATTTGGTGCCCATGCCGATGTTTCTCCCTTTAGGGTGTGGGAGTCCGTTGTATAGTATTGCCATGACAATTAGCAAGAGCCTGATACTCCTCTTGATCTTATGCTGGCCATGATCCCCCGGACTCCCTTGTATCAAGTTGTGGATGCATTATCATGAGATTTTTCTGTCTTATTGAGCTTTATGCCGGCTCCCCTGACATTGCATTTCAGCTATATAGCTCGAGCTTGTCTCATGTCTAGCCATGCAGAGCCTTTTCTTTATATCCTTCGCAGCTTGATTCCCTTTTTACCAGGAGGGGATTTTCCCCCGAGTGTCGATATCCTACACATGTATCCTTGCATTGAGCATAGGTATGTTCCACTGCTTGGAACTAGTTTGTTTTCCCTCATGACACTCGTCTCCTCCTAGTTTGTAACTATAAAGCTAGTTTATTCTTTTTTCAAGCTTTTCAAATAACTGAAAAAGACCAAAAAAATAAAAAAACCAAAAAGCCGGACAAGAAAAGATATTATCTTTGGCAGCTGTCGAGTCGTGTCACCTTCGAACAGAGCACTGTATATCACATCCATTGGTTGGGTTATAGTTTGACTTTAGGAACTGTACTCGTTTATCTGAGTTTATCTCCACCGGCTGGTTATGCTTCCAGTCCCTATGGAGCCTCTATTGATGCCTCCTGTGTCCTTGAGATGTCCCAGTTTGTATATCGAGTCTATGTTTCCTTCATTCAGTCACCATACGCCGTTATGCTCTTGTTCGAAGGAAGTTGAAACCTGAGTCGGCCATTCCTCAGTTATCTTGACTTTGCATGTCGGCCATTCCCGGTACAGTTACTGGTTCGTGCACCTTATGATCGAGTTCTTCCATATTATACAGCCTTGCTGAGTACCTCGTGTTGGATGATGGGGGATTCCCTAATGCCCTCCTTCCAGCGGATTTCATCCCATCGACTTCAGATCATTTATTCTGGGATTGGAGTCTAGAGTCATTTTGAGTGCCTTGAGACTTGCAGTCATTAGTGGCAGGTTCTCTCGCCATCGACAGTTTTGGGAATACATCAATGTCCCCTGATTGATGGATTCTCTCAAGTGTTCACCTCAACACATTTATTCACACTTGTTAGTTTGCACTCTAGTACCTTGATTCCCATTTTCATTATTGGTGGGTGATCTCGCGTCTGTTAACGGTATACATCAATGACCGGTAATCCGACGATGGACTACTATGTTCGACCTCGACACCTCTATTCGCATAGTAGGAGATGTACTCGTAGTGGTGTGTGTAGAAGACCTTCCAGATTGGTGGCATCCATTATATGCTACCTCCTTGATCGTGCCAGTGTTCATGAGATTTCAGCTCTCATGACTTGTTCCAGTATATGTCAGACATTTCCAGCCACTATGAAGATATTGATCTATTGTATATCTTCAGCCTTTGTGGAGATCATGGTCCTTTGTATATCTTCATCATGGAGATTCTGATCTATGTATATTGTACGTGGCGATTCCCACATATGTTCTATCATGTTTCATGCCTATTCATGGCCATTGTACTCTTATGTATCCGAGACTGCTATATGTATTTGCAGTTATATGCAGAGTTGTATTATTGTATTATGCTGATTGGGTGGCTGGTATTCCATTTGTGTACCTTCATCACTTCAGTTCTGGGATGGACTTATAATGTATTTCGGCCATCGTATAACCCCTCTGATCTCATACATTAGGGGGCATCTGTTATAGCGGATTTCACCACACTAGGTGAATCACACATTGTATGGCCTTCCCCTGTCCCGCTGCAAACTCATTAGCCCCTATGGACCACTTTTTGTCTTTTGATGTATCCTTGACCATCCCTAAAAACATAAGAAAAGTGATATACGCGGCTTTTTCCCCGATAACCGCGTACATACGAGGATATTCCCTCTATAGTCGCGTACATCGGGATGTGTACATAATCCAAATCCTTTTGGAGCGTTTCTTGACTTGGATCCGACTCATATGACTCCTGGCCTTCCATATGCCTTGAGATCGCACGGATTCGACCTTTCATTATCCATCATGAAGCTATATAAGGAACCCTTTGACACATTGAAAGCATGGGAGA
>LPNX010071081.1:0-27588 GCA_001517045.1 Pseudotsuga menziesii | reverse complement strand
CATTGTTGCCAGAACTTATGCTTGAGTCTGCATCCCTTTGTCCCTTGGAGCACTGTTGTGTTCTTCCCAAGCTTGCCCTTTGCTAGTGAGCTTGCTATCGGAGTGATGGAGGATTGAGGTGGTGGAGGCGCAAGTGGGGGATTCAGTTTCTCCGGTTCGCAGACGTGCTGTCAGAGGTTGTCACTTGTAATCTCCGATTCATATTAATAGAAATATCTTTTCCTGTCCAGTAATGTGTATTTGAATGAATATTGTATCCATTGGAATATGTCAAATGCTTTTACATTCTTGATTATATATGCTAGAATAGATCTAACACCATGAAATATAGTATGCTTGTATTGTTTACTTGTTATTGAGGACGTGCTATAACAATTCAAGCTGAAGATTGGAAAGCTCAACGGGGATCTACTTCAACCGTCCGGAATAAGGTACGAGGTTCGATCCTTTAGTGTTAGACATTTTATTTCTATTGCATATTGGGAAAGATTGATTTCTGGAGTCTAGCTGTCTGTTGTGGTACCCCAAGCCATAGGAATTTCTCTCCGTAACAACTTTGTCTGTCATATGAATTATAACAGTAATAGCTTTCAGGTTCCATATCTAAGCCTATGCGTTGCAGTCTTGTATCCCACCACTCTTGATAATCCAGTCGGTCTTCTAATCTAAACCTGTCGTGCACAACCCTCCATCCCAAGTCACAGCTTTAGCTACAGAGGTTCTAGCTTTCTAACCAAGGCGCGGCTTAGAGGTTAGCTGGGAGTGAAGAGGTTAGCTTTAATTTTTAGGATTTTTACTCTTTACCGCATGCAGGCCACCTAGCGATAACATGAAGTAACGTGTTCTGCATAGCGATACTAGCCATACCATGAAGTAACGTGTCCTACACAGCGATAACGTGTTCCACGTGCTATGCATGCCATGTATCTACATTGTGTTAAGTGCTAAGCGTTTGATAGCCTCATTAACATCAAATAATAGTTAAGTGTATACGGTATTGTTGTCTCGTGGATATCATGAGGAAAGGAAACAACACTAATAGATAGCTCCTTATTACTTTGTTTTCTTCCAGAAAAAGCATTGGAAAACGTAGTGGCTAATGCCCATTACGTGTTTACCATCTATTCTGGCTATATGTAAACGCGTCTATTCTGGCTGTATGTGGGGTTTTTACAGAATTTGACATGTCCTAGATAATCAACAGCTTGCAATTCCAAATCCAACTGAGAGAGTAGATCCATGATCGGTAAATACTGTTTCATACCTGCAAAACAATAAAAAGAAAAAGGCGAAGATGCAGCAATTTAAAATTTAAATTTGACCTTAAATCGATCGGAATATTTTGAGAATTTAAACTCAAGCTATAATACAGTAAACAAATCAGCCATACCAGGTAATACATAGCTCCATGCAGCAAACCTTGCAAAGTAACTCCCAATTCATTCACCGGCACTTGCTGGCCTGAGGACTGAAGCAAATTTGCATTTTCTCTGAAAACAACCCTCATGTTTATCAGTCCCACAGGTACAAAACATACAAACATAGGGTTGTACCGATGTTGAAGGAGTTACAGGCACCTGCTCTCTTACATTTCATTGGCCTCCATGATGCCAGGGCTAAGGAAACCCTCCATCCCAAACCGCCCTGGATTTTGTTTGTGCCATGAAAAAATACCCAGCCAAACTGCATAGTGAATAAAATATCAAATCCATAATGAAAGAAAAAAAAATTGCACAGGTAAAAAACATGCAAACATATGGTTGTACGGATGTTGAAGGAGTTATAGAACCACCCTGGGTTTTGTTTGTGCCATAGTTTATTAGGTTAGCTGCCAGGATGCCACTGGTTGTGAAACACTGGAAGCCAATATTAAGCACTCCTCTTAATCTGGCTGGGGCCATTTCAAACAGACACACTGGAACGTCCTGCAAAACGTATCAAAACACTCCAAGATTATTATAAAAATAAACAACGACGTTTTTTTACTGAAGTATATAGGTAGGTCAAAGTTTGGACAGACGCCTAGCCCAGGGACTCCCAAATGTTATGGATTTAGTCTTTCAATATGGCGGCATCTGTTGAATTGATAACGTGATTCGATGCACAATGGCTTCGACAGCTGGGCTTCTCACAAGGGCGTTGGGTTGCATGGTCGATCTGCCATATTTTGGGTAAGGTCGAGAGTTCGATTCTAAAATGTCCCATTCATATTAAATATGTCCTCTTTATTGAATGATGTTGGGCACAGAAAATCAGGCAACTCACTAAATACTGAGCATGATAAATGAGTGCTTGCCAACTCGTTTATATACAAATTGCATTAATATTAATTTTGTTTTCATCGATCTCAATTCGTAACTCTTTCTAGAATGAATAACATATTCAATTAATAATTGATTATCGAATATTTTTAATGTATATTGATTAAAAATGAATAACTCGTTTTGAGGAATGTGTTTCTTTACAATGTCTAGGGCAAAATTTTTGATGTATAACTCATTATTCATTTACTCTAGACATTTATTCATAAAAAATAATAACTTACATGAATACATCAAAAATAATAACTCGTGTTTCTTTACTCGTTGAGGAATGTGTTTCTTTACAATGCATAGAGCGATAATCACATAACTCGAATATTGATTAATGAATATTTTTAATGATAAGTGAAAGCTTGAACCCCGTGGATTAAATAATGAGATAGGAATTTACATGTAACAATGAAGATAGTTGTTAACTACTAATTCTTACTAATACGTTGCCCCTTAAGGCATCTACCAACGAGGAAAACTAATTTTGTAGAAATAATGAGACCTCTAAGATATACATGAATAGAGTTTGCATATGACGGATTACATTTAGCAGGTTACTAGAAATCCATACCATGTGAGTTGGATGGGGCCACGCCCATAATATTGCTTTCCAGTTACGCACGGATATTGTTTGTTGCTGGAATCACAATAGTCCCTTTTGTTTATCTCCTTTATGTAGCAGAAACCTGTCAATGAGTCATTATATTTGTTAACATAGGTAAACAACCAATTCCGAATATCTATAAATTCAGAGATCATATTAATAGAAAGAGAAAGTATGTATGTGAATCATACTGCCAGTCTCGTGAGCAACGCTAGCGAAGAAAGCAGCGAGTTCTCTCTTGTTGTCATCGGAGGTTCCAGTTGTTCCAAAGCTATAAAATGCATTGGTCGCAACAATGAAATTGTTAAATGTATAGAAATTCTTTCCTTCGCAGCCATCAGTAGCCTGAGATAAAATTCCATGTAAGAAAGCTTGGGTAACTATATCCTCAACGCCACCGCTGGATAAAGGCACATCACGGAGAACAATTTCATTGAAGATATCTTTGGTGACAAAGTCCCCAACATCTCCTCGGCAGATAAAAACAACATAATGGGTAGGAGCAAGCCATAGAATTAAAACGACCGGAGTTGGCATCATCACACGGAGCATCTTGCTAGCACAGATAAAAAGAGAACTGCGCCAGGCCATTATGATCTGTTATGAGAAGAGTCTGGTTTCCTACATAGCCATAGCTAGGGGGAATCGAGACTGCATTATGTAACAAAACTGCCTGCTCATTTCCACCTCTTCATACACGTTATTAGGGCATCATTTTATTCTTGACCTGCTGTCAAACTAACTTTACGTTTCTTGAAACTTTAAATCAAACACAAAAATTGTCTGGGTAGCCAATTTATTCAATATAATAACAATATTACATATTAATATAGTCAAAATGAAGCACAGAACTACTCGGCAGTCAATTTATTCAATAAAATAACAGTGTAGTCAATAATGAAGGGTAAAAGTATCTGGGTACTAGGTAGTCAATTTATTGAATAAAATAACAATATTAATATTAATGTAGTCAAGAATGAAGCGCAGTGATCTCTATGGAGGGCATGATGTTTCCATATTGCGATTTGCTTGACACACTCACACACAGGAAAACTAAATATCAAGCCACACATTATACCAAAAATCAAGATGCAGACACACTAGCCTAACTCAGAATTTGACATGTCCTAGATAATCAACAGCTTGCAATTCCAAATCGAACTGAGAGAGTAGATCCATGATCGGTAAATACTGTTTCATACCTGCAAAACAATAAAAAGAAAAAGGCGAAGATGCACCAAGTTAAAATTTAAATTCGACCTTAAATCTCTCGGAGTATTTTGAAAACCTGCAAAACGCTTCAAAGGTTTCAATTTTGACTCAGAGCTCAAAGAGTTCATCCCCTTCCTACGCAGCATTAGTGGAACGGCTTACACTCTTGCTTAATTGACTCATGAAAATTTTGAAATTTTGATGTATTCACTCGTGAAAATTTTGAAATTTTGATGTATTTTTTCTCATAATTTACATTTTCTACTTTTAAATATCAGCTTTTGTATATACTGTGACAATGGAAATATATTCAATAACAATAATATGTTTTAATATGATTTAAAAATAGATTGTATTATTTAAACATAGCTTATAGATTATTGTTTTGGGGTTTATGACTTAGTTTGATATTGGTTTTTACTCTTAAATGTCATATGCTTTCACATACTCTCCATTTTTAATTGGGAAAATGGAAAAGTTTGAAAATTGAGTTTTCAGATATTTTTAAAAGTGAAAATATAATATATAAGGATTTGTTTTAATATTATTTAAAAAATGAAATTGGATTTTATAGAATTAGTTTTTAAATTAGTTTAAAGTTTAGGTATAAGTTTTAGTTAATAAAGTTGTATGTTGTTTAATGCGTTAACAAAATGTAACGATAAAATAAGTACTTGGTTAATGACATCAAAAGATGATCATTTATAGTCTATCATTTATATGGGTTCAATTTATTTATTTATTTGTACGCAGGTCTTTAAGTAAATCAAGAAACTTAATTTGGTATAAAATCTATAATGAAGGAGGTCTTCTCTATGTATAGTTTACTATGTTTATGTCTATTTTTGCATTAGAGGTAATGTATATGTAAAATTTAATTGTTATTAGCAATATAAAATTAGAGGTAGTGTCTTTGTATAATTTACTTGTTATTAGCAATAGAATTTATCTCAAATATTATATTCTTGGTGTAGCCTCCAAGCTTCACAAATAGAAACACTAATAAACATAGGTTTTAAGCGTAGAAAATTACACACTTATCATTTTAAGAGAATTTTATATGAGAAACTTAATCTTAATATTAATTTATGTTATTTGCAATAAACCATTAACAAAGTAGACACCCACTAACTCTTGATTATTGTTAAATATGGTGTTTGTAATGAGAGTCTATATTTTCTTAATATAGCAACACATCCATGTAATGATGTTTCTTTAACATTAATACTCTTCCCATTCCTTAAGTAATTTATAAATACACTTGCCATGAGATTTACCTAACCACATGTACTCACTTAAAGTTTGCCTCAACCCTAGATTCTAAAGAGTATTTATGTTAGGACTACGCATAAAAAAAGGATAAAATAATGACAAGAATGCACATAAATGGACATATGAGAGTTACCTTAGAAACCCAAACCCAGAAGTCCATCCTTCATGTGTAAGAGGTATTCATTCACCTTGGTCTATTTGGCTAAGCTAGAAAAATGAACCCAACATCAACCACTTAACATTTTACAGTGGACTTCTTAAAGTCTTTAAATGAGCTTAATCACATAATATAATATAATGATACAATTTGTGATTCAACATTTCAAATTCTCTTTCTTGTTGTATATATCCACATCTCCTTGCTTAGCTTGCAACACGGCGTTTTTTTATTACACCCCTAGGTACAATTGCTAGTTACACCTAAGGTGTTTTTAAGGGATGGTTACTCTAAACTTCTAAAGCCTTCGTCTGTCAAGCTCGTATTAGAAACCACCCCGTATCAATTTTGTATTTATGGCTGAGTTAATTGACAATCGTCCAATGACCGTCATCTAGCGCCGAAACTGCGATTTTCCATATCTTTGTCCCATGGAATCTCAGCCGATGGAGATGGGGTAGTGGTAATTAACTCGTATCCCTGCCTCATGGAATTTCAGTTTCATGCATTTATGCAATCTAGCTCCAATGATGCTAAGGATGGAGATGGGGTAGTGGTAATTAACTCGTATCCCTGCCTCATGGAATTTCAGTTTCATGCATTTATGCAATCTAGCTCCAATGATGCTAAGGATTCAAACCCGGACAACTCCTCCACTTCTATGCAATCTTTGAAAAAACATAGAAAGTGTTGCATCCAATTCTCAGCCAGAAGAAAGTGTGCACAAACTTCTAAATTTTCTCATTACTTTTTTTGAATCATATCTATTGATTTTTTTTATATATCTTTCTTACATTTTATTCCTTCAAAGTGTGGTTTTGCAAATTAGTTCTTAAGTTGCATTATCAATTCAAAATTGCATAAAGGTCCTTCTTATTTTATGATTTTTTTTCTTATAATATGGAAAATGAAACTTATGACAATTTTTTAATTATAATATTCTAGAATTGAAGGGAGAGTTTATGATAATTGTTAATTATACTATCTTACTTGAAGAGAATTATTTTATTATTATTATTATATAGATCTAAGAATTCAATTTTGTTTTCATTATATGGATTTAGAAGTAATACCATTGCTTTAAAAAAAATGTTTTTTCTTAATATAAATATCTTTATAGGAGAATAGATAATGTGTGATTATGAAATGTTTTCCCAAACTTGTTGTTGAATGATTATGAGAGAAAAAAGACAAATTTTAGGTGATGTAATATTAAAATTGAATATTTTTTTATAAAGAAAATAACAATTATGTGAAAGGAGTTGACGAATCCAAGATAATATATCCTTTTTATTAAAAAAAAAGACCATGTTAAGAAGTTTTTATTATTCTTGTATCAAGTGTAGACTATTTTGTTGTTGTTATGTTTATTGTTTATTTGTTTTATTCTTCTTAAATGTGATTTGAAAGACAATATAGTAATTTGTAGACTATTGGTTATGCTCTAGCCAAGGAAATCCAACTTCTTTGTCTTTCTTGGGTTCTTCCTCATCAAACTTTTCTTTGATTTTCAAAGGTTTTGATTTTTCTAATGATTTGCAATAATGGCTTCCTAATGTTCTTGTATCCACTAGCATAGACCTCAATTAATTTTGCAAAAATTAAAGATATATAATCTCTATTTTCTAAGTTATTTGCGTACTATAATTTAAATAAAGAGAAATAATGTCAAAAAAATCAATCAATATGTAATAACACACATATTTCCTTGGAAATCTATTTGGGAAGATTTTTATGCTCACTAATAATTACAAATGAGAACTATACACTTCCTCTTAGAGATTGTGTATCCTTCACATACCTTTTCTTTAATGTGTGAAGTGTGGGTTGTGAATGCCTTTACATCACATCACATCATAAATGAGCTTTTTATTTGTTTCCTTTTGTGTTAAGCATTGCTTTTCTATGCATAGTGTAGGGTGTAGAGCTAAGGACCACTCCAAGACATGAAAAGGGCTTTGGAAAAGGTTTCATTGAAACATGTAATGCCATTAAAACTCTAACTTGAGCATTATATATGAGCATAAAAAATATCACCAGCATAGATTCATCTTAACTTTGACTATACCAAGCATCGAGAGGGATCAAATATCTTTAGGTGGAACCTTACTCTAAAAAGGGATCACTCTAGGTGCAAATCTCTTGAAGTGCAAATCATAAATTAAATATAACTATATATATTAAATTTATCTCACAATAAATCCAATCTAATTTAGATTTATTAAACAATGAACTAAAACATAAGATTTAAATCTATCCATACTTAAAAGATATCATCCAAAATAAATTTGTAGATGTTGCTTTATGTATTCAAACACATGCCAAAAGAAAAACCAACTATGAAAAATATATACTCTTTAAGAGTGGGAAAAGTAAAAATGTGACAGTTAGAATTAGAATTGTTTAATTGGAGTGTGAAATTTCTCATTCATATAGCTAAATATATTCTTAAATTATTGGTCCACTTACACAAATAGTGGAGGAGTTTAAAATTGGTCAGATTTGATATATATTTATATAAATTTGTTTGACAATGTAGTCATTTTTTACTTGTAGCTGACATGTAATTGGTTTTATAATTTTTTTTATATTCTTTTGGAGCCAAAATGTACATAGTTTTAGATTTTTTTATACTTATTTTTGCATTTGGCATGTGCCATATTTGCATTACAAATGTGATGGATCTCACCCACTTGGGTTGTAGAAAGCCCCTCTTAGTGCAATTTGGGTTGTAGAAAGCCTCTCTTAGTGCAACTATGATACCGAAATCCTATAAATAGACAAAAGTTGTTAGTCATTAATTAATTATGAAATAGAATAGTTGTTCTTGATATGCATGTGCCATACATATACAATGTTTTACTTTCTCTTTGTATATATATAAATGTGTCAATTTAAATTGAATTTAAAATTTGATATATATTTATACAAATGTGTTTTACATTGTAGTCAATATAAATTTGGAGTCAACATGTGTGTGTGTGTGTGTGCGCGTGCGCACGCATAAGTGTTTGTGTGTGTGAACCTGCATGTGTCATGTTAACGTTATAGACATGAAACATCTCACCCACTTGGGTTGTATAAAGAGACTCTTAAGTGCAATTAAAACAATCCATTTCTTTGTCAATGACTCATTTCAAATCATTATCTTAGGAATTATACTAAAATTTTTAATTAGATGAAAACATGTGAATACCTTAGCCATAATTTTGTGAATCTCATGCAGTCAATGATATATAAAACCTCTTATTCCTTTATTTAAAACTTTCAAATCTAACTTTGCAACTCAAAATGCCTATAAGATCCTTTTTAGGATTCTCTCTCCCCCCTTTCTTTCTTCTCATTCATCTCAACATGAATTATATACATAGGATGGATAAGTAATGGGCATAACCATCATGGGGTCAAAATATCTGAGTTAAGTCCATTAACAATACCTTTCACAAAACCCTGTCTAATAATATGAAAATGCCTTAACATGCAATTCTAAGAAATATCGTATATTTGAGGGCACTTGGGAAACATTCAAATCTAACCAAGAAAGTCAAAGTTCATATTACCCCTCAAAAACCAAAATTTTCATCAGAAAATAAGGCACATGTAGATATAATATCCTTTAAAAAATGCATGCCATAGTGCGCATGAGGTCCCATGATCAAATTGAAATTAATTTTCTGGAGCCTTCATAACATTTGACAAGTTGAATAGACTTGCTTTAATCACATAAACTTATATTATCTACAAACACAACTTTCTCTCATTTTTGCAACATATCGATCGAAGTTTTCTTCAGTGTTTCATTTCCCCCACTTTAAGGGTATGCTAGTTTAAAGAGACCAGTTTAAACAGTAGTAAAACACTTTTATTAAAAGAAAGAAGTTAACTAAAGCGCATTTATTAAAAGAGAGCAGTTTAAATAATGTTCATTGTTATTGACGAATTATTATTAATTATGTAAATGGTTTGATTTAAGGTTTAATATTTTTTCATCATTTTTGTTTTTAGTTACATATTATTGATTTGTATACCTAGGTTGGGTATTAGTCTATTTGTATATTTGTGTTTGGTATCTTAATTTTAATTTAGAGGAAATAAATCAATTTTTTTTGTGTAAGTCTACGATGTATTAATTAGTTATAAAAAAAAAAAGTCCAAAATGTAGTATTTTGGACAAATGAGTGGGGTGGTCTAAACCTACCACCCCAATCCGTAAAAAATAGAAAATCCAATAGTGATTGTATGAGGAGGCACAATAACCCATACAACAGATGGGGGCCTACTGCATAGTTAACATGTTTATACAAAAGTTACAGTGTTTATAAAGAAAACCACAATTGCCCATGCATAAGATGGGGGGCTATATCAAAGTTTACGTAGCAGGATTGTTTATGAGAAAAACATAAAACTAGTAACAACATATACTAGATATAAACAAAAGTAATCAGCATGAAGAAAAAACTGAAAAGAACCAAGCTCACTACGGAGTGTCGCTAGTAGTAGCAGCAAGGTCCTGCGTCTCCTGAATTTCTTCAAGAATTGGACAGGATCCGTAGAATTCCTCATCCGTTGACGGTTCACTAAGCTTAGCCGGGAGGGGAGCAGTTTTGCAGACAGAAGCATCAGGCACGTACCCGTTTAGAATGTTGAGTAATGGTGGATGAAATCGAAAAAGGAACAATTGATGAGTGTTGTGGCAAGAACTGAGCCAACGTTTATTGACCCTGACGGAACCATCGAAACCCTGCCGCTTCCACCATCTCCCATCGCGTCGAGTCCCATTGCTAATTTTTCCATGCAGTCATTACATCTCTGTGAGTGATTACAGTACCCAATTCCAATATCTTGGACTTATCTTGTAGTATAGAATTTCGAGTATGATTCCAATTTCCAATCATTTCCTCAACTAGAGAACCCGTCATGTTTTTAACAATCCAGTAGTGGTTTGGGCTTCCACCACCAATTCCACGAGCTAGGTTTTGATTTACCAGCCTGGTTTCCCAGTCATTGATCAGATTACAGACTGGCACGGTAATCCCATTATCATATCCATCTACCCGTAATAGAAGTGCTCCCTGTTACGCTTGGTCGCGGCCACTGCTAGCTTGACGGGGCGTACCACACTTCCGAGGCATAATACAGTAGTTCAGTCGCAAAACAAAGACCAACAATGGTGGGAAGGATGACTCACTCAACAGAAATTGGAGAGAATAGGAATGCACACAGGACAAACCATACAGGAGCAAGTCGAACCAGAAGAGAAGGAGAAGAACCAAGATCAAGACCAGAGCTCTTATCAGAGGAAGGGATCGACAGATTGGGATCGAAAGATTCATGTCCACAATAATATCTATTGATGGCTTATCAGCCATTAATGGTGAGTTAAGAGGGAAGTATCCGTTCCATGCCCTAACAGATCCAAACCGCATTGCAGCCAACAGATGAAGTGACCGCAGGGTCATTTCCTGCCTTGGCTAGTAAATGCAGGTGTCCGCCATCTTAGCGGATGCGTACTGACAGAGCATCGTCATAAGATACAAATTAATGCTCCCTTGGAGGGAGGGAAGGTTGACAAAGGTGGTGAGCCGTACTAGCGTTCGTGGCATTCCCGCACATAGCAGCGACATCTCGGGCTTGACGCGTGTATTCCACAATGGGGTTGGTTGAAGTAGTGGAGGCACGTGTGTCAATAGTATGCGTGATGGCAGTGTCAGCTACGATCCCGACATTTAAATGCAAATGATGATCGACCTATCCTGCCTCAGAATCGAGACCCGCGTCATGTATGCGTAATAAGTGTGATGTAGATGGCGGTGGGTCGAGTTGGTTGTTTGATCGTGGTTCTGCCACGTTAACATGGCCATATTCCATTCCATATTTGCCATCTAAACTTTCATCACCCGCATCTAGGGTAGATGAAATAAATAAATTATTTGGATTGTTGTAAATGTTTATTCATATGCTCAAAAAGTTTAGAAAGAAGTAATCTTAGGTCATTATGGTTTTGATTCAAAAAGTTTAGAAAGAAGTAATTATTTGAAGTCATTGTACTTTTGATTAGGTAATCATAGTTTTGACATGTTAGGTTAGGGACCTTTGTATTGTAACAAAGATCATGGCACTAGTATCTGATATGGGTGTGAGAAAGTGACTTTCATCCTCAATGCTCATAATCTCACAAAGCTTATGAGTCTAATTATTAAAAGAGAGCAATTTAAATAGTATTAGCTATTATTGACTAATTATTATTAATGATTGATTTAAAGGTTTTATATTTTTTCATCATTTTTGTTTTTCGTTATAAATTATGAAATTAATCCTCAATTCTCATAGTCTCACTAAGCTTATGAGACTAACTATTAAAAAATAGCAATTTAAACACTGTTTTCTATTATTGGCAAATTATTATTAATTATATGAATTGTTTGATTTAAAGGTTCAATATTTTTTCATCACTCTTGTTTTTAGTTACAAATTATGAAAGTAATCCTCAATGCTCATAGTCTCATGAAATTTATGAGACTAATTATTAAAAAAAGAGCAATTTAAACAATGCTTGCTATTATTGGCAAATTATTATTAATTATATGAATTATTTGATTTAAAAGTTCATTTTTTTTCATCACTTTTGTTTTTAGTTACAAATTATTGATTTGTATACATGTGGTGGGTATACAAATCACTATAAAATTTTATTCATATGCTCAAAAGGTTTAGATAAAAATGTTCATACATCATCATAGTTTTGATACCTTAGAAAGTTAGGGGGTTGCATTGTAGCAAAGATTATGAAACTAATATCTAATGTGGGTGTGAGAAAGTGGAGAAAAAGACTTTCATCTTCAATGCTCATAATCTCAAAAAATCACATTTTTTTTAATGTTAAAATAGAAATATTTAATTTATAATTAATTAACATCAATGAAATAACTAATTTAATGTGGTTTTAATTGGCTAACATTTCTTATTTTCTTCTTATATTTTGTCATGACTTAACAAACCCCACCCTTCCTACCCTTAATTTTTCTTCTTTCCCCTACATTTTTTTTCTTATTTTCCAAGCTCCCGTGTTTTATTAATCTGGTTGATTTGTTTCTTTTTTATTTAATTTAATTTATTATATTGTAATTAATATATTTCACTTATTTTATTAAGTTAACTTTAAATAAAAATACCTCTTTTATTGGGTTTGACATCCTTTATTAACATTTTTTTCAAAATTCTTCTTTGTATATATTTTTGTTTGTTAAGTTTATACATTTATTTCTTCAGCCATCTTCAATCATCTTCTTCTAACTTAATTAAAAAAAAAATTTATTATGTTATTTTTAATTAAAATTTTACTTATTTTATTTTTCTCTTAATTAATTATTATTTTATTATGTTATTTTAAATTATTTTTCTTTTAATTAATTATTTCACAATTTTTTTAATGTAATCCTGTTTTATTTTAATTTCAGTGGTTAAAATAAAGAATTTGTAAAACTAAAAAAAATCCTCACTTTACTCTTTTTTAACTATTGTCTTTTCTTTTTACTTTACCATTTTATTATTATCTATTATAGATTTGTTATCATCTTTTTTGGATTTTTATATTAAATCAAAATCAAATTCTTTATATTTCTTGGATTTTCTCCTTGATATGTTTCCATTCTAAACATGTATTTTTTTATTTTTTTATTTACTAGCAATTGCCTTAAGAAAGTGCAATAGTACGCGCGATAAGGTGGTTGTTAGAGGGTAAAAGAAGACAAAAAATGTAACATTAAAATGAGTTAGTCTGAGGTAGTGCAAGACTCCAAACAATACCACAACAAAATGGAACACTTCAATTTATCAAAAGATAGAGAATAGTCCAACTCAGAATAGATAACAAGTTTATTGAACTTAAGAGTTTACACAATAACAAATAGGGCTTTCCAATTAACATCACATTATACAAGAAGGGAAAAGCCAAAGAGTTACCCTGGGCCTTATTAGTTGGTGTATTCATGGATGGTTGTCTTTGCAAGTACGTGACCTTGGATGGACCATTTTTTGTAGTTGGGGTTGAGTGTTTTGTATGGGATTACAGTAGTTGGCATGGATATTGGTGTACTTGATGTTTGGGATGAGTGAACATCACTTTCTTTTATGAGGCGAATGGGTTGGCTAGTTGATGAAACAATTTGAAGGCCAAATATGCCGATAGGTTGTTGTTGGAGGGTGAAATCGGTGGAAAGAGAAAACTAAAATAAAAAATTTAAGCACTTAAGTTCATGAGTTCAAATCCCTTGCAGGTACTTACTTTAATGAAAAAAATGTATAAAGGATCTATTATTTTTGCTTCAATGTATTGTTTTGTTTTACAATCATTACCTTAAAGAATTTAGTTATAATTTTGTATAAAGGATCTATTAATATTTCTCCAAAGTATTTTTTGTATCAAGATCATTACCTTGAAATTTTTAGTTATAATCATTGTGGAAAAGTTATTTGCGGTTTTAGCCATATTTTTTCCATTTTCTCTTAGGCCAAACTAAAGCTCTACATTTAGCCAAGTCATGATGTAAAATCCGAATGGAGGGTTTGTTTTTAAAAATATTGTATGAATATATTAGTTTTTTTTCGAACTTGTTGTCTATATTACCTTGAAAGTCAACCATGCATTGAAATTATGCCAAAGCAATTTTCAAGATTTATATATCTAAATGAGAAGTTATTCCTCTCTGTGGAAAATGTAGGATACAGATCCCAAGTGCAAATAAAAAACAATATAGTGCATTTGTTGAAAAGCTAACAGTGAAGAGTTTTGGTTTTCCAGCTAAAACACACATGCATCTTTTATAAGAGGCATATTACTATTGGAACAAACAAGTGTGATGAAGTTTAAAAAGTGTCAGGGCATTTTATGATATGCTAAGAAAGTATCGGGATGTTGAGACTAAGTTTGTGTAGGTAGTGCGTTGAAGAGATGGAATGAAACGAATGATATGGATGAATGGTTACAAGTTCTTGTAGTAGAATATGTATTTCTCATTAGCGTCTGTATAGGATTTGTTCAAAGTATTGGAAAGCCTCCACTTATAGCTTTGGATTAGGTTGCAAAGAGAGAAGGATATTATTTGACCCAGATTGTGAATCGGCGTGAGAGGTATGCCACAACCATGTTTGTAATAAGATTCATCTCTTGTGAAGAGTCCAAATATTGTATTGTTATTTAATAGTTATTCGTATATAATGCATTTATTATAAAAACTTTTTTTAATAATACCTAAAAGGATGTATGTATGAAGAGTCCAAAGTGTGAAATCCACAAGCTAAACAATGTCCCATTACAGGAGCTTTTATCCATGAATAGGAATAGCAACGAGTTTCCACGAAGGTGAATCAAAGGTGTAGAAGAAAAATAAGTTAAGTAGTAAACAAGATTGCAATGTTTGGAAAACTTAGTGATGCATGAAAAGGGGAAGGTATGCATAAACATGTGTGCTATGAGCCCATGCCCCAACACAAGGATATAAAGCTCTCATGTGGCAAGGTATAGCCTCGGGCCATCATGGATGTACTCACACCCAAACGTCAACACACATATTGGATGGGGATAAGAATGAAAAAACTATCACTCAAGAAAGCGAAAACTAAATTATCAAAGGAAAGTGCAAAGAGAAAATGTTAAAATGAGAAAGGACAAAGGTGAGAAGTAATCAGTATACTTAATTGCAACTAATACCAAGTGGAAACCAATTAGTGTTGTACTAACAATCAACTAAAAATAATGTGATGAAAAAAACAAGTAGAAACTCAAAGAAGTGAGTGAAAAAAGAAAATGGACCAATACCTACACTTACTTTTTTCATGGAAAAGGGTTGGTGTTCACGAAGTACATATAACCTATGGCTCGAAAAAAGGCTTTGGTTTCTTTGTTTTAATCCCTTGAGACAATGTCAAGGTGACAAGATGCAATTTTCTCCAATAAGGCACATACGAAGCGTGTCATAGTACAGACTTCCTAAACATTGTTGAGGTGTTAGTTAACTAAGAAGGATAATTTTTAGAAGAAGGTAACATGCAAAGAACCCAAAGCTAAGGAATCTCCCTAATGCTTTGATTAATACAAATATTCAATAGTGTTCTTGGTTTGTAGATATATGTAGAAGTTGATGCTAGCAACCAAAGATCTAAGTCAATTCCCTAACTTCCAATAAGAAATTGAATGCATTGTATTTCCTCGACTCCTATTATCCATATATACTATTACCATGTACACACAACATCTTGTATTAAACTCCACCTTGAAAGAATATTATAGATAGGTCAATTTGTTCTTCAACCCTTATTTCAATAAATGAACAACACAATGAAAACACGAATCAAAATAAAGACCAAGAGAGGGAGCATTATAATAAACTCGCTAACCATACCTTTGTTGAAATCCATGAAAGCCCTGATAGACGGTATATTCCCAAAGTTACAATAGAGTACATGTAAATCATAAGAGAAAGGAGATCACATACCTTGAGTGGAGAAAAATTGAGACCATGAAAGGTTGTTTTGATGAGAAGCATTAGCAAGAGGAGCCACAATGTTGGGGAAAACATAGAGGATCAGAAGGGGATGTTCAACTCTACAAAGCTAAGGTTGTTACTGCTTGATTTTACAAATATATGTATTTAGTGCATTTTGATCAATGTTTCTCATAAAAGAAATTGAAGAGTATATTTATGGGAGCACAAGGGGATGATTATCCTAACAAAGGTAAGGTTGTTACCACTTGATTTTACAAATAAATACATTCGATGCATTTGCACCATTGTTTCTCATAAAAGAAAAAGAAAGAAATGGAAAAGCATATTTGTGGCTTAGTATAAATTAAAGAATGTTTTAAAAGTAAATATGAAATAACATTATGATGATAGGAAATACTAAAAATAAAAGGAGGCATAAAAAATATTCAGTTGTATTTAATTTTCAAAATATTTTTATTAAACCAAGAACATATGATCAGTCGATTTAAGGGAACCACATAAATCATTATAATGTGGAAATATGCCATTACCATTGAGTTTAACTAAGTACTTACCATATGGAGTGAATGCCCTATTTGAAGAGGTTTGGTGTTGTGTGTTGCCTTGGAAGTATTTCCCTATTTTATTTAAGAGAATATCTTCTAAAATGAAAATCAAAATATTTTCTACTGAAAGTGTTTGTTTATGGAACTGTGCGATTTGTATGTGAAACTTTAATAAAGATTACTGTTGGAAGAATCCGAGGCATTATTTAGGATCTTTAAGACGTGGATTTCTTGTATCGAAACTGCATTCGGTTGAATATTATATGCTAGCAGGTAATCACGTTTTTTTTGGCTTTCTAAGATCGCTTGTCAGTGTTTTGCACAAGAAACTCTCGCTTTAGTTGCATCAAAATAATTTAGTATTTAATAGTACAAACAATTCCCTAATATGATAGTATTTAAAGTTTAAGATTCAGACGCATCAGAGAGTTGTGTGCTTCTTTAATTGCAAGATCTAGACATTCTATTTTTTTGTTTAAGAAATCTGAGCTTCAATAACTGCTGAAGAATTCTTTGCCATTGCTATTGGTCAAGCCCGTGTCATATGTGCCGTTGGACAAATAAATCTATAGTACAAAGAATTCCTTAATGAGATTATATTTAAAGTTTACTCTTGAAATGAGATGATATTTAAAGTTTAATCTTGAGTTGTGTGTGCTTCTTTAAAGTCAAGATTTGCCAGTCTATTTTTGCGTTTAAGAAATATGAGCTTTTAATAATTGCTGAAGGATTCTTTGTCTTTGACAACCATCTTGTGGCCAATTCTAACCTCATTTTCTCTGTGTCGTTTGACACAGATATTTATAGTATTTCAATATGACAATCATATTGGGTGTCAAACTCGCCGACGAGAAACTATTTGTCCATCACAAGCGCGTTCTCTCAGGAATTCTGGAAAATGTGCTATTGAGTTCTGCGTCGGGGATCATTCATGCAGACGATGTATTCATTGGAGCTCTGTGTTTAGAGAGTAACAGTCGCCATATCGTTCCTCTAGGCATCTTGAGTATTACACTATCATAGATCCATGTTATTGCTAACCACCGAGCAGATCAAAAAAGACAGACAACAGTCAATATGTATATATGTTATTTAAAACTTCATTTAATTTATTTAGAAACACAAAAGGTCGATTTTTTCAATTTTTTTAATTTCAACCCTGCATTGACCGTCGGATTTTACCTCATGAACATTCTTATCTCAGTGCACAAAATTTTGAGATAGAAAATGAGAAGCAAATTCTGGAACCCATTTCTAGAAGATTCGCAAAGACCAGTGAAAAGCACAATGAATTCGTTTAATAATTTCAGGGTAATGGCCTGCACACCAAATATTGCATTCAATCAAAATAAATTTCAAAAATATACTCTGATACAATTTCCATTTACTACCGCACTTCGTCTTAAAATAAAAATAAAAAATCTCGGTAAACCCCAGATGAACTCCACAATCAGACATCTCGTGCCACCGCTGACCAAGATGCTAAGGGTTCATCCTTCAATCTAATGACATTCTTGATTTTTTTTTAGAGCCAGTGTTCAACTAGAGGAGAATTCTTATGCAAATCGTTCAAGGAAAAAATGAGAGAGAATTCGTAAAGAAGATGTACACAGGCATGGAAGAAAACACATTCACAATTGGACAGAAGTAGAAAGAACTGATCGAATCAAATAATGAACCGATTTGATTTAATTTATTTATAAAAAGTTAGTAACACTCTCACAACCTGAACTAATTACCACTTTGACAGCCTGAGTAGATAAAAAGGACACGGACATGGGTAGCAATGGATTTAAAACAGTTAATGGACACGTCGCAACAAATTATTGGCAAGAGGGCTGACGAAATGAGCAGTGTTTACAGAGCGAACTTCATAGAGAAAAACTCCTACCACGTAATTAAGCCTAACATTTTCCATCATACATTAGCTTCATTATGATTTCCTAAAGATGGGTGAAGGGTTCACCCAAAGCATCGGACTATAAAATCCTATATAGTGTATCTAGTAGCTCTCAGAATGATTTAAGAAATAAAATAATTTCAAATGGCCAATTGTCTTACTAATTAATTAATTTTCTTAACCCATTTTATGATGATTTTTTAAAACAATTAATTAAAAATGATGTAATATTCATTTGTCTAGTGATTGATTACTAAACGAGTGTATGATGTGGTTTCGATGTGATTCATTATCCATGACTTTTAATGCAAGATGAATTTTTGTGTCTTCCATCAGGTAGGTATGTTGGCACCAAAATATTCAAGCTTGAATGAGTTAAGGCTACCTATATTGAGTGTCAATAGTTATAGCTTTATAGCGTTTCCCAACCTATCAAGCATCTCCTAGGTGTCTTGTCCTTCCACTAGATAGGTTCAAACTCTAACCTTTGGGGTAGAATTCAAGAATTCACTTTGAACATGATTTTGATATTCGTTAGGAAACACTATACTATTTCCATTTCTCTACCATTCAAGGTTATTATGCTTGTTACCAAGAGGGATATGTTTGATCTATTTGACACTAGAAAATTTTTAAACAACATTAATGTTAAGGCGTATGTGAGAAGGGTGTTCATAAAGAACAACTGTGATGAGCTCATTTTTTAATACTTGGGCTTTATCAAAGGTATGATGGACTTGATGATCTATACCCTCAACATATATCCAAAGTTGTTACAATAGAACAAGATTTTGAACGGGATTATGAAGAATTTGATGAAGAAGTGTATTAAGATGTTTGTTAAGAGAAAAGAGGGCTATTCCATGTTCTGCAAGTAATTTTAGAAGAACATAAAATTGAGGATACATGAGGAAATCCATAATAGGTTTAAAATCAAAGATTTGCTAAGATATCGATTAATAAGAGTAGAGATGAGATAGTAAGCCTCAAGGATTAAATCTTCCAAATCAAAGAGGGGTAGGACATTTATTACATCAACGAAAAGAACAGGAAGGGAGTGTCCAATGTTCTTTGTTCTTGGAGAATCTGAAAAGGAAGGGTATGGAGTCATGCTCATGGTTGATGCCATTGATGAGTATACCATAGACTATCATCCACAAGAATATTTGGCCTACAAGCTCTGGTGGTACTCAATTCTCAAATCATACAACCATGTACATCGAGGTAATTCGCATTAAACAACTTGATGTTTCACTAAAACCATAAGGAAATCAAAAGAAGAGGAAAGAAAATACCTATTTAAATTACCTCATAAGTGTGAACGTTTATAGCATCTAGGCACATATGTCTATAAGAAATATTCTAGGTTTCCTAGGGATACCTTCTAGGGCTAAAGGCATAACAAAAGGGTGGTCTCTTGCTCGATGTCATGAGCTTGATTGATTAAAACTTTCAATAGTTTTGATGTAATTAAAAATTAATTACTAGGAGAGTCAAATAGAAGCACAAAGACGAACTTGTTTTGGCATAGACTATAGAGCTTAGCTACAACGATGTAGTATGCATGCCACACTCTAATTCGACACATGGGTTTAATTTTAATACAAATGACAAGTGGTTAATATTTTACATATGTTAGGAAGCTGGACTCTATTTTTTGAAGCATTTACAACTTTATTTTTTAATCTTTTCTTTCTAATTATATACATCATGATACGAAGAGATTATGGTGGGATCGGTGTTTCCTATCACTATGAAGTTATAGAGGTGGTCAAGATTATTACTGTATCATATATATTGTCTAAAAACAATAAAACTTGTAAACAATCTGCTGAGAATAATTTTAGTAATCAGGCATCAATGATGTTGATCATAGATAAGAGTGGAAAAATCTTCAAAGTAGGTGGTAATCACAATTCTAATCCTTTTGATCTACTCAACTATGATGACAATATATTCATTTAAGGTTAACCTTGTCCCTCAATGAAGCTGGTAACTAAAATGGCCACTCAACTTGCTCAAGCAACATCTGCCAACTTGTTATCGCAAGCCATGCCACCTGTTCAAGATTATTACTCAGTAAATGAAGGAGTTATGTGTTTTGGATATTAGGTTGTAGTTTTTTTAAGTTTGGGGTTGTTTCTAGGTTTTAGTTATTTAGTTAATGAAGGATTTGTGTGTTTTGGATATTGGGTTGTATTTTTTTAACCTTTATATTCTTTGAGTAGAGGATATGGAAATGACATTGGTGATGAAACTTTAAGACCTTAGAGGAAGTATGAATAGTGAGGTGGTATTGGACAAGAGCAATTCTTGCAACTTCATTTTTCTAACACTTGATTGATTAAAAAAATCTAACGCCCCTACCAAGGAAGATTTTAAGTGCCCCTCTCTAAACTTATATGTATATTAGAAGCGTGACAAATATTTATATCAAAAATATAATATGTATATACATTTTTTTTAAAATATTTCATGGAATTATAGAGTCTTGTGAAATCTGGGTGAATCTTTCATATCATTATAATACCTTGTAAAAGCATGGTGAATATTTCACATAATTATAAAACTTTGTAAAATTCTTTCACTAAACTCTAAAACCTTCTAATTTTTTTCACTAAATATTAAATAGAAAATTTAACATGTATAAAATTATAATTATTTAGTACGCTTTTGAATTTTTGAATTGAAAAATATTTTGTATAATATTTTATTAGTTTCAAATTTCATTTCTAATGAGATAGTTATATTTTGAAAAATATAATTTACTAAAATAAATTTTAAAATTAAATGTATGAAAAAGGTATATTTTTCAAATTCTAATATATATATATATGTAATTAATTTTTTTTACCTGACTAAACTTAAAAAATGTACCATGGTGTTGAAATAAAAACTAGTGAAAGTGGTTGTACATGACTTTTATATCTCCAACATGAATATTTTATCAATATTTTACATATGTATTTATTTTATATTTGCAAAATTTTAAAATTAAAAATTGATTATCATTGCTTGGGAAAAAACATTCATTTTGGAGACCTGATGAAAATAAATACGTTGATAATAACAAAGTATTTTACATTCAAACAAATTTTCTAGTGAAAAAAAGTACATGAATTTTATATTATCGTCATATGAACCCTCTATCAATATTTATACATGTATATAGACCCATATATGGAATCTCAACATTGCATTGGATGCATTCATACGATAGACTCTATGATAATCGAACCTAGATATGAAAACAGACCTCGATATGAAAACAAAATTGTTTACAATTTATAATAACATATATTTGTGGGCTTGAAGTAGGAAAAAACATATTTTGTGTGATCACGAACTTCATAGAGACAACACTTCCTTAAAACAATTTCATATTAAGTATAGTCATGCCATACATTTTCTAACATTATGAAGGACTTTAAAATAATGATCATTTGCAAAATTGTTAAATGAATAAAGTAGATCATATAAAATTTAAATTTTGAATATATTTATAATATTTTTTTTCCATCTTCAAAAATTCCATATATTTTAAAAATTGATCACACGTAAAGTTACTCTTTCTCACTTTAATTGTTTTTTCTAAATCAACACACATAGAAAAGAATTGTTAGAATTACGAAACAAAATAAAATAAGAATTTAAACAATTACAAGATTTTAAATATTAAATAAATATTAATATTTTAAGCATCTTCAATACACATACATTAATATCTAGTTTGGAAAGAAATAATTCTTGCTTTCAACATTTTTGAGGAGAATTTAGGAGAGTCACCCTGTCACATTCTAGGTGCACAAGAAGATATTCATCATCATATAAAACCATTTCCTTCCATGTTACCATTTCCTTCCATGTTAACTTGAAGTCATTTGGAATTAACAATAATTTCAACCTCCTTGATTATGTGGAGACACACTAACAACAACATCTTTGTAATGCATAGCCTTATCCTCCCCTCACTTCTATATGATTTCATGGGCCAACATGTGCCCTTACATGAGTAGAAACCTTCCTTTTCCCACTTTGAATAATCTTCTATCCTACCTTACATGGCTTTGGTGTGAAGAACATACAAAGGGGTTGCGGAACTTTGCAAATCATACATTTATATGATTTTATGGGACAACTTATGCCCTTACATCAATAAAAACCTTCGCTTTCCCACTTTGAATAATCTTCCATACTCTCTTATGTGTCTTTGGTGTGAAGAACATAGAAGGGGGTAGTGGCACTATGCAAAACACCCCATTTTCAAAAAGTGTAATGGTGATCCTCCTCTAGAGTATGCATTGGTTAAAGGGGGAGGCATTTGATCCATTGTATCCCTTATCCTTAACACAAGAATAATTGTTTTAGGAATTTTCCTTTGATGGTAATGTTTAACATGATGATCACGCCTTGTCATTTATATTTAAATGTCAAACATGTTCGATAAATAATTAGTTTGTATTTGAATCTGATGCAATATGAAAAGTATTTAGGTAGATGATTTTAACTAATTTACTAAACAATTTTTAACATTAAGTTTGTGAAGTAATGTCGTCCCGTTTTCCTCTCAATCGATATGGAATTCCAATGTGGTGAGTAGGTGAGAACCAACATGGATACAATATTGGGCGCTCGCACGAAGTTGGTTCCACTTAGGAAATCAGAAACGCACTTCCAAAGTGCAAATCAAGAACGCATATGCATTATTGATGGTACGTTCGGAATAACCCGAGCCCAAACACAAGGCTAAGGTTCATGAAAATGTATCGCGTATGAGATATATCGCATATGCATTTTGTAATGTTAAATATCGCATATGTGATATGCAACATTTACAAAACGCATATGCGATATATCGCATGTGCGTTCTGTAAATGTTGCATATCGCATATGGTGGTACGAGGAACCAAAAAAACAATTTATTAATAAAGGATACAGCTTTGGTGGTTTTCTCCCTCTTTGGATTTCCATTTAAAATCATTATGTATTGTGCATTTGTATTGAATGGTTGTTGAATGTTTTATTAATGTGTGATTATTACTTGAAGTGATGAAGTCAAAATTAGTAGTAGTGTCTAATACCGATTCACCACCCCCCATCTCAACATCTATAAATATTCAAACAATTGGTGTCAAAGCATGTTTTATTCACATAGTTTGACAACTAGAAGACATATCCCATAGATTACTCATGGATTTTCAATTATTATATCCTAAAAAAGTTTCCTTTTTAAATGGAATAGATTATGTACCATGGAGCATAAGAATAGAGGCATATATGCAAGTTGTTGAGCTTGGCATTTGGAGTGTAGTTCATAATGGATACACAAATCCAAAGAATCAACCAAAAGGTTCAATAACAAATAATCTACACAAAGACAATCCAAAGAAAATGAATGCAATTTTGAATGGCCTATCATATTGTGAGAAGAACAAAATGGGACAATGGAATTAAACTACATAGCTTTGTGAGAATATATGCTATCTTTATTCAAAAGAAATGCTCTCAATAAAATGAGGTACAACCCAAAACAAATGATGAAGCCATTGAGAGAAAAAGCAAAGTCTCCAAAGATAAAGAAGACTTTGAAACCGAAGAATAAGTATATCTAGAGGAAGAACTTATTAGTTCTCTATGTGAACTAAGGAAAGATGAAAGAGAAAACTAATCATTAATGGAGCAATTGCAAAAGTATCAAGATGAATATTATATTTCAAAAAAACGGACTAAAAGATTATTTTTGGATGTTATGCAACCAAGTCCCATAAAATGACACACAAATAGTAGAAACATGATAAAAGAGAGTAATCCATGCCTAAATAATGAAGAACACAGATAAATAACAATCCTCTTTGAGGGAGGAACCTCCTTACACAATGTAATTATGTACCCAAGACAACACAATATGCAATGCTTACTAATATGAGAATATCCCCTTACTATATATAGGAGACATATGTGTACAATAACAACTAATAGACCCAAGCCTACATCAATAATATGTAATACACTGCCATATAGGAGGTAAACTGTGCCACACTATGGGGGGAACTGTGCCCAATAGGGGGAAATGTTCCCAACATTTAGCTCTTAACATTGGATTGAAAGAAAAAAATGAAAAGACATAACAAACCCTGACAAATAAACTAGAGGAGAAGGAAAAAAAATTGCAAGCAAGAAGATGAAATTATCTCCTTAATAAAGGAACTGAAACAAATACATAAGAACCATGAATAGTTTGAAAATACCATTGTTGGTGTAAGAAAAGTCAAATAGTAGATCTTCCAAGAAAATTGATGAAGACCTAACAAGTCAACTTTAAGAGAATAAATAACTTTTTCAAAGGAAAGAGTTTGAGATCCTTTCTATATAGAAGAAGATTTGGATAAGATAGTTTCCCAGTTGGAGACAAATTCAAAATTTGAGAAGAGCACCATGATTTGAGATAAAATATTTGGTTGTTAAATATCTCCACATGAAAAGCGTAGTCTTTGTTTTGACAACAATCATAACACCGTTGAAGAAATATTCAAGTCAATTGAGGAGAAGACTAAAATCAACACAAATACCTTTAAAATCCCTAATTGAAATGAATACACCATCATTGAATGGAAGCATAATCATACAAGGTATGATAGAAGCAAGCACAAGAGGGATGCACTTCCCATGAGACAATATACACTTAGTTAAAAAAAAACCTTAGTTCCTTACTTTTCAATATCGCATATGCGATATATATCGCAAGTGTGATATATCGCATATGCGATATATTGCATATGCGATATTGAAAAGAAAATAAAAATAAAATAGAGGTCGTAGGCCCCCAAATCTCATTTTCACAGGATTGGGACGGCGAAAAACCGCAGGAGCGAAATAGAGCAAGTGCGATTTTTGTTTTACCTTTTCAAGGTCGAGGTCGAGTTCGATGTGGATTGCTCCAATGGCAGGTAAATACTAGAAATCCTTTTCATTTAGTCTTCCATTCTTTAATTTTTTTCATAATTTCATTGTTTTTATAATTATTTTGAACAATTTTAAAAAAATAATTGAATGTGAACAATCAAATAATGATTATAAGTAAAATAACTTTTATTTTTTTGTTTAAATCTTAACAGACAACACAAATGAACAACACAATGTGGAAAACCCACCCTCTAATAACCCACAACAACCTAACCCACAACCAAACCCAAACCCGAAGGGGGCACAAGATAGAAACGCATAGATTATTGCACGCTTGGCGTCATTGAGGCGCCTTAGCTCATCTATTAGAGGGGGGGGGGTCATTTGAGAGATTCTTTAGCCGATGCCTTGGACACAATAAAAAACACAATTTTCGATTCCCAAGGAGCTCTGTACAACATTACCTCGTACAGAGAATCCAGGAGGCAATACTACTCCAATGGATTGACTCATAATCACATCAAAGCCCTTAAAATTAAAAAAGACCAGTTATTTTCATTATTCCGCGACCCTAGCACCGGATTGGTTCCACCCACCAGTCGAGCACACGTTTCCATAGACTGGTGCATTGAACCAAATATAAAGGTCAATTGGATGGATTGTTGGTATATGGTATTTGATGAAGACCCCCATGGGAATAGGGACATCCCATTTTATTTCCTTAGGAAGTTGTATGAAGAATTCATCATAGGGAAACATGTTAACTACTTCGATCTCTTAGGAAACCAGGGTGTTGGTCATGGGATGCCCCAAGATAGGGAAGGTGCCAGGACAGATCCCAACCGTGTGCCACGCCCACCACATATACCAAAACCCCCTCGGGTATATCCTCCTGCAGGTCCTGTCATTGAGTATACATAGGAGGCATTATTTGACATGGCAGATACATTGCTTGAGCATGGGACTGATGTCCGCAATGCAGACCAAGGGGTTGACACTTCTACGGCGGGCCCATCTACAGATCACAGAGGAGATGCAGAGTCTTTAGAGCATCATGTTACTCCACACCTTGCACATCATGTGGAGGCATATGCTATGGCCCTGCTTCCGACTTCCAAGACGATGGATTACTTCTCTTTGTAAGTAAAACTCATTATTTTAATATTATATTTTGTTTCATGTCAAAATGTTCAATTGTTTCGCAATTTATTTCTATTTAATTATCTAACAATTTATGTGAACAAATATACAGCTGGTGTCTCATGGCACACCATAGTCACATAGTCCGCCGATCAATGTTGAAAACATTGATGCGGCTGTCAATATTGCTTATGGGTTTGGTTCTTCACCAATAGGGGTAAGAACTATACTTGTTAATTTGTCAACTTTATTTACATATTTATAGTATATATTGTAACATTCAATATGTATCCTAATTTTGATACAACATGTTTTATGCAGGTTGCCCAGGATGAGTATATTGTATCGCAGCCTATTCCCTCTCATGCAGAGATAGATTCACAGACACATGTATTATTTGAAATATGCTTTTAATTATGTTTCGCTTTCTTTGGAAAAATCATTTTGTAACTTGTATCACTTTGACATATGTTACTTTATGCAGGAACCTATTGTGACAGTGGTGCTTAAAGAGCACCAAAGCAAGGTTGTTGTCAACCCACCTCTTCCCCCCAAACATGTATGTATGTTTCGCTTTCTTTGGTAGTTCATCATTTTCCTTCCAGGTAGTATATATGTCTCTGATTCACTATTTTATATGAAATTGACATATATATGCTACTTTATATGCAGGCCCCTAGTGAGGCACCGGTGCGTGAAGAGCACCAAACAGGTGGCCCACCTTTGACGAGCCAGAAGGTATGTTTATGTAGATTGCTTTCTTTGTACGTTTGTGTACATATCTTGATTGTAACATTCAATATGCATCCTAATTTTGATACAATATGTTTTATGCAGGTTTCCCAGGATGAGTATATTGTCTCACAGCCTATTCCCTCTCATGCAGAGGTAGATTCGCAAACACAGGTATTATTTGAAATATGCTTTTAGTTATGTTTCGCTTTGTTTGGAAAAATCATTTTGTAACTTGTATCGCTTTGACATATGTTACTTTATGTAGGAACCTATTGTGACAGTGGTGCTTGAAGAGCACCAAAG
>LPNX010071071.1:518099-583711 GCA_001517045.1 Pseudotsuga menziesii | reverse complement strand
TAATTATAGTCAAGGAATTGAAGTTATATAGTCTATGTTTATGGACCAGTGTTTTGGATGCTATAATAGTGTATTGTAAATAGAAAAGATAATACAATGAGATAGAGAGTGGAGAAACTCTCAGGAATGCTAGTTTTCCTAGTTTTAGGCAACCAAGCTAAATTTGTGTGTAATGTGTGTGTGATCCATTATTAATTCTTGTATTTTAGATTATGTTTGGTATTGTTTTCCCTTACACATGTTTATCAAAATTCTTCATTGTAAGGACTAGAGATGTATCATGCTACTCCTTCATGAGATGTTGCACTTCCAACAAAAAACTCTCAAAGCCCTATCTCCTCACATTGCTAAAACAAGGCTCGTCACCTCTTACTTATAATCTGTTGATGGTTCCAAACAAAAAAGTACCAGTACTCCAACACTAAACTTTTCAAGCTCTATAACATTCCAACAAGACCTTTTATTTTTAACCTCCTAACAATTTCAATCGAAAAATGGATTATAGATGATTGAAAAACCCATAAATATTTAGGAGGATAAGATAAGATAGATTCTAAGCAATGCCATGAATGCCTCCCAAGTATAGAATTGCTTAATGCATAAAGAATTTAAAATCTGTGCAAATTCCTTCTTTAAAGGAATAATGTTGTACCATCTTTAAATTCAAGGTCCTTCAACTGAAAACTCCTCTAATCACATGCCCAAAATGATAGTCATCCTTCTCACAAAGGTATTTAAACATGTAAGGTTATCATTTGGATTATTTTCCTCTACTTTAATGTTAGGGTTTCCCAATTCCACTTAGCCCCCCCTCCCCAATTTAGTTACTTGAATGCCTCCTCCTTATTGAAAATTTTGCACAAAACCCCAATATTTATAACCATATTTAAATTTAGAAACCTCCTCACCTCCTTTATAACATCGATTAAAGTACCTTTTAAATATTCTTAATCCTAGACCATAACATTGGTTTGCCAACAAATCCTTCAATCCTGGACCATGACATTGGTTTGCCAACAAATCCTTCAATCATGGACAATGACATTAGTTTGCCAACAAATACTTCAAACTTAGACCATGACTTTGGTTTTCCAACAAATCCTTCAATCGTGGACCATGACATTGGTTTGTTGACAAATTCTTCACATGGAGAAATTAAAACTTTCAAAGGTTTTTTTTTTCTTGAAGTGCACAAATGTATTTTTCGATTGTAGTCAAGTTTTTTAACAATGCAAATATTAAAATTTAGATGTTTAAACAAATAGTAGGCTAAACTCTAGACAATTTACCTTGAAATCCAACGTATTTTTTGGCTAAAATCCAACAGAAAATGTTGAAATGACAGTTTTCAATAGTTGGAATTGCATAATCAAGGTGCCCCAAGGTTAATCGAAGGCCTTAAATCCATTTTTGAAATCAAAATTGCAATTTCAACAATGAAAACTGCATTTTAAGCAACAAAACATGTTATAAAAGTCCTACCAAACTCTAAAAAAACAAATACTCTAAAGTTTAGCCAACACTAAACAATGTAAACAATGTAAGACCAATAAAAGATCGTGAAAACAACCAATAAAGTTTAATATTTTCAATCATAGTCAAGTTTTTTAACGATGCAAATATTACAATGTAGATGCTTAAACAATCTAAGACCTCTAAAACCTTTTATGTGAAAACAAAATACAAAGTTTTATCTAAAGCTACGCAATAAAATATTGGAAAAATAACTTAGGGGAAATACATATTCTTTTTAATGGCCCCTCCAAAACCGAGAAGAGAAAGATGGTGCATTATGCATAGGAATTTGAGTTCAAGTTTCCTTGTCAAAATATTTAATACAGAGGAAAAGTCAAGCAAAGTGATTAGGACATATCTAAGAGATGGGTTCGGTCAATGTATATAGCATACGAAATGTGGCAAGTGGCGGGTGGAGGATATATCCAAATACATGTGACACATATTTTAATATTAAATATAGGTTGTTATGTTTGTGAAAAAAATGGTGGTTGGAGGATACCCTACTTTTTTCTGTGTCACAAGAGGTCAAAGCTATTCATAACATTTTCTTATTATCTCTTATATATATGATCTTAATGACTTCCAAGTGGTGTATTAATCTAAACAAATTGGAACATACGATCATGAATCTTAGATAAATACAGTGAGAGAAGAATGTATATATATATATAATGGTGAGAATTTCTGCATTGTTAATTGCATCATATGGATATCAAACTCACAATTCGGGGTCAGGCTAAATTTTGGACAAGGCTTTTAGCAGGAGTACGCCCACCATCACAGTCGTACAAGAATTTTCTGGGGCGCAACATTGTTCTACTACACCTCCCCCGCAAGAATCGAAACTGGAATTTTGTCGAGGAAACCATTAGGCCCCACCGCTAGCTCCTAACCTCAACCCCATATATATATTAGCACACATTGAAATATTCATAAAATACACATACATGTATAAATAGAGTTGCATATTTAGGCAAAAACTTTAGATTTGGGCATGAACACTTCCAATTGTATTTACATCTACGCTCTGTGCAAAAGATACAAGCTGCTCTCACACTATTGTCATATTCTACAACATTAACATACATTCTCACCCTCCATGCAAATTAGTTTCAAGAAGATTTTTTTGATACCAAGAAAACATACACCAAGTACAAGGAGTCTCGATCCTTCTTTTGCTGTCGATGGAGAGAATGGCTTCAACAAAAAGCCTCTACTCATTTAATTCGGTAGTTATCTTTTCAACTACCAGCTGCAAAGGAAAGAAGAGCTGGCTTAACGACCAATTTTATGGAAATTTGTTTTCACCTACCAACATAAACATGGTCAAAATAACTTCTACAAACTTTCATGAGTATGCTTAGTAATATGATATTTGCTTAGGTTTGTTATTTGAGTGCTAATTATCATAATTATATATTCTTAAGTAAAGCATGGTCTGTTATTCTACTTCCAATTGTAGGAATTATATATTCTAAGCAACCATAATCATGGAACATGGCTGTAAATTTTAAAATTATGGCGATAACAATGTCATAGAACATGGATTCATTTGACTGATAACTTGAAAAAATGGTGCTAACAAGGTCATATAATAGGGGTTCATATGACTGATAACTTGAAAAAATGGGGGTTGAGTCGAAAGTTTACTTTGTTCACATTTAGTTTAGAATGTTATAAATTTTATTGCAGATTATGTTTCTTGGACCAAGTATCTTGATTCCAAAATGACACCGGTTTAAATTTCACAGCATATGTAGGTTGCAAGTTTGAGTCTCTCTCAGGCCTCTGCAAGTAGCAAGTTCCAATCTTTCACGGGCCTTAGTAAAATCTAAAGGTAAATAAATATGTAAATCTCAAACCCTAGGTTTTGCTTTAAGAAATGTAAAGAAAAAAATCTAAAGGTAAGTAAATATGTAAATCTCAAACCCTCGCTTTTGCTTTAAGAAATGTAAAGAGAATAAGGATCAATTTCTACTAATTATGAGAAAAGAATCCCATAGATAAGTCTAAATAGGATAAATATATGCAATATATTTTTCTAAGTAGGCAAAAAGAATCATACGACTATAGATAGACATGAACATTCTAGTTCATCACGAAAGGACTAAAACTATAATCTAACTAGAACACTAAAACTATAGATAGATGAGAATTTATTGATGCATACAAACGACTTAAAAACAATATGCTTAATGTTTGTCCAGGTTGTGAGATATTGGTTGAGATATTCCCAACAAGACTATAGGTTCCTTCAAATTAATGAAGACTTGACAAGCTAGAGGAAAAATCCCAAAACCGGAGGACATAGATCGCATATTGAAAAATCAATATGCAATTTTGTATAGAGTTAGAAGAGGCATGGGCTGTGCTGGTGGAAAGGTGGTAACTTCATTGTTTGTGATAAACCAACATAGGAATAGCGGTGGTAAGGCGGTGGCTGTGATTTTTTTTTCACACCAAAAGAAAACTTTATATATATTGAAAGTTGTGTCATAGTTACAAGAAATCCTACCCAGACATTAAGTACAAATAGTTGAAACTCTAACAAAATAAAACACTTATCCTTTTCCTATACTTTTTTTGTCCTCTGTCATCAATATACTTATAAGTTCAAATAAGAGACTAACTTGCTGAAAACTAGAAATCTTAAAACTGATATTGAAATTGTTAATAACCAGAAATTTCAACTGTGCTAAAAAATCCATGCTCTATGCTAGTTCCCTCCTGGAACAAATCCCATTCAATCTTTACCGATACTTCCTTAAGGGGGAGCTTGGACAAATGATCAGCCTCAGTGTTCATCTCTCTAAAGAGATGGTTGAAAGAAATCAAATGAAAGATGTTGATGATGTTTCTAGTCTGGATGGCCCAATGTTGTAACTCCAAATTGTGCAGAGTGTGCTTGTTCTTTTCCCAATCTATAATTGCTTTAGAATCCCCAAAAATCATGATAGAAAGAAAGTCCCTTTTCCAGGCAAAGTAGAGAAGACCCTAGAGAGCCACAAGATCAACCTTAGTATTTGTACCACAACCAGCCCCCAACTTCAGTCTGTATGAAGAGTTATTCCTGATTCTTATCACCATACCCGCCTCGCAAATACCATTCTGTTGTGCACCATAAAAAAACCAATTACCCCATCCAGTTCCACCCTTGGGATTTTGATGATTCTATAGTGTACCTTCCTATTCAATGAACCGTAAGAATTCAACAAACTAAGTGCATTTATTCCTGCTTTGATCGAATCAAGAAGAAGCTCCTGGAAAGTGCACATATTTCGCTCTCTCTAGACTGACAAAAAGAATGATAGGATAATACCAATGTTCAGATCAATCGTCTTAATTCATTGCTGAATGTTGGTGATCGGACATTGATTGTCCCAGTTTGTCGATTGAGATAGTTGCACACCCATCCATGACCAAACATTCTGAAAAAAGAGACAATTACCAAATATATGAGCAGTTGACACCCTATCGGCATTACAGAGACAACACCAACCAGGACCAAAAAAACCATGCTTATGCAATGAGTCCCAAGTCAAAATATTCTAGTTGATTCATAGACATTCAAACATTTTATTTTCATTGGCAATTTCCCCTCCCAGATATAGTGGAGAATACTTGTCGCATCACGAGCAAGGAAACAATTCGCCAAATACTGATACATGATCTTGGCAGTTGCCTTTCCCGATTCCTTATTCAAATCCCAAACCAGGATACCCTCTTTCATTGTTAAGAAGATCCCTGTAGATAACAAGTGATTAACAAAAACATCCCATTCTTTTTCCAGTTCCTCGCAGAGGCTAAGATCCATAGATGACAGCCATCCCGGGAAGTGAGATTCTTTATCAATAAAGGCTTGTTGTAAGTCGTGTATATTTCTCTCATGAAGGGTGTTCATTAAATCATAAGATAATAAGTAATTATCGCCCACTCCCACGAATGGGTTGATGCCGACAAAGATTTGAGCACCACTTCCCACCTGATAACAGAGGTTTGGGAGAATGAACAACATGGTGTTGAGAATACTCCTCCAGATCAGAGAGCCTGGTCCCGAATTGAAGTTGTTGATTCTAAGCCAGCAGGTGACCGGAAGCCTCTGCATATATTTATGCCTAAGAGTCTTACCCCAAAGACCTTCATCATGCAACCCCCTCCACATACTCTTAGCACATAAAGAATAATTAAAGAGGCCAAAATCCTTAATGTCCCATCCTCCAAAGGAGTGCGTCTTGGAGAGCATCTCCCATCTCGCTAGGTGAAGCTTTAGCACTTGGGACTTTCCACTATAGAGGAAATTAAAAATCAGTATTTGAATTAAAGAAATAACCCTAACTGGAAAAAGAATCACCAAAAACTAGTAAACTGGAAAACGCTGAAGCACTGATAATACAAGGGTTAGACGACCACCTAAAGAGAGCTGACATAAGGTCCAACATTCAAGATTTTTACTGAATTTAGCCAAGACCCACCTCCAATATTTATTTGTATATCCATTTGGATTAAGAAAGAATCCAAGATAATTTATACCTTCCTCCATACATGACAGTTTGTAAGGAAAGAGAGCCATAATTTGGTAAAGCAGAGATTGCTCATCGCAATGGAAGGTAATGGAAGATTTCCGATTACTCACCGCAAGACGTGATGCGCAACAAAAATCATTTATTATCCCCTTAATGAACCTCCATTCCTCCAGCGAACCTTTCCCAAAGACAAAAACATCATCCACAAAGAGGACATGTGTGAGCCAAAGACCGTTAGAGACCTTAAGGCCTTTTATGTTACCAAGCTTCCTAGCTTCAATAAATAGCATGTCGAGCCCTTCGATATATAGAATGAACAAGTAAGGTGACAATGGGAACCCTTGACGAATTCCATGACCACTCTTGAATTGTGGTGAGGGAGAGCCATTCAAAAGAACTGAAAAACAGGCGATAGAGACGCACGATATGATCCAGTGAGAAATATCAAAAGAAAGTCCAACCTGGGTGAGTAAAAGGCAGAGATAATCCCAACTGATCTTATCAAAAGATTTTTCCAAGTCAAGCTTTAGGATGAAGGCACAAATCTTCTTTTTTATAGTCGAGTGAAGTCTCTCCTGCACCAATCCAATAATGTCATGTATTTGTCTCCCCTGTAAGAACCCGAACTGTTCCTCCGATATAGCCTTACTAAGAACAGGCTTTAACTTGTCAGCAATTATTTTAGAAATCACCTTGTAAAGTAAATTGCATAACGCAATGGGTCGGTACTCATTGAAACTGCAAGGCTTGTCAACCTTTGGAATTAATGTTAAGTAAGTCTTGTTTAGGGCCTCTGGGATAATCCCAGTGTGCCGAGACTCCTCCACCGCCTCCGTCAAAGCAGGTACCATCAGATCGAAGAAGTGGAGGTAAAAATCCACAGTCCACCCATTAGGGCCAGGACTTTTATCTCTCTTGAAACTCTTGAGGGTATAAAAAATCAACCCTTCTAAAACCAACATCATACACAACAGGATTTGAGCCCAAAATCCGACAACAGAATCCGATGACATTCGACGTAAAGTACGTTTTTGTCGGATTGCAATGATGAAAAGTATTGCACCTTCCGGTTTCTTTTTGTCGTCTTGCAGAATCGTCTGTTTTTCGACTTCCATCTTTGTAGGTTTTTCAAGGAATCATATTGTCGCTTAACCGATAATAGTTTGTTGGATTTGCAATGAATAGTGAAGGGAGGTTCGTTGGATTTGCGACGAATAGTGAAGGGATGTTCGTCAAAATTTCGACGAGCACATACTATTTTTTTCAAATAGTACAAAGGCGTAATTCCAACGGAAGTAGGTTCATATCGTCGGATATTCTACGACTGTGAAATTATCAATATAAACCGTTTTAGACATTTCGACGTGTTTGTTATAGAAGTGACGGACGATTTGTGGAAATTATTTATTCCTTGACGGACGGTTTGAGGAATTGTTTTATTCTTCGACGACTGGTTTGGGGAATTTTTTTTTCTTCAACAGACAGTTTGCGGGAATTTTTTTATTCTTCGACAAACCACCATTTGAGAAAATTGTGATGCGTAGATCTTGATTTTTTAAGATTGTCGATAGTATTCATTCACGAAGTTTGTGTCAAAATGTCAAATAGCAATATTCTTGATCCAAACAAAGAAAATCGATAATTGCTTGCTAGACTATGGGATGCAGCGAAACGAAGGAGTAATGGGAAATGTTATTGCCATGTAGTCAATGCAGGAGATTAAAGAGGAGAAGAATATTGATCGCAACAACCACAAAACATTGTAGGGAACATGGACACACTGAGCGGGGGAATGAATATCGTCCATTTGTAGGTTTAGCATTATAAAGTTTTTTATATTTTTTTTCTTTTATGAATGTATGTATTATTTTAATATTTCTTATATTAACTTATATCTATTGATGTATTCATGTATTTATAAAGGAAAGGCATCCTACGACATATCGTCCAGAGGAAGTGCTTTCAGAACAAGTACCAGAGGATCATGGAGCATCTATGTTTAATGGAGAACAAGAGAATGATCATTTTGATAACGTAGTTGAAGATGATGGTACAAATACATTGATCCATGATTCATTTAATGTTAGAATGGATGATGACGATGACGATGATAATGAAAATATTGATGAATTTGATGATGTTCACGATATGCCTCTTCTCAATAAGGCATACGAACCCCTTTATGAAGGATCCAAAACAAATATTCTCTCCACTATATTGTTGATAACGAACTTGAAGGTTATGAATGGTCTTTCAAACATATCAATCACACGGATGCTAAGGTATGTAAAATAATACATCACATATATATGATCGTGAAAAAGTTTATCTTTATTCCTCTAATAATTGTATTGTTAATTCATAATTCAAATTAATACAGATGAAGTGTGTTTTGTTAATATTATTTATATATTATATTAACTCTATTTTTATTTTTATTTGATGTAGCTTGATAGCTAAATTTTTGTTACCACCATCAAATATTTACCTCGCACATATCGAGATTTATCTTCCATCATGAAAGAGATTGGAATGCATTATGAAGCAATTCATGCATGCACCGATGACCATGTTATATATTATAATCAACATGAATTTGCAACAGGATGTTCGGAATGTCATATAAGTAGATATCGAACAGATCAAGTAACAAAAAAGGTGCCTCACAAGGTTCTTCGTTATATTCCCATCATTCCACGTTTAAAACAATTGTTCATGTGCAATAACATAGCACAATTTATGGATTGCCATGCCAGGAACAGAAGTCAAGATGATGTTATTCGAATGCCTGTAGATGGTTCTGCATTTAGAGATATGGAGGAAAAGTGGCCTCACTTTAAAGAAGAACCCCTTAATCTTAGGATTTCTTTAGCATCAGATGGTGTTAATCCATTTGCATAGATGAAATCCATTTACACGATGTGACCTATTTTTTTTACCAACAATAGCATTCCTCCATGGTTGTCAATAAAGAGGGAGCACATAATGTTGTCAATCATTATTCCAGGTATTTTGTGTCTACAACTGTTTTATTTTTAATGTAGTTGTGGCATCTCATTTGTCGTATTATGATTCCTAATGTCATATATATATATATATATTATTTTACTATTGTGCATGGTTTATATATCTTAATGGTTCTCATAATTATATATTTTATATGTACTTCAAATCAATCAGGTAAGTTCCAAGTCAAATATATGAATGTATATATTGAACCTCTTATAGACGAGCTATTGAAGTTATGGAATGGCATCACTATGTATGACGTATCTAGACCAATACAACAAAGGCAATTTCAATTCCATGCAATGGTTGTATGGACAATACACGATGCCCCAGGGTTAACCCATTTTTGTGGTTCGTATTTTTAAGTTCCACTTTAATTGCATTTAATTATATGAAGTAGTTAATATAGTTTATATATAATTATAATTGGCATAGATATTCCATATCTATATATTGTAGGTCTTCAGACAAAGGGTAAATATGCATGTCCAGTTTGTGGTCCTAAGATGAAATCTTGTCGCTCAAAAAGCTTAAGAAAGGAGGTGTTTGATGAGTATCTACATTTTCTCTCTAAGAATCACAAGTATAGAACAACTGAAAAAAAATATTTTCAATGGGAAGCAAGAGACTGCATTAAAACCACAGAGAATGACACCTCACCTTAGGAAGATGCAATACAATAGAAATCGTCAAGCTGGTACGTATGGATCATCGTATATGAATTGTTATGTATTTTAATTTTTATTGTGAGTTGTTTATTGTAGTGGCCATAATTGATTTCTGTAATTTATTTATAAACTAATATTCATGATGTCCTTTGTGATCATGAAGGCATTAATGGGCTTCCACGAGAAATGAAAAGTTATCCTATACAATTCTGCAGGTTGCCCTACTATGAGCACCTACAAATTGCTCATCTATTTGATACAATGCATATTGAAAAGAATGTGACTGAAACATTGTGGTGACTACTGGAGCTAAGGAGCAAGAAAGATGAAATTGTGAAAGTTTGCAAAGACATTCAAGAAGGCAACCATGCAATGAAAGACATCATTCAATTTCATAGCAATGAAGACCAAATTAATATAAAGTCAATTCCATGGATGTTTATGGAGCAACACAGTAATGTTGTTAAAGAAGTAATGCAGAAAATTAAATTTCCCACTGGATTTTGTGTGAACTTGAAGAATATCATCACAAAAAAGGTGATTTTGCGAGGTCCAAATGCATGATTGGCATGCCTTCATCAAGGTAATTATTATTGTTATGTCCATATAATTTTTGTTTTTCATTTTATTTCATAAATTTGTTTTCTTGTTTGTATACTCTTTGTTTAAAAAATGGCGTGGTTTGTATATTGATACAGTATGTTCTACCTCTCTCTCTCCCATACAACTTCAACAACAATGTCAAACAAGTTATACATAATCTTGGGAAATACATGAGGTAACTAGTGATTAGTTGCTTGTGCTTAGTGTTTCTTTAATTCTTCGTATAATTTATTTTATTTTTTTGTGCACTAATTCATGTTATGTAATTTAATGTTTTTTTTTGTTAATTATCGTTATTGGTTTGCATCACTTGTAGATGGTTGACATCTAAAGAAATCCATAAAGAATATATAAAGTATTGGAGGAGAGAAATTCCCCGTCTCATGTGTGAAATGCAGAAGCATCTACCTTCGACATTTTTCAATGCACAGGAACACTACCTCATACACCAAATTGAGGAGATTGAATTGTGTGGACCTGTGCACTCAAGGTCCATGTGGATGGTTGAAAAGCACTTGAAATTTATGAAGGGTTTGGTGAGCCAACGAACACGTTCTGAGGGTTCTATGATGGAAGGATATATGCTATACCAAAACATGTTGTATGTTAGTGAATATATTCCTAAGTTAGCGTCAAAGCTCAATTTATGTCGCATTTGTGATCCGGACTCCAATAACAATTTTGAAGGGGAGTACCTGAAGGGGAAAGGTAGATCGAGGAAGGTGAAAGATAATTATTAGCTAGTGGATGTTAATTATATCATACATATTCTAATTTCATATTCAATTTATTGCATCATTGAGAGCATATACTTTGCTCAGAAAATTTACATCTGCCTTGAATTTTAATGTTTATTGTCATCAAGCAGTTGGGTTAGAGTGGGATACAATTCATTTATACATCGCAAACAATATTGACTAGATGAAGGTATTCCATTGAACGATGTGAACAATCGGGTCATGGAATATCATGGGAAGGTGTGGCTTCATTTGTAAAAGCAACACATCACAATGGAGATACAAATCTTACAGAAAGGGAAATCAATTTAGCATATGGTTTAAAATATAAGCAGGAAAGCATATTAATCAATCACTCTAAATCTGTTATTTTTCAAATTACATTTTGATGTACATGATGTTATTTTCCATGTATGGATTCATAAACATGCAGTTACTCATAAATATTGAATCGTTATGTGATCTTTTCATGCATTGCTTGTTGTAGGTAAAACACCATAAGGCTATGGTCTGCAATGGTTGTAGATATCGCATCAAAAAATTGGATGAAACAAATAAAACATCATATTGTGGGATATCTGCAGTCTTTGAGGTGACCAATGTTTCGTCTAGAAGTGGCAGACATTCAGAACTCTCATAAAATCGATACTATGGGTATTTGGAATATATTCTACAGTGTGGCTTTAAATCCTTCAAGGTAGTTTTGTTTGTTGTCAAATGGTAGAGGTTACAATTGATTCAATGTGATCCCGATATAACTATTATTGAACATGATAATGGATTTACCATGGTAAATACAAGGTTATTTGAGCTAGGAATGGAGCCCTATGTTCTTCCAAGCCAATGCGAACAAGTATTTTACTTCGAGGTTCCTAGTAAAGCAGGTTGGTCATTTGTTGTGATACACGATCCAAGGGGAAGGCCGGTAAAGTATAACCTAGATGAAGATAATGGCGAGGGTACCTTGGAAGAAGAAGACGATGATGAAGAACATGATAAACATGATAAGTTAGATGATCATGATAATCCAACAGAATATGTCCAAGAATCAGTTGAAACAGATGATGTAGCAGATAATTCCCATGAAGATTATATCGACGATGACATGATGATCATAACTGACTTAGATGACGATGATGATATGGCCAATACTTACAATGTTGACTCTGGATCTTATGAATTGGATGAAGAAGATGATGAAATCTATTGAAAGGTAAATATTTAATTAGACCTATTATTTTATCTTATTTTTTTTAAGGAGTTACTAACATTAATGAGACCATATATTTAGAGATACGAGAAAAGACAAGGCTAAAATAATCTTCATCATCGTCAACATCATCATCGTCGTCGTCATCATCATCGTCTTCATCTTCATCATTGTCATCATCATCATCATCATCATCATCATGTTCATCATCATCGTCTTCATCATCATCAACATCATCGTCATCATCATCATCATCATCATAATCATCATCATCATTATCATCATTATCATCATCATCATCTTCATCATCATCTTCATCATCATTATCTTCATCATCAACAACATCATCATCGTCATCATGTTCATCATCATCGTCGTCGTCATCATCATCATCATCATCATCATCATCATCATCTTCATCATTGTCAACATCATCATCATCATCATCATCATCATCATATTCATCATGATCATCGCCGTCGTCATAATCATCATCATGAAGAAGAGGCTAAAATAATCTTCATCATCATCAACATCATCATCATCATCATCATCATCATCTTCATCTTCATCATCGCTGTCATCATCATCATCATCATCATCATCATCATCATGTTCATCATCATCGTCTGCATCATCATCATCATCATCAATGTCATCATCATCATCATCGTCATCAACATCATCATCATCATCATCATCATCATCATCATCATCATCTTCATCGTCGTCATCGTCGTCGTCATCATCATCATCATGTTCATCATCATCGTCTTCATCATCATCATCATCATCATCATCATCATCATCATCATGTTCATCATCATCATCATCATCATCATCTTCATCATTGTCAACATCATCATCATCTTCATCTTCATCATCATCCTCCATCATCATCATCATCATCATCCTCCATCATCATCATCATCATCATCATCATCATCATCATTGTCGTCGTCGTCGTCATCATCATCATCATCCATATCATCGTCGTCATCATCATCGTCATCGTCATCAACATCATCAACATCATCGTCATCATCATCATCATCAACATCATCATCATGAACATCATCATCATCATCATCATCATCGTCGTCGTCGTCGTCGTCGTCATCATCATCATCATCATCATCATCCGTATCATCGTCATCATCATTGTTGGAGGAGCAAGTCGGTATGTTGACTTGAACGATAGTCGACTTAGTCGATTAGTCGACTAAGTCAGTCAGCCGACTAATGAGAGATTAGGTCGGCCACCTAAGGTCGTGTTGGTTGAGTGAACCGACAGATAGTTATTTGTAACTGTTTGTAAATCATATATATTAAGCTGTTGAGCCAGATGAGAACTCGGTTCAGTTCTCTGTATTGTATGGACCCTTTCACTATAATATAATCTGTCATTCTACTTACTTGTTCTTGTCTCTTGTCTCTGTTATTTATGTTTGTATTAATGTGTATTATTGGTAACCCTATGTGATCTGTGAGATTACAACATTGGTTTCGTTGCCGATAGTACATGTATGAGATGTATACAAGTAGATGATATCAGAACAAGAGATTAAGGACAGGTGGGAACGTAAAATAACAAACTAATTGCAAAATTACGCACGAAGAAACAGATTAATGACTGCTCAAGAAAAAGAAAGGTTCTTTACCGAGACTCATGAGAATTTTGTAGAATCAGTGCCCCAGCTTTTGAAGAAACTCCTGGATGAAAAAGACGGAAGTGATTAAAGACCAATAGCTGCTAGACAAACTGATTCAAGGGGGAAGAACAAACCTGTCGGAGTGGTTCGAAAAGATCGCTGACGAATTTGCGAGGAGCAAACCGTAGAGAAAAGAACTTTGGTGGAAACTATCCACAAGAAATTCTACACATACCTCACCGAACAATTCTTGTGTTCCTTACCGACATTGCTGTTCAAATTTCTGAATCAGAAAGGAGTAGGTCATATTGTTGAACCTCGTCCATTACTATGCGAACCACCACAAAATACTAACTGGGCAGATAAACAAAAGAAGTGGGAGAAATTCATTGCCGAAAGGGAGTGGGAATACTTCCTAAGCAAGTGAACAGAACTATCCGGGCTTTCTAAAGCGTCGGGTAGGAAATGGGGGGGTAGCTAGTTGTATGTCGAGGTAAAGTGGAGAGGATTCTAGTCGGCTAAAGAGAAACCATTCACTAGCAATGAGAAGTCGACCTAAAAAGGAAAACGAAAGGACAATATCACATAAAGGTACAGTGGACTTTCAGAGAATAGAGAGGGAGAAGAGGCTGCAAAGAAGGGAAGAGAGAAGAGAAAGAGCCATAGCTCTACAAAGAGGAATGAGCACTAGGGTGACAGACCGAGCGAGAAGTCCGCCAGAGTCGGGTCATGACCGACATGAGGAAGGCGTGGAAGAAGAAGCATCCCCTATGGAAGAATATTTGTGGATAGAGCAGTAAGAAGCTCTCCAATTAGAAGTCCCCCAGGAGGTAAGACCTCTATCTCCAACGGATCTGAGTACCAGGATACAAACAATTGTCGAAGAGGACCTCAGACTAGGAGCTGGTGACTTTGGTATTTGGAGCCGACTAGACGACGAGAGAAACGATGATAATCATCTAATTATCCGTCGACCAGAAGAAGGAAATTGGGTCACGCTTCAAGCGTTACCCTCCAATAGGAGTATCCACTTACTTTACCCGACACATGAAGGAGCACCCCCCCTGCCAAATACAGCTATGGAAGATATAGAAAATTTGGAGCTGCAGACAAATAATTGCAGTTGGACATCGATAGGAGAAGTTGAACCCAACCGAATGCTTTTCAGAGAAGAAACAACAACCAAGATGACCGACGAAAATGAGATTTCTATCAACAATAGTTTTGCATAGAAGAATAAACAAAATAACCCACTATCCCCACCACCATCCCCACCACCGCCACCTCCTAAGGAAGACAGTGATAGTGACTCCGACATGGGTCACGGGACAGCGCACATCCCTCTATATGAGAGCGATGAAGACCCCAGACGACATTGGTTCGTCTGTGAGTCGACTTGGGAGGCCAACCAAGTTACTGATGAAGACAGACAGATGGCATAGTTCGTCAGTGCCTTAAGGAAGAGGGCATTAACTTGGTATATGACCTTTTCTGAGAGAACCCCACGAGCAACAAAATCCGAAGTCAAAGAACAATTTCTATCGTTCTTTAAAACTCCAAATGCAAAACATCTAGCAACAAAGAAATTAAAGACAACATCACAAAAGCTAGGAGAAACTGTCCACGACTACGATAAACGCCGAAAAGACCTTCTCAGCCAGTTGGATTATGTCATTGATGAGCAACTATTAATCCAGTGGTTTCTTGCAGGTCTGCCACAGAAGATTCGTCGACACATCAGTCTGGAGACATTCAAAACTTATGAATATGCGCTCACAAAAGCTTTACAAGTAGAAATGGATGAAGACATTCCAGCATACTCCATAGATCACAAACTGGAGGAACAACTTGAGATCATGCAGAAATCTCTAAAAGAGCTAAACCTTAAGAGTAAGGATATTTGGTGCAGGAAGTGCTCGACGGCCGGACATTCAAAGGACAACTGCTAACAGGATATTAGCGGACAAGATATTTGATTTGTGCAAACAAAATGTTGTTGCGACATCTGCCAGGAGCATGGAGAGCATACCACAAAATATTTCCCATTCAACATGAAGAATGGAAAAGCATCATGGTGCACAATCTGTGAAACTAAAAATCACAACACCTCCGACTGCCACCTGAATCTAAAGAATAGACAAAATTATCAGGCAATATATCGGACTAATGCAGTTGCACAAAACAATGAGCAAAACGACCAAAATAATCAAAGGTATGAAGTTCGTCGGTACGAACGCTGGTTTGACAATCGACGTGGAGGCTATGGAAGTCGAGGTCAATTCTCTGGGAATCGAGACAACTGACCACGTCAGCCCATCCAATGTTTCACTTGTTATAAGGAAGGACACCGACATGCAGACTGTCCATACAAGGACAGGACTGACCTAAAATTCTATACTAATTGTGGTGTAGGGGATCACTCATTAGAGGATTGCCCTATTATGCTTGAAAAGATAAATAAAAAGAAGAATGTTAAGGTCTTGTCATGTGTGCAAAAGCATGATATTATCAATACAAATAATTTACATATCATAACCCGACAAGGGACGAAAACTGGGAATGATAACCCCCAAATACGCAAGATAAAATAAAAAATGTTTATCCTGACCCAGTTAAAGAAAAACAAATATATAAAGATACAACAAATATATTTAGAGAATTTTCTCGACAGGAAGAAGAAGATGATAATCAACAGGACACAGTAAAATAGCTAATAGAGCTGGTACAAAAAGATAAAACAATATCGTAATTCATCGACTTACTGTATAAAATAAAACAAAACAAAAACACTGAAAAACAAACAAATAATATCTGCAGCTTAAACCAGAAAGATAAAAGTGATGCCGACCCACTTGTCGACTTGGAAATTAAAGGATACCATGTCCGACAAGTTGTACTTGAGTTCGGATCACAGGTAAATATTATGACTCGAGACACATGGGAACAGTTAGGCAGACCTCGATTATATGAATTAGGAATATGCCTGAAACTGGCAGACCAAGGCCTAATTGAATCTATTGGAGTCTGGAAAAATGTCGACACAACGATAAAAGGTATATCGACTAAAGTCGACTTCGAAATTATTAACCCTAAGGAAGGATCCAGCTCCTTCCCAGCATTAGTAGGTCAACCTTGGGGGAGAAAAATGAAAGCCTCGATATCCTTGGACAAAGAAAGAATCAAATTAAAGGGGAATGGGCAAAAATTCATAGTACCTATTCATCCATCCCAAGGAGAACCTTGGAAAAAACCAATTGATGAAGAAGTTGACATCCGACAACTATATCAGATATAGAATAATGAAGATTACACAGAACCTAATACATATGGTGAACATTACTTAGGAAACCAAGACTCAGTAGGATACAATTCAGATGCAGAACTATATGATTGGGAGGTTGAAAACTATGAAACAAAAGCAAGAGGATGCTGGACTATTCAAAAAGTACAGAAGAAACCAGTCAAACAATGCTTTGTGGTGTCCAGCATCCCGAAAATATTTGAAAAGAAAATTAGGGAATATCCTACATTACAACCAACAAATATAAATACCACAAAAATCCCAAGGTATAAAGAAAGAGAATCACCAGTTATGCATGTAGAGCAAGTATCTAGGAACATCGGTGAACATGGCCGACTACAAAGTTTAGTAGAAACTTTTACAGGACAAGCTGCTAGATGGTGGGATACCCATCAGTCAAGACTATAGACATGGACAACAGCTTCGACTTATTTTGTAGAAAGGTTTGGAGGAAAGAAGTTAACCAACCAGGCTCAGATACCTATATTTACCCAAGGATAGGATCCAGAAAACCATATAAGGATATGTGAAAAAGAATGGAGAAGATTGGGATATAAGGATGAACGTACATGGCCACACTTATTTCCATCAACACTCGCCTACTTACCGAACAAATGGTACAAGATGGAAAAAGCTCGGGGTGAAACATTTCTATGGCATGACCTTAAAGAAAATTTTATCAAAGATTTCAACTTTGAATCCCAAAATAAGAATTTGGTCGAAACTGCAAAACAGATCAAAGCATTTGTACAACCGATAGAAAACAAAACCCTAAGGGACAACCGACCGACAATAAACTGCAACAACATACAAACCGGGACAATAACACAGTCAACGAGACTACAGTTGGAGAATGAAAAGTCAAAAGGGAAAAAGTTTTAGATGGAAATCAAATCATGTCGAAACGACCAAACCTATTCGCACAGTACTCAAAGTTGAAACAACCGACAAGGAGGATAACGACCGAATGACTGCAACAGACTTCCCTGCCACATTCTCACAGTTTAAGGAAGGAAGTTGACCCATTAATGAAGCTAAAGCATCAGAATGGCTAGATGCTAAAATTAAAACTAGAGAAGTCGACATATCAAATGATGATCGACCAAAAATAGCAAAAATTGGAGACTACTGGTCTGAAGCACAAACAACAGAGATCACAAACCTACTGAAAGAATTTCAGGATGTATTTGCTAGAGACTATAAGGATCTTAAAGGTCTAGTACATGAAATGGGTGAAATGAAGATCGACATAAAACCTGATGTTCGACCTGTCAAGAAACGACCATATAAACTAGCTCACAAATACAAAGAGATAGTTAAGAAAGAGATTGATAACATGCTTGCAGCAGGAATGATCTACCCTATTGACCAATCAAAATGGGCAAGTCCAATGGTAGTTCAACCAAAGAAACATTATCCAACCAAGCTAAGGATCTGTGTCGACTTCAGAGAACTCAATAAAGTTACATTAACAGACCCATTTCCAACTCCTTATGCAGATGAAATTTTAAATGAGGTAGCAGGACATAAATGCTATTCGTTTATAGATGGATTCTCGGGTTATAATCAAGTACCAATAGCCAAAGAAGATCAGAAAAGGACAACATTTGTATGTGAATTTGGCTCATTTGCTTACAGGGTTATGCCTTTTGGACTTAAAAATGCACCTGCAGTCTTTTCAAGGATTGTGGTTAAAACATTTCAGGAGTACATTTACAAAACAATGGCAGTATATTTCGACGATTGGACAATATACTCTACACTAAAGGACCATTGTAAATGGCTCAAACTTATGTTGGAACGATGTCGACAGATCCAACTATATCTAAACATCAATAAGTGCATATTTTTAACTCCTATAGGAATACTATTAGGGAATATCGTCTATAAATAAGGTATTAAAGTCGACTTCGCAAAAATAAAAATCATCCTCGACTTAAAACCCCCGATGAATCCGAAACAAGTCAAGGTACTACTTGGTCATACAGGATACTATAGAAAATTCATATGACATTATTCAGACATGACATACCCATTGGAAGAATTGCTAAGAGATGATAAGGAATTTAATTGGATAGAGGAGTGCGACATATCATTCGAAAAACTAAAAAGAAAGCTAGTCGAAACACCCATCCTAAGGTTTCCAAACTGGTCGATCAAATTCCATGTACACATCGACGCATCAGGCCTAGCAATAGGAGCAATCCTAACTCAACCAGGAGATGATGGAATGGACTATCTTATGGTTTACAGTAGCAGGAAACTAAACAAAGCTAAAAGAAACTATTCGACAACCGAAAGAGAAGCATTAGGAATGGTCTTCGCACTACAAAAATATCGACACTATCTACTAGCTAATTCATTCATCTTTTACACTGACCATCAAGCACTAAAATACCTCGTAAATAAGCCTCTACACCATGGAAGAATTTGTTGATGGCTACTTCTATTCCAAGAATTTGAATTCGAAGTTGTTGTCAAACCGGGTAAGCTAAATGTCGGTCCTGACCACTTATCCCGAATCTTCATAGGGTGGGAACCGACAGGAGTCAAAGACGACTTACCGAATGCACATTTATTTTGAATAGAAGCAGTCCTGACAGAGTTAGAGGAAATAGCTCAGTTTTTAGAATATGGACAAGCACTAGAAGGCATGAGTACGAAGAAGAAACAAATCTTAGCCGTGAAAGCTGCACCATATAGTCTCATAAATGGATTCCTATATAAAATGGGGCTAGACGACATTCTCAGAAGGTGCGTACTGGAACACAAAAGAAATAATATCATGCATGAAGCACATTATGGACCTACTGGAGGACACTTCAGACTTCACAGCCCATGAAGATCAAGCACAAGAATAACTACTTAGACAGACAAAGAAATTTTGGTACCTCCCTGTTTCTTCGGGACGAAGAAACATTTTGTTCGTGGGGGAGATGTTGGAGGAGCAAGTCGGTATGCCAACTTGAATGATAGCCGACTAAGTCAGTTAGCCGACTAATGAGAGATTAGGTCGGCCACCTAAGGTTGTGTCAGTTGAGTGAACGAATATGTAGTTATTTGTAATTGTTTGTAAATCATATATATTAGGCTGTTGAGCCAGATGAGAACTCGGTTCAGTTCTATATATTGTATGGACCCTTTCACTATAGTATAATCTATTATTCTACTTACTTGTTCTTGTCTCTTATCTATGTTATGTATGCCTGTATTAATGTGTATTATTGGTAACCCTATGTGATCTGTGAGATTACAACAATCATCATCGTCGTCGTCGTCCTCATCATCAACATCATCAGCATCATCAACATCATCATCATCATCATCATAAACATCATCATCATCAACAACAACATCATGATCATGATCATGATCATGATCATGATCCTCATGATCATCATCATCATCGTCCTCCTACTCCTCATCATCATCTTCATCATCATCAACTTCATCATCATCATCATCATCATCATGTTCATCATCATCGTCTTCATTATCATCATCATCATCATCATCATCATCATCTTCATCATCGTCGGCATCATATTCAACTTCATCATCATCATCATCGTCGTCGTCATCATCTTCATCATCATCATCTTCATCATCATCATCATCATCATGTTCATCATCATCATCATCATCATCATCATCATGTTCATCATCATCATCGTTGTCATCATCATCATCATCATCATCATCAGCGTCAGCATCATCATCTTCATCATCATCATTGTCGTCATCTTCATCATCATCATTATCGTCATCTTTTGTCATCATTATCATCATCATCGTCAACATCATCATCGTCGTCGTTGTCGTCATCGATGTCGTCATCACCATCAATGTCATCGTCTTCATTGTCGTCGTCATCATCATCATCATCGTCGTCGTCATCATCATCATCATCATCATCGTCGTCGTCTTCATCATCATCATCATCAATGTCATCGTCTTCATTGTCATTGTCATCATCATCATCATCCTCCTCCTCCTCCTCGTCATTGGTATTTCGTCATCATCATCATCATCGTCGTCGTCGTCATCTGTATTTCGTCATCATCATCATCATCATTGTCGTCATCGTCATCATCATCATCATTGTCATCGTCGTCGTCGTCGTCAGCATCATCATCATCACCATCGTCATCGTCGTCATCATCATCATCATCATCATCATCACCACCGTCATCCATATTTCATCATCATTGTTTCATATTCATATTTGCAATGATACTCCTATATTTTATTTACTTTCTTGTTAGACAATATGTTTTTCTTGAGTTCCTTTACCATCTTAGGTATAATTTGATACAGCAGTGGAGAAGGTGTGCAAACCATGTTTTTGTAAAACAATCCTACTTCAATGATATAAGACAATGTAAATACACAAGCACTAACAAATGAAATATAAATGATCCAAAAAATTGCAACTTCTTCAATATGCTCATAATTTACTAACTTGAAAAGAATGCATAATACCAAAGTTATAATACCATCATCTAACTTAAAAAGTCATACTAACATAGAGGTGTGAAAATTCACTATGTATTGTGTAATAATCCATTGAGTTAACAAAAATGGGCTTCATGGATGATGAAGCACAAGCTTACATCATTGTTCCATCCACAAATAGAAGCCATAGGGTTGCTTTCGGTGACGTGTAGATTTGAAAATAATCTCATTTTTCTAATTGTTAATTTTTATATCTTGGTTCTTTATATCCTTAAGGTTACAACACCAAATACGTCTCATTTTACCTGAATTCATATTATTAAAATAATATTTAAAAACCAATTTATGTATTTATTAAAGGTTAAACAATCCAACTAGCATAACTCAATCCACAAAGCTCCATTTGTTTTTGTATTTTGCACCTTTCTTCAAATGGTCGCTTCTAAAGTTTAACAAAGCATAGTCCAAAAATCAAATCTTTATCATAATATATTTATGTAAACCAATTTATGTCATGAGATTTGTCTTTGTAGCTTAACTATGGGCCAATGTGGAATCACATGTGACATAAATAGGGAATATTTGTCTACGAAGTTTTTATCATCGTCATTTCAAGTTTTTTTCTTACAAGGTACTTGTGGGCCAATGATTCCCTATGTAGGAAATGTATGATAAATTGGGGTTTTGCACATTGTCCATGGGATCACATGCATGGGCCTAACCCATGCATTCATATAAGTGAAAAACATACCCCCTAATCCCAAACCTGTATCTCTAGGTACATACCCTGTATCCCCTTATCCCTAACTACATACCCCTAAACCCCTTATCCCTATCCCTAACCCTAGCTAACTCCCTACACAAACTCCTCTTTTAAGATCATAGTTGGTTAGGGGTTGGAGGGTTCTACGAAAAACCATGACTATGAATACCTAGTCTCTACCTGTAAGCCCATTAACCCTTATCCCAAATTCCATACCACATCAACTCCATCTTAAAACGTTGTAATCTCTATATCTATTTACATATAATAGATATCATTTTAAAATCCTACCTATCTATTTATGAAATGTATAGAAAATAAACATGTATTTTTTTACTACATTGTGTCATATTCTCCTAGGATCCATTCTCATAGTATCCTAATTGTTTAGGGGTTATAGGGTTAGGAACTAACCCTGGTTGCAAACCCATAACCTCTACCCATGCCCCCTAATTGTGAACCATTAAATTCTATCCATACCCCCTAACTATGAACCTTTAACTTATACCCGTACAACCTAACTATGAACCCTTAGCTACTAATAAATATTAGAGGGTTTTATAAGCTTATTACATGGCACTATATAATAATGTAGACCAGAGGTTTAAGCACGTGTTTTATTGATAGTTCGCATACCATTCCAAAACCGTGCGTAGATAGCTGGAGCTCGTAGGGTTCCAATACCTATCCAGAAGTCCAGTTTGATAGGGGCTCCAACACTCTTCTTTGGGAGGATTTAGGTCGAGCTCCAATACTCCTTCCCTCTCATTAGAGCTCGCATAGGTCACAAAGTCTGCATAAGAGCTGGTGGATCTAGGAGGTCATAGAGGTCACCATGGAGGTCGCAGAGGAGGTCAAGTAGTTGGCAAAGGAGGTCGAGGAGGTCAAGGAGTTCATAGAGCAGGTTGGGGAGGTTAAGGAGTTTGCAGAGGTCACCACGAAGTTCATAATAGAGGTCGAGGTGTTAACATAGGAGGTTAAGGCGGTTGAGGAGTTCATAGAGCAGGTTAAGGAGTACATAGAGGAAGCCAAGGAGGTCGTCGAGGAGGTTGAGAATCCAAAAAGGACACAATGCCTCCAAAATTGGTCAGTACCCACACTTACATCACCTAAAATTTATGAGTTTGACATAATGTGCTATAGAGTTTGGTTAGACACCATTTTTGTGTGAAATGCTCCTTTCATTCTTCATGAATCCACATTTTTCAATCGTCATAGATATGAGCACAATGATTAGTCATGGTCTTCCCTTCCCATAGGTGTATAATCTAAGACTACATATAGAGGAGACCTATAAGACGATGTTTCAAAACCCCTTACCTTGATTAATAGTTGTGCCTAGTAAAGGGGCAATCGACATTTATATTGATATTAACAATCAACTACAACCCTCTATTTCCACCTAGCTCTTGTTGACAAGAATGATTCAAATTGATTATATCCCTTACATCAATTTGGAAAAATCATTCAGGATTTTGAAAGGAGGGAGATAAATTAGTGAATATGGCCTAATATGCATAAGCATATTGCACGATTATGTGATCGAAAGAGAGAAAATGAGAGAACCAGAAGCACTTGTACCACTAGAAAAAATACACCTAGAACAACAAAGTACTTATTAGCCTCTTCCATCACTTGAAATCTCCCAACTTTGTTCAAGTTAGCCTTGCCTTAGGGTTGAAAATTAATATGTTAATGTTATACCATAACTTACTCTCCAATATTGTCTTAAAGATGGGATGAAACATTGTAAAATCACATTTCCAAATCAACACTACCTTCTAGGGTTCCATATTCATCTACAAGGCAGAACTTGTGACATGAAGATACATACTACATTGGCATAAAACCTAAGTTGTACATGCAACATAAAACCTTAGTTTGTACAAGTGAGACCTAAGTTGTACATGTATCATGCAATTATTGTATAATATGTATTGTATTTGTAAATTTTCAGCTGATAAAATTCTAGCTTTTTTGAAAGCAATATTTTGTGAATGTTTAATTATGTATTTCCTGTGATGGTCTCCTTTATCTAGATTCTTACTTCTACGTAAAGAGTTGATTTATTTCACAATAATGTCAATTTTTGTTCAGTGTTCCATAATAACATAGATCAAGCAAGAAGAATGTGTGTGGGAATGCTTCTGCATCACAACAGAAGATCATTAGTGTCACAGTTCATCAGATTATTTTCAACATGTCAAGTAATCTACAATAGAGAGAACAAATTGGGTAACTCTAACAATATTTATTAACACAACAAAGTGAATCATTGGTTGGTTGTCCATAACAAAGTGGCATTTGATTTGCTTAATGTAGTGAATGCAGCACAAAACCTCACTCAGTTTGCACTGGTGGCAGTGTTTAGTGTGGCACAGAGCATTCATGATTGAATCTTGAAGTCTTGAATTGGATTGTTTGTACTAAAACAAAGTAAAATTTTCTACTGCACCAATAACCAAGAAATTCTAACATGATATCAGTGCAAACCAGCATCTCCTTAAGAGAAGCCTAGAGGGTTTTGAGTTATGTAAAGGATACTTTGGATTTGGCATCATATGTGGCAGAGGGGAGGACTTTTGGCTAATAGGGCATACACAATTAGATTGGGTTGGTTTAGTTTATTACATGAATCCCACACATATAATGTTTTTAGCCTCGATACAGGTGTAGTTTTACGGTTGAGTAAAAAATAACATGCATTAACATTTACCTCCACTAAAGTAGATCATTAATGCCAACTTGTGAGTTGGTTTGTCTAAGGAGGATACTTGTTGATATGCAAGTACAACAAGCTGATCCTACTACACAGTAGAACAAGCTGATCTTGTTAGCTATTGTGGTCCTTTTTATCCAAATCTTTATGTCAAAAACATAGTTGATGAGTTGGTGATTTTCTAGTCTAGTTAATCACACATAGCGAGCTGAGAGAAACTCTTAGAAGTGGCGCCACTGTCACCTCAACAAATTCTCTTCATTTTAGTGCTTAGATAAAGATCCAACACTAAGCGGGTTTCCCTAATCTCAGCTAAGTCACATGGATGGTTCTAATGGAGGATGACTTTGGATAGTTGATTTTAGAATTAACTTCGTTTAGAGCATTCTCGTTTTCTTCGTTGATAGGGTCTATAAGCTTTAAATTCTAGTGGACGCCATGGCTATTTTTTCAAGGCCATGCAATAATAACAAAAGAAATGAGATATTATTAAGTGTCATTTTCATATTCATCTCCTCTTATATCTAGGAGATCAAATAAATCCAGTTTCCAAAATGGTTTCATTATGTAGATAATAATCCAACTTTACTATTTGTTATGTAAACTTGGGGTAGATTAGGGATTATGCTTTTTCATTTACTAACGAGGATGAGGTAGAGACAAATCTCCACGGAATTAGAAATTTGGGGTAGACTAGGGTTTATATTTTTTCATCTACTAAAGAGGATGAGGATGAGACAAATCTCTATGAAAGTCTTTCAAAATTAAAAATAAACAATTATAAAAAAATATTTAAAAAAATACAATTATAAAAAAAAATATAAAATATAACTCATAGCTAATAAATGGATGACTCATAGCCATCCATGGATAACTCAAATCTTATGAATGAATAACCAACAGTTCATGGAAGATAACTAGAAGAATGTGACATAGAAAAAAGAATATAAAAATCACTGATAGTTGATAAATGGATAACAAGAAGAATGTTGTAGCTAGTCATTGATAACTCACAGTTGAACCTGTTTAAGTAGAATCATATAAGGAATAAAAAAAATCCAAATTGTCTTCCATTTCATCCCTATTTCTCACCCATTGATCCAACCAAAAACTATGTGGGTGGGCTAGTTAGCATTTTTATTTCTATGACAGTTGTTCAAAATTCAAAATAAACAATTATAAAAAATAACTAGTAGGCGATGAATGGATAACTAGTAGTCTATGTATGGATAACTCATAGATCACGAATGGATAACCAATAGTTCATGGTAAACAACTAGAAGGATCTGCTAGATAAAAAAAATATAAAAAAAATCACTGATGGTTGATAAATGCAAAAGTGGCAGCTAATGCATAAATGCATAGATAAAATGTAATTTGGGGTGGACTAATGGTTGACAATAATTGACTAGTGAATAACCTATAATTTATGGTTCTTAACTTGCTCTCTCTTACCTAACTCTCCATATAGTCTAGTTAGAAATGATTCTAGTATGAGCAATAATGCAAACCATTAAGAAGGACTTCCTAGTGGTTTCATTCCTTTGTAGCTCTATTATTTTGAAAAAAAACATATTTCCAATCGAAAGTTGTTGCTAGGTCTTATCGACAAAGTATTTGGTATGTCTCTTTGTTGCATTGGTATGCACATAAATAGGAAATGGAACCTGCATGGTTTCCATTTTCTGTACAATCCCTTCATCAAATTGGCAAAGTACTTTGACTATTAATGGAATGTGATAGGAAGTGCGTTTCCTTATAAGTTATATTGAGACTAACATGATTTTCCACTGTCAACAAAATATCTACAACCATAACCACTCTCAGTTGTATCGATTTTAACTCTTGCCTAATTTTTGGGTGATACTGTCAATAATGACAAAACGAATGGCGATAATTGTTTTTTTAGTCAAATCTTGTCATTGTTACAACTCTATGTTAACATTTTCCTAACATCTTCCTTTTGTTCGTCGAATAAGAATTCTGGTTTCATGATTAAAAAAATCTTTGAACTCCTTTAAAAATGTTGGTGGCTTATCTCCAGTTTTCTTGCACTAAGTTAGATGAAATTACATCTCCATTTACAAAAGCTCTACTCAACTTAGCTTAGCTTGATTGAATCTAATCACTCCTATAGTGGTATCTTAGGATTTTCATTTTAAGTTATTCATGTTCCCTGCACCTTTTCTCTCTTTATCCTAACAATTTATTTTGCAGCTGTTACATTCCATTGATCTATATATCTGAAAAGAAGATTATGTACTTTTGTAAAATATTCTAATTAGGTTTGCTCTATTGGGACATTGAAAATTTTGCAAGTGAATAGTTTTTTATGTTTTTGTTGACTTTTATTATAAAAAATAAGGTATATCATCAACAATTTATAAACCAAATCAAGTCGAGTTGATTTTAGAATTAACTCTGTAGAAGATACTTCAAGTCTTGGATACAAAGTTTGATTTGAATTTCAGAGCTGGATTATGATATATGCAAGGTTGATTTAGGGTTTTGGATCATGATCCTTGAATATCGATTATTACCCTAAATTTCCATATTTAAAGTGAAACTGGCCTACTATTATATAGTGTGGATTTGACCAACAATAAGTGTATTAGAACAGCAACAAATTCCAGCCTTTTAATGTGAATGAAAATGATTGCAAATAGGGCTATAATAGAACAAGCAACTAGGTTTTACATGGAATACTTCAGAGAACCACTTAGTTACTTGTATGCATTATCAACCTAGTGTATTTTGTAATATTAATTAGGTTGACAGTGACAATAGATTGCATATCTATTATAGATAGTTAGAGGCAAAAGAAAAATGTGAATTTAATGCTTCTAAGAACTTGCAACTTGAACTAACCCATATATTGTACCAGATATGAATATGCTTAGATGATTGTCATTAAAGTGCTTTTATGATGTTAATTATGCCAACAAACCACTATTAAACAATTTTGAAATTTAACCCAGTTAAATATAGATTGAAGAAGCACAACCATGGCTAATTTTTAAACAAATCTAGAATTAAATTCACCTCGAATTTCTGTTAATAATTAGTAAGAAAAACAGACCCTCAACTGTGCTAAAAATAAGATATAAAGGTGCAAGGTGCAACCTAAAATGCAAATGAGATGCATCTCTGAAGGCTCTAATGATGCAAATATTTAGGTTTTTGTAGAAAAATTATGCCTAATCGAAACCTCGGCCCCACCAATTATTCTAATCGAAAACTCGGCCCCACTGCCATCGTCTTCTCTTTCCCTAACAGAGCCCCCATCTGTACCCTCAATTTCATGATAATGTGGTCGACTCCTCAAAATCCTTGTATACTCCAACAGAGCAGATAATGGCGCATGAACTACCTTTGCTGTGGAGAAACACGTCCCATGTCTTCTAGAGCCATTGATCCTAAACCCTTTGGTGCTCGTACTAGAAGTTTCCATTTAAATAAAGACCTCGAATTGGGGTTTATTAGTTAAAATCATGGGACCTTGACTTAGGGTTTGGTAGATAGATACAATGTCTAAATATAAAAGGCCTCCATGGGACTCCCAACTTGGGTCTCACTTGTACAAGTTGTAGATCAACATAAAACCTTAGTTTGTGTTTAAACAAGTGCATGATCAACTTCAGTTCTAGGCAATATGTGAAGCAGTTTCAAGTAAGAACATTCCTTTGAAACATTGCAAAGCAGTCCCTTTTATTCACTATGTTAAATGATGGGTAGTTTTTGGGCCAAGAAGCTTGGTAATTCGAGAAAGTTTTCCATATAGCATTTAGAGGATTTGATGCCATATCAAGGAGTTTCCTATCCTATCAAGGAGGAGTGTTCAGCCTTGAAGATTCACATCTACCATATGAAGAATTTGTTCAACATTATTAAGTACCCTTATTTAAAAATTGTTCTTCAATGACTGAAAATGATCATGCTTGATGACAAAAATAGGTATAGTCCAAAGAGTAACATCTGAGACGTGTGCATGCATGTTGATTTTCATGTGCAATCTACATTTATATTAAAAGGTGTGATAAAAGGTCAATGAAATTTGTTTCGCTCACCCAACTATTGTTTGATGCACACTTGGACAGAAATTTGGAAGGTTGGTATTAATCAACCAAACCATTCCATTCCTTTACCATCACATTGTTCTTGTAATAATGTTATAATAGTCTTGCATAATTGTCTCATTGTAACTCTTGATTCTGCTACAGTCTGAAGGAAGGGTTCTACCATTGCATCATATGTTATATCTTTGTGGTCATGGCATTTCATTGTGAATCCATTGTTATTTAAACTAGACCCATGGGAACTTGTAATACCAACTTCAGCCTAGTTCAATGCATACTTCTTATCCTAGCAATACAATTCCATTTTCTTCATTTGTTTATCCATTTCTTCCATAGATGACCTTAGTTGGCTAACCTCTGTTAGTGTCGCATCATTTCTTAAGATGACCATAAATTATAAATTGAATGAGAAATTTTTTTTGGTTGAGGCTATTACGCATGCCTCACGTCCCCCCCCATCAAGAGTCTCTTTCTATCATCGATTGGAGTTTGTTTGAGATACAGCTTTAGATAATCTCATAACAATACATCTCTTCTTTACTTAAACTGCCCTTCCACTTGGATGCTTTATTGTTTTGTGTTGATGCAGGAGCATCTCACTCTCATCAAAATATTCAAATTGTTATTCAGACATTAGGGTCTTGATATTTCCCAAGGGTGTGGATTCTCTTAAAGGAAATTAGTGTAATTTTCCTAAGTTTGTAAATAGGTTTTAGGAAGCCTAAAACCATGCATAAATATATGATCTTCGTAGACACTTGTGTAAGTATCAAGAAAATAGTTAATGACAAAATGAATAGATAAGGATTGAGTTATTCGGTTCATTGGATATAGGGGTTGACTCTATTATTAAACATTTGCTACAATTTTATAACATTTATTTTAGGAGTTTGTTGTGATGAGTTGGAAGTTTATCTAAGTTATATGTAAGCCTACGAGTGTAGAGTGAGGAGAGAGGAGTGGCTAAGAAAGTGAATAATCAAGCCGATGTAGAGTGGAGAAGTGACCTAGAAGTTGTGTGATCAGGTCGGTGTAGTGATAGAAGCTCTCTAAATGTGAACTCATCTATAGAGGTTAAAGAAAGTAATACATTTCGTCGGATATCCGACATATATGCTATACTACCGACATCTTCAATTCGTTTGTTATATGACTTTAGCCATGTCTACAGGAAGCGCAAACATTAGAGGAATTTTGAGGTCTAAAATGGACCTCCTAAGGAAAATAATAAAATAATATTTATTAATTTTGGAGGAAAAAAGAAAAAAACTACTTTTTGTGTTCGTATTTTCGACATATCTCCCTGTGTTTTTACTTAAATTTTGATCGGGAGAGCTAGTTGGATGTAGAATTTGATTCCACATCCAATGAGTACCCACATTGCATACTTTTGATAGATCCCTCCACCCCAAAAACAAAAATACCTGAAAAAACATGATGATGACATCATCATCATGGTTTTTCAGGTATTTCTTGTTTTTGGGGTAGTGGGGTTTGTAAAAAGTATGCAGTGTGGGTACTCATTGGATGCAAAATCAAATTTTGCATCCAATGAGCTCTCCCGATTGAAATTTGAGTAAAAACACAGGGAGATATGTCGAAAATACGAACAAAAAAAGTAGTTTTTTTTATGACAAATATGTCAATTCAACCATTATGGTTGACTTATTTTATTGGAATTCTATTGGTTCTTGATTTCCAACTCACAAGAACTTATTGGTGGCGCATTTTCTTATAAGGCCCATTTTAGACCCCAAATTTCCTCTAATGATGAGTGCAGATCGTTTATCCAAGGAATCATTGAATATGAAGGCTAGCCTAATCTCCACTCGTGTATGGACTAACTTATTATCAGGACTATGTCAAAGTTACCTTTGTATCACTATTGAATATCAAGGAACACCTCTTTTTCTTCTGAAACAAAGCTACAAAATATTTGCAAATGATTTTATTAGATATATTGAGATCAGTAAACTGGGTCTTTAATATTTTTGGGTGAGGAAACAAAATAAATTAAAAAAGGTACACCTCAGAATATTGTAAAAAACATAGTTTGTATTTTGAGATAAATTTCCTGAAGCAATTACTATGGAACGACTTCATATCTATATCGTGTCAAAGGATTACGTGATGAACTATTTTACTAGGGAATTATTGATATTATTCAGGATAATGATATCACTATTATGTCATGCTTATAAGTATTTCCAAGTTTTTTGCTGGTATTTTGCTATTATTTTCTAATCTTTTTTTCGGCCATGGTGCAGGCAGAACCAAACAAGTTGTCACGTCCCCGCCCCTCTATCGGAGAGAGGACGTGTCTATTGCTGTTATCTAACCTAGGATATTTAAATCCCATGAACATACACATGATAAAATGAAATGCACTGAACTAATACATGCACATATGCATAAATATTTAACATACAGTGGAAGCATAAACATGTTCATCATTTTCATTTAATAAATACAATTCAAAGATTACATAAGAGAGACTTATCTTGGAAAGAAGCTCGTCCCGCAACCAGCTATGTCACTGCATTGTTCCACCCAACCATAGGCCAGTGTGCTCCTCAATCTCTTAGCAACATTGCCACCCCCGATCTGGGCATGATTTCCACAAGGAATAAGGAACACTAGCAAGATCACACAGAGCTAAGGATACCACAAAATTCAACCAAGCCAACACAGTTGGGTTTATCAGGTTGCAAAGGAGATGGATAGGTTGACTACTAAGCTTGTGAGCTCCTCAAGAGAGCTATGGACACCTGTACCAAATATATCCTGGATTCTAAAAATCTACCCACCCAACACAAGGAAGCATCCCCTTCTCTGCTACACAGTCCCTTGGGCTATGCCTTCCCTTCTAGTGCTATTCAGGGTGTGCAAAGAAGAAAACCAGCCCCCTATATCTGTCTACGAGGTTCCTTCACAAACTAGGTTTATCAAGTTGTTCAGGCCCCATTTCCACTCCTAATTCAATACATACCAAAGCACAAATGCATTCAAAATAGTATACACAATTTTTGGGTTGAAAAAAACAGTTGGCAACAAAATGAATTGCCAAGCTGGGTGAAAACAACCCGCTAACAACAATTCATATCCCAAGGACGTTTTGGCACTAACGTGGCCAAAAATGAATTCATCAACACCCAAGAGAACGTGGTCTCTCCTCCAAAACGCTGGGCAACACAAAAATGATTTTCATCCTGGAAAACAATGGGGAAATGCAACCGAAATCGTTGGGGAAGAAACCCAACCACAAGTCATTACAAAAAACGAATTCCCAGCCTGAGGAAAATGAAGAAACGACTACCCACATGAGGGAAAACACACATAGCAAACCCAAAAACGTGAATGCAACACACAGGAAAATCCCAGCCGCTTGAGAGAGCCCTAATGTGAATGAATGATGGTGAGAAAAATTCCCAGGAGCCCTCAACGTGAAGGAGAACACACAACAGGAAAAATTGTGAAGGTAAAACAACTCCCAAGCTTCCCCCTGCGTGAGGAAATGGAGAACGTGGGTGTATGGCCAATTGGGCATGCATTTTGGGTGTTAAATTGCCCCCAAAATTAAAAAACGTTTGTCCCCAAAAATGGGTTTTCCCCAAATTCAAATTTCTTTTCCCATACTCTTCCCATTCCCATGCAATAACTTTTTCAACCAATTACTGGCAGTAATAAATGATTGGGTGAATGAGACAAGAAAGGTAGTTGACTGTTTGATGGGTTCTCTCCTTGATATTTGGTTTTTCTCCATTGACCCCAAAGGTTAAATATTCTCCCCCTTATCCTTAGGAAATCATACCCCCATCTCATTATTTGTTGCATTGACATAGTTGGTTGTGGGTTTTTAATTAAATTGCATATTTACATGATGCCAAACTTATAATGTGCCGGCTAGCAAAAAATACCATCGGCAATGATTTTAATCGCCGAAACATAAAACATTAAATTGATGGTGGGGATTTTTGCCTTTAGCTCCACACCATGATTAGTTACAATATTTACACCATATACATTTTTAATGCAAACGACGTCAAAACTGGGGTGTTACACAGGTATTTGTCAGACCTGTCTTCCTCTAGTGAGGGGAGATTGGGAAGGCTAGAAGAAAGTGAGACATGCAGTAAGTCGACAAGGGCTAGATCAACTAGATGTCAAAAGATCAGGAAAAAAATTCAATACACGCATGAAATTTTTTATTAGAGGAGGGGGGTCATGTTCTTATGATGATGAGACAATAGGAGACATCGAGGTGTCGTTAAGGTACAAACACTTAGTGAAACAATGGGTACCTAGGGATATTCCTCAAGTCAACACTGATTTTTGTGTGAATGAGAGGATATATAGAATTGCACCATCGTCATTACATGGATTGGGGTTGTTTTGCATGGATGGCATAAAGGTCGGATACGATAGATGCACAGAATTGATAGAGTATGCTGGACCCTCTTACAACTACAATGATTGGATGCACCTGGTCCAATATACATGAAATATGCGTAGATATGGCTTGTCATCAAATTATTTACAACTGAAAGACAAAGATCAAAATAAAGGTGCAACGATGTACATTGAGGGAAGGCCAAAAAGATTGGGAATATTGCGGGGTTTATAAATAGTACACAACCAGGGTCTACACTAAAGCAACCCAACTGCATATTTGAGGCGCGTGAAGGAAACCATGTCTGTGTATGTGCCATTAAATCAATAGTTGCTGGGGAAGAGCTGCTTATTAATTACAATTTGAATCAAGTAGATACAAACACGGTTAGTATGGATGTGGTACATCCAACAATTCACCCAACCTTTTATTAATTATTTTAACATCTTTAGGATTATTTGTTAGCAAATAATTATAAATTTTTATTATATTTTCTATGTTGACTTCGCAGGAAGGTGATGGGGGGCGCATCACAATAGCAGTAGGTGAAAGGAGTACACAATCCGTGAAGCAACATGTATACATCAAAATGCTATGTTATTAAATTGTTTTAGTGAGTATTTTGGTTTCATTAGGTAATTTTTAGTATGTTTGTTATGCAGGGTTCTGTCAGGAGCACCTCCCTCACAGTAGATGTTCATAGACCTGCCTCAAGGTGGCAAGTATACATCGATATTGCCATTGTAAAAATTTAGGATTGACAAACAGATCTATTGTTATGTTTTTTCAATAGTATATTTAGTTCGTTTATACAATCTTATCTATTTTCCATGTAGAGTGTTGATCGGGGAAGCCACCCGACAATTGGTCAGACGACTGCAGCCTCGGGGCAGCAGGTAAACATGATTGTAATTCTACATTTTAAATACTTTAAAATTGTACACATGTATAACGTATAGCATAATGTTTATTTTGTTATGTATTTTTCGTTTTTATGTTTGTGTTTATTATGATAATGTTGTCTACTTTTTTTGCTAGTTGATGATTAGGGAAAGTCCCCATTTATTGATCAGACGACTGGAGCCTCGGGGCAATAGGTAAACCTGAATGTAATTATACATTTTAAATACTTCAAAATTGTACACATATAAAACATGTACCATAATGTTTATTTTGTTATGTCTTTTTTCGTTTTTACAATTGTGTTCATTATAATAATGCTGTATATTTTTTTTGCAGGTGGATGATCGGGGAAAGTCCCCAATTGTTGATGAGACCACATCGTCATCTAGGAATCGGGTAAACCTAAATGTAATTCTAGAAATTTATCATGATAGACAATTTTTGTTGATATAATATTTTTCGCAGACTATTGCTTCAACAACTAAGCAATGTTTTATATATTTATGTTGATGACAAATGCTTCGGTTTATGAAACAACAACTCAGCAGTCTTTAGACTTTGATGTCTACCATTTGTTCAATGATGTTGACATTGGTTCGTATATAGACCCATTGAAAGTGCTACAGAAGACCTTGAAAAAACAACATGAGGAAATGGTTTGTCTAGCATTGACAGTTCCACATACAGACGAGATCAAAACAAAGATATAATTTTTGATCCAGAGATGTCAGTGCTTGAAAGTAAGTTGCGGAATCATAATGTAAATTCATTTAGAACTTTATAATTTTTAATTTTATATGATATTGAACTTACAATACAATGGTTTGTATTTACAAGAAATTATGCAACAAAACACTAGTGGTGAAGACGGTGTTGGTCCCAGTGATCGAACCACTCCACGCACACCACATACTGCACCCTTTTTGTCCACTGAACAATCGGCAACATGTTCTGCTACAGCCTCAAGTCCAACAGAGGGTGCAACCGATGTTGACCAACGCAGAACAAATCATGTATAAGAAGGGGTGGAGGTAGGGTTTGATACTAATGCTGATGCTGAAGCAACATATCCTGGATATTCTCGTGTCACTAGCATTGGTTCAATAGTAACAACATTTTTGGTGAACAATGAACTCGTTCCAATAAAGATAGAGAAGATTCTAGGCAATTATAGATGTTTCAATTTAGTTTTTATAATTTGTTTCTAATATACCGATAATTTTTTTTAATGTTGACTAATGATGGCATGATTGTTTTGTAGGAAATGATGTATTTTATAAAAATATAAATGATTTGTCCTTGGATATCTTTGAGCCCACAATCCGCTCAAGGTGGGACAGGCAGCCAAAATATTTAAAGGATGAGCGGACTAATCAGTTTTTTGGTCTATTCGAAAAAGATGCCTTCGATACAATGAAGGTCCTAAAGAAGACCGAACAACATCTGAAGATTGTCCAAGACCAATATAAGGTTCACCTAGAAAAGAAACCTAGGTATGAGCGCCCTCCGATTATTCCATCAAGGGAGTGGAAAGCCCTAGTGGAAGACGGAAAAGAGAAGAGTATGAGAAAAGCATGATAGATACCACTAGGAACAGGGAGGTATGAAATACATTCCACAATGTAATGGTAATCCTTATTATTATTAATTTTTATATCGAATTTGGAACATTGACTAATGTAATTCAACACTTGATTAGGTTGTCAAACACATCAAAGGCCACCAAGGCAAGACTGGAAAAAATTGGTCAACACAAGCTTGGGCCTGGTGGTTATTCAAATTTTGTGGCATAATTTGTAAGTATCAAAAACCCGATACTACATCCAAATAATATATAGAAAATTATTTTTGTTTTATTCCGATGAAAAATGTAAAATTAATGACATCATGCAAATATGCAAGCCGACCAATTCAAAGAATTTCCCACTCAGGAAGACTTGAAGCTTGGATTCCAAAACGGCTTTGAATTCGTTGTTGAACACCAAAGAAACTTGTCTGGGCATACTGCACGATCTTCTGTTGATCCATCTGGTGCACATGTATATTAAAACTATATAGTTTAATGAAAATTTATTAATTCTCATGCAATTTATTCGTTATAAAAAATTAACATAAACTATTTATTTTGTTTTAAGCAGGAAAGTAATGATCTCGTTAATGTCGAGGATGCACACCAACCAGTCGAAGATCATGCTTTCAATTCCTGGTAATGAATTTATTAATATGCTACTATTTTGTATAGATAATTGCAGATGATAAACATTAATTCTAATTCTCCATAATTCAACTGCAGAGCATGTAGATGCAGGTAACACTGAATAGGTTGAGCCTGGACAGGATAATGATGAACATGATGATGTGCCCAAGCCAGGTAAAAAAACTCCTTTGTAATGTTTTTTTAAATGAATTACTTGTAATTATAAAAACAAAAATAAATTAATGAAACATTTTGACATTATTGCAGCAATTTTGAGCCCCTCGTCGGAAGTTCAACCTGGCGAGCAATCTACTAGGGAGACCGATGAGCAAATTTCGAAAGATGCGCTTCTTGCTAAATATGTAAAGAGAAGAAAAGTAAAAAGGAAGTGACTGAAGAAATTTTGAGTAATTCTTTTTTTTATAACACAATGTAGTGCATTGTTTTTTCCTCTATTTAATGAATGAATGGTTAAAAAAATGCTTTAATGAATGGTTTATTGAATGGTTTTATCGGCTATTAACTAAATGAATGATTTAATGAATGGTTTAATGAATGTTTTTTCATGTATTGAATGATTGAATGGTTTATTGAATGAATTAATGAATGGTTTAATGAAATCCTTTTTCAGCTATTGAGTGAATTAATTTGTAGTAAATTGTTATTTGAAAGTAGATGCATTGGGTTTGGGGAATTGAGAGTGATCTGACGGAGGGGAGGGGCCATAAGAGCTTCCATCTTCACATGGTTGGTTCTGTTTAGTAGAGAATATTAAATTATTCTTGAAACATAGAGGAGTTTAATGAATGGTAAGGAAGTATACATTAAAAACAATTATTTGTATAATTGTAGTGTTTAAATTTTACTATTGTTATTTGACTCATCCATTGGAACTTGTTACAGATAGCATTGTCAAACATTTTCATAGTTCAGAGGCAAAAAATGGCGTTTTGATGTGATCGATGGCGTTATATACATAGTGTTGTGTTTATCCATGCTTCCTTGGGTGATCTCTTATTACCAATTACTTTACTTAAATAGTTGAATAGGATTGTAATTTACATTGTAATAGTATTGTATTTATTTAGATTGGTTTTGTTATTTTCATAAACAGACAAATATTTATTTGATGGGTCCTAACATGAAATTATTGCAACAAGAAAATATTTGTCACTATGTTGAATGATGTTTTGAAAGGTAAAGTAGAAGAAGATAGTGCGAAGCTCCACAAATCAAGGTAAGTTGTAACAAAAAAATTATAAATAGTATAGGCAACATATTCCTAATTCTCATACATATTTTTCTTCAGTTAATTTGATTTGTATTCCATACTTGCTCAATTTCTATCATTATTTTTTCCCTATAATTTTAACTTTCTTGAATTGATAATAGAATATATCAGATATGCTTAGAAATTATCAAATATGCTTAGAAGTCCAAAAACATGGACAACATGTTTTGTTGCTTGAAAATGTTAGGTTCCTTGTTGTTGGTTTTGAATGGTTTTCTTTGTAATAGAATCGTTGTCAAAATAATAGTTACATTTTTCAAATCTTATTAGATTGCATATACAAACCTATGGCTTCCCCAGATCTCTATATATGGTCAAGAATGATCATATCAAAGAGATGTGAATTTTCTTTGATCTATATAGCCATAGGTTGTAAAGTCACTTTATGGATTTGTTGATTGTTCTTCATCCACATAATCGCCAACATGGAATATCCATAGACCTGAAGTCAATCAAGACCTTTCATAGTGATAGAGATCTTTTGACAACAAAACCTCTCTCTTGATCAGATGATACAATCCAAAGGAGAAGGTTAAATCCAAAAAACCTACAACTTAAGGCAAGTAGTAAGAACATTAGATTTTTCATAGTTGAGCCAACTTTAGATTAATATGGAACCATATCTCAAAATTTTCCCTTCTAAATGGAGCGAAGAAAAAAATATTCAGTAACAAAGAATGTTTCTTATATAACCCTCATCAAGCCATTCTTTTTGCATAAAGGGTGGCAAACATTTATATTTTCCAAGTATTGGCCTTAGATTTGGCCATATTGGTTGTTTTCCTAACCAAACATATTGATTAACCAAGTATTTCAGGATTAAAAAAATTGGTGTCACATAATTTACATTAAATGACATATCCCCCATACTAGGTTATAAAGAACCTTATTACTCTATGCAATCATGTCCTATGCTTTGAATCCTCAAACCCTAATTCTTCCACTCTTACATCATTATAAGCATCAAGACTTCCATGCAACATCAAGAATACAATAACTCTATGATATTTTCTTAGCCTTACATACCATAAGAATAAAGATCCAAAAACATACAAGGTGTTAAATCTACTCTCCATGACTTCTACTAGGGTAGAAACCTTAGTGTTAGAACAAGATACATAATAACAATCATAGACAATGGTGTATTCTTCTGTAGGGTTTGCATGTATAAAACAAACCTTAGTCATCACCCAAAAAAAACCTAACATCACAAGTGAGCAAGCTCTCCAAGAACATCTAAGACGTTTATCATCCCTTGTCCTCTCCTAAGGTTTCCAAAATAGTAAAGAAAAAAGCATACAAAATGAAAATTACTTGTATTGGAAAGATGCACATTCTGGAGAAAGAAGCATGAATTGTCATGGGCATGTTTTCCTAGGACAAGGAGGTAGGTTTAACAAAGGCCATTGTACTTTTAATGTGATTTTTAAATTTCACTTCTTGCCAAAGGTTTCCCATATTGAATTCTTATGAATATTCAACCATAGGATGATCTTGAATATAAATTATAGTAGAAAACTATGGACGATATTTCACTTTACATTAACCCCAATCCACTATGAATTGCAAGAGTAACGATATCAAATGTATGCCAACAAGTTTCAGGTATTTTAGGCACACATTTCTAAAGCTAAACCATATTTGAAATCACTTTAATTATTTTATATTTACAATATTAAGTATGCCTTATTATCTTTAAGGTGTTTGTCAAATCACTCAACAATTTCAACCCTTAATATGTCAAATTAGCATGAACAATAAGTTTTTAAAATTACTTAATCAAGAAGACAATGAAAGATGAAAATCAAATATGCAACTACATTGGTATTGGATAGATGAAAACTTCATATATGAGTTTGTCATAATTAAGTACATGTTCATGCCACAACTTTTTCACAAAGATGTTACAATTTTTCACCTCTCCAAAACCCTCACTAGGGAAATCATGAAAACCCTAGCCACCAACAAATATCTCCAACTAGCAAGCACCAACATTAGAAAGTCCTCCTTGTATTCAGCAACATTATTGTGTCACAAAATATCCACATTAGCATGGTTGTCTTCCTCATGGTTTTCACACACTAGCCATGTTAAATCGTATACGTATGTGGAAATAAAAATCTAGTGTTGGCCGCCAAATATACTTTCTTGTCCCAGGGTTTGAATCCTCAAACCCTAATTATTCCACTCTTACATCATCATAAGCATCAAGAATTCCACGTAGCATCAAGAATACAATAACTCTATGATATTTTCCTAGCCTTACATACCATAAGAATAAAGATCCAAAAACATACAAGGTGTTAAATCTACTCTCCATGTCTTCTACTAGGGTAGAAACCTTAGTGTTACAACAAGATACATAATAACCATCATCGACAATGGTGTATTCTTCTAAAGGGTTTGCATGTATAAAACAATCCTTAGTCATCACAAAAAAAATCCTAACATCACAAATGAACAAGCTCTCCAAGAACATCTAAGACAATTATCATCCCTTGTCTTCTCCTAAGGTTTCCACATGAACCCTAAGTCTCCAAGACAAGTACCATGAAGGGTACAAATGATGAATGAATATGAGATATTTCTCCTCCCTTATATATGCATGCAGGTGAGGGAGGATAACATAAAATAAGAACAAGTTTCCCTACAAGTAACCAACATGGAGAACCCACATGGAGCACTCTACAATCCAAGGTTGTGCATGTCAAACTAGGGTTTTGTTCAACACCAAAAGTGAGATTCCATCCAAGTCAAGATAGTGGGATCAATTACCCTCCTCCAAGATGGTTTGGTCTCCAATAGAGTGTTAGTCCTACACCAAAGTTCCCTTGTGTAAGTCGTTCCTCTAATTGTGTGTCCAATGCCCTCTCATATACCCATTGCTACTATGATATGTACCAATGTCGTCAATAAGCTCCCATTCTCCTCCTCAATATATGTGCTTGGGTCCATCACCAACCTCCATGAAGTATGCTATAATTTTATGGTAATTTAAGGTCATTTCTTGCACACAAGATTGTGGTGCCATTTTTTGGATGATGTTGGTGAAATGTTTTACAAGGAAAACGTGATGTCATAGTGGTATTTGGTGGAAAAAATAGCAAAGAAAAAAGCATACAAAATGGAAACTACTTGCATTGGAAAGATGCACATTTTGGAGAAAGAAGCATGAATTGACATGGGCATGTTTTCCTAGCAAAAGAAGGTAGGTTTAACAAAGGCCACTTTACCCATAGGAGGAACATTTCTTAGTGTAAATTCATGCTAACTTGTATAAATTTGGAAATTCCAACTTTTAATGTGATTTTCAAATTTCACTTCTCGCCAAAGGTTTCCCATATTCAATTCTTATGAATATTCAACCTTTGTATGATCTTGAATATAAATTATAGTATAAAAATATGGACGATATTTCACTTTACATCAACCCCAATCCACTATGAATTGCAAGAGTAAGGATATCAAATGTATGCCAACAAGTTTCAGGTATTTTAGGCACACTTTTCTAAAGCTAAACCATATTTGAAATCACTTTAATTATTGTATGTTTACAATATTAAGTATGCGTTATTATCTTTAAGGTGTTTGTCAAATCACTCAACAATTTCAACCCTTAATATGTGAAATTAGCATGAACAATAAATTTTTAAAATTACTTAATAAAAAAGACAATGAAAGATGAAAATCAAATATGCAATTACATTGGTATTGGATAGATGAAAACTTCATATATGAGTTTTTCATAATTAAGTACATGTACATGCCACAACTTTTTCACAAAGAAGTTACAATTTTCCATCCTCTCTAAAACCCTTGCTAGGGAAATCATGAAAACCCTAGCCACCACCAAAAATATCCAACTAGCAAGCACCAACATTAACAAGTCCTCCTTGGCTTCAACAACAATATTGTGTCACAAACTCTCCACATTAGCATGGTTGCATTCCTCAGGGTTTCACACCCTAGCCCTGTTAAATCATATACGTATGTGGAAAGAAAAATCTTCTGTTGGCCTCCAAATATACTATCCTGTCTTAGGGTTTGAATCCTCAAACCCTAATTATTCTACTCTTACATCATCATACGCATCAATATTTCCGTGTAGCATCAAGAATACAAGAACTCTATGATATTTTCCTAGCCTTACCTACCATAACAATAAATACCCAAAAAACATACAAGGTGTTAAATCTACTCTCCATGTCTTCTACTAGGGTAGAAACCTTAGTGTTACAACAAGAGACATAATAACCATCATCGGAAATGGTGTATTATTCTCTAGGGTTTACATGTATAACACAAACCTTAGTCATCACAATAAAAATACTAACATCACAAATGAGCCAGCTCTCCAAGAACATCTAAGACGTTTACCATCCCTTCTCTTCTCCTAAGGTTTCCACATGAACCCTAAGTCTCCAAGACAAGTACCATGAAGGGTACAAATGATGAATGAATATGAGACATTTCTCCTCCCTTATATATGCAAGTATGTGAGGGAGGATGACATAAAATAAGGATAAGTTTCCCTACAAGTAACCAACATGGAGAATCCACATGTAGCACTCTACATTCCAAGGATGTACATGTCAAACTAGGGTTTTGTCCAACCCCGAAAGTGAGATTCAATAGGGTATTATTATGTATGTATGTGTAAATCGGATTATGTATGTATGTATTATGTATGTATGTATGTATTATTATTATGTATGTGTAAATTGGATTTATTATGTATGTATAGTTATTAGTTATTATGTATGTATGTGTCATTCTCAAAAACAAAACAAAATTATTCTTCATCTCACAAATAAATCCTGCTATATCCTTTATTCAGTTGCAACTGCAATGAATTGAAACAATTTATTGCAAATTGTTAACCACAAAATAGGAAAATGAAAAACATGTTTGTAAATGTATCTAGAAACAAGAAATGGTTTTCAAATTGTTAAAAAACATACAGTTGCAGTATCGTTTACCCCCTCTCCATATTTGATGTACAATTCATATTTCCTATTATTTTGTTGGGAGAAAATCACAATTTCCACGATAGATCCGAAAGAGTAGTTCTTTGTTGATCTTGAAATGCATCCTACAGTCTCGGAAAACTTGAGATATTGCTTCAACAAAAGTCTATTGCTATAAAAAAATGCAATACTTTGACTCTTCTCTATCATATATTCCCTAATTTCTAGTTCCAAAATTTTATATTCAGACAGTTCTACTAGGAGTAAAGTGTTCAGTGAAACAAGAAACAATATTATATTCATATTCAATGCATTGTTAATTGACCATCTCTATCTACTAGATCAACATGTATCAATTGCGTTTTATTGGTGAATTTGAACCTTTTCTTTTTGTAGGTCCATAGAACAAGAGAATATCTCCTTAAAATACATTTGTATATGTTGTTGAACAAAGTTGCAGAATAAAGGATGGTAGTTGTGATACTTGTTAAATCCTAAAACAAATGGGGAACCCAACTTATTAACGTTAAAACATAGGGTTTGTAAAAAATATTATTTGCTTTGGCTCTATCAAATTATATAGATATATGAAGAAATGAGGACATTATTACCTTCTTGGGTTCTCATGATAAGGATTATGTGGCATATTTTCTTTGGACTTGTTTCCATAAATATTGACCATAGCCATGATGCCAAAGCAATCGCAATTGCATTAAATTTACAATTCCAGAAATTGTTGAAGATGTTACAAGTATTTATTGTGAGCTTACTTTGTTTAGAAGACTATATGGCTTTAACCCATAGATAAACCAATTGATCATAGGAATGGAAACAAGCAAGGAGTGAAACAAAAATCTACATATGAATATTGCAAATGTTAAATTGTTGTTTGAACTAGTTATTGGAATTAAGATATATTCCTTAACCTAAATAACAACAATAAGATGGTTTGGTTAAGTTTTTTTCTAAAATAGCATTTGCATTGCCTACAACTATGAAGCTTAAACAAAATAAAGATATTTCAGAAAATAAGTATTTGTGAATATTTTCAAAGGAATTGAAAGGAAAACGCTATGCTGATATGTCCAATAAGCCTCAAAGATATGGAATTGGACATTGTTAGCCGATAAAGTTGTCAAAAAATGTTTAAGCAAAGAGCCAACATAGGTTGTTGGTTTTGTTGTATGCAATTTGAAGTTATTACTTTTCATGAATGAGCAAAATTTCTTTTGTGCATTGCTGCTTTGCAACATGTCCAAAATTCAAGTCACCAATAATTATAATGTGCTCATTTTGGCAAGTGTCCTTGTTTGATCAAAACTTGTAGGAAATTGTGTTAGAATCAAAACTTTATTGCTCAAATATCTAAGAATCTCTTTTAGGTTGGGCTTGACAAAGATCTCCACAAAATATGACAACAAGATTTCCACAAAGAGAGGTCAAAGTGTGCATTATTTCTCGTAGCCTTTTGTCAATGTTACATAACATTTGAGAACCATTAGTGAGACATCATATACTATTAACAACCGAAGTTCTTCAAATTCCTTACTCATTAGATCTAATATCCCAAAGCTTAATGGAACCATGTTTGAAAGACCCAAAAGAAAGTGAAAAGTTGAATTTACAATTATGCCATTTGCAATGTGTGCAACTTTTCCAATGAATGAATCTATGATGACCTTTATTTTTAGGGGATAACGATGAAGTTATTTGTTGTAGAAGCACACTAAGCCATGGTAAATTGATTTTGCAATGAATATTTTGCTTATTCCTGCACCTCCATTCAAGAACAAATGAATAGCAGTGATTCGCTCATTTTCCTTTCTCATTATGATTTCTTTTATTACTGATTGTTGATCTTTGTTAAGTTCTTCTATAATGTCATGATACTCTTCTTTTCTCATGATGTAAGGTTATTTAGTAGACTTGAAGGAATTATTAGAGCTAGGTCTAGGTTTTCAAGTAAGCATATTATGCATAAGATCATTTTTTATGTCATATTTGTCAACTATGGGGAAGTCACTTTGTTCTTGTTCCAATGTTTTGATAATAAATAGTTGTTCGTTTCTAGATTCAATTGTTTTTTAATCTTTTTCAATGTTACCCCAGGTTGTTTTAGCGACAAACTTTTCTTTAATGTGATCCACTAATAGTTTTTGTGATAAATATTCTTTGAACCATGTTTCATAGTTTTTTTTGTTTTTACACGACATTTACAGTTTCTCTATAAGGGATAAATAACATCATTTTCTCCCTAAAAGGTTATCTGGGTCTTTATGTTCATTATATTGAATATTGCGTATGACAGAAGCACGTTTTCTTTTCATGGTAGTAGAAGTTGAAGACGTGTAATAAGAAGCATACTCAACTAAAAAAAATTGTTCAAGGTCAATAGGTCTTGCAGTATACTTGTCAAAAATGAAGAACACATGATATGTTATGAATTGTTTGGTTTTTGTCGCAACAAATTTGAGTTCTTTAGGACATATGTTCTTTTGTCAGCTGGTGCAGTGTTAATGAATATTGGTTTTATAGAACTTGAGTACAATGGAAAAGAAAGAACAATGAGAACAACTTGTCATCTTGACATATGTTACATGTTCAGAAGTGAATTTCCAATTTTGAGAATTGTTTCAATTTTCCTGTCATTGTTTAGTAAACATTGTTCCCTTATTTTCTTAAGAGAAGATGCCATTTTGCGATATTATTTTGTGATGTAAGAACTACAATATGTTGCTATAGCATAGTCATCAAAGATGAATTGTGCATTTGTATTTGCATGCCACAAGGTTGTCACTTGCTTCGAGAATGGATTGATCCGTAAAATAAATTACATACCCATACTCTCTTGTAGGGTTGTCAAACATCAACTTATATCTTTATGTGTTGTATTTGATCCTTATGTTATTGCTATGGTCGTCGGGTTAATAAATGAAGGATTATGTTGCCACTTGACAGTGTGTATGTAAAAATATGGAATAAGTTCAATGTGCACAATGGTCAGTAGTTTACTATTGAATGCCATTGTGCCTAGTTCTTGGCATGCCATTGAGAGATATCTTGCAAAGTGTACTTGCCAAACAACCAGTCTGCATTTCAATGAAGCAATTAATTGCTATGATAATATACAAAGGCAAATGCATTTGTCCGCAATAGTGATCAACTGCTTTAGTATGGAAATCTCAAAAGCAACAGAACTTTTCCAAAAGGTCGCACTAGATCTAGTGACAAAGAGTGGGCCCATGCTATAGAATTGCCTACATGCGATAAAGGAAATATGCAATGTGGACAAGGTCAAATGGAATTCAATGCAATGCATTGCAATCTTGGGATCAACATTTGTAAAACCTTTCAGCAATTGGGTAAGTGTTACAATGTTTATTGTTCTTTATTTACGAATATCAACATGTTGTCATTTTAAAGATAAAGAGGGTCAATAAAACTTCATATATATTGGGAGCTTCATTATATTGAAAACTAGTTTAAGATACACACACACACACACACACACACACACACATATATAAAAGCTAACACAATAGTATCATTCTAGATTTATGCAATGACAGAGTTATTTGTATCAATGTGATGCCTTATATACTCTTCCAAACATGCAATTTCTATTGTGCCATAAGTAATATATCCACGTTAATAAGCTATTAGCATATCAATTTCTACAATACAGTAATGATTAGGAGAAAATGATTTTGGATCTAAAAGCTAATTATTTGCAAGCTCAAGTTGATGAAGAGGTGTATACTTTGGGTGAATCCGCTTCTGTGAAGGTGGAATTTTTTTTATTGAATAAAATTTCTTTTCATTTGTCTAGATATATTTGCCACTTTTGCCAAATATATCAAATGCTAGAAGTTGCATAGTATAATCCTGTATATATCCCTTTAAATATCTTTTTTGGATAATATATATTATGATATAAATGATTTTTTTATTAATATACAGTTTCTCATCGGTTATTCAACAGAAAATGAGTGGTAGCTGTCGTCGGATATCATCCCAAACCGACGACGCTCCTAAAGCTCCGACGTTTAGAGTCTGTCGGATATTCGACTCATGGTGGCTACTTTCCAACGAAATTGCCATTGCTCCGACGAACTCAATTCGACGGCATAATCACATAAGAAGTCGGAGATTCGACGATATTTGACACTAAGAAGTTGGAAATTCAACACTAAGAAGTATGACATTCGACACTAATAAGTATGACATTCGACACTAAGAATTCGGGGATTCGACGATATTCGACACTACATCCGATGACAAGAAGTCAAAAATTCGAAATGACATGGATGCAAAGACTTCCCTGACATATGATGGTCCTATGTCGACATTTCGACGGGGTTCTGACATGAGTCGAATAACCGACAACAAAATCCATCGCAAATTCGATGAGTTAGTGATGAAATAATTCTCCTAATTAGCTTGATACTCTGTCGAAATGTCGGCGAGGTTCGAAAGGAAGTCGAATATCTGACGAAGTCCCACTGACGAGAAAAAAAATGTTGTTGTTGAATAACAGACATGTGTTTGTCAAAGTTCAGACATGGCATTTGTCGTATTTTGGGCTCAAATCCTGTTGTGATAATACAAGCACATTACACTTCCTTAAAGAACCGTGGGATCTATTTAATGCCATGCAGCTGGGTATCAATATCCCCTCCCTCCTTCGCAGCATAGGCATCATGAAAGAAGTTTCTCGCCTCCCTTTTGATCGAACAGTCATCAAAGAGAGAGAATCCATACGCATCATGAGATTCCCATAATGTGTTAACTAACCTTCTTCAATTGGCAAACTGGTGAAAATACTTGGAATTCTGGTCGTCGGCCTAGAACCAAATAGCGCAACTTTTTTGACATATACTTTCTTCTTTATGCAGAAGAATCTTCACCCGGGACTCTTCCATCTTAGACAATAGCCTTCTTCTGTCTTCAGAGAAGAAATCTTCATCCATCAACCCTGTTAAACCAGGAATCTCATTTTTTATGCCCACTAGCTCACTATCCATGGATTTCTTCTTATTTCTCTCCCAAATAATGACCTCTCCTCTAAGTTGATACAACATCCAAATTAGTCTGTTCAAGCGTCCAGATGTCTTGTAGCCTTTGTCAACAAAGATTGCCACTTATCCTTTATTAAAACGACAAACTCATCCTACTTAAGCCAAGATGGGTCGAACTTGAAGGGGTAGGACCGAAACTCCTTTTCAAAATCCAATTGCATAAAAACCACCCGATGTTCTGAGAAACCAGTTGCAAGAGCCTAGGATCTATACTTACTGATATCCTCATAGAGGCCATCCAACATAAGAAACTTGTCTAGCCTCTTAGCTATCCCTCCACTCCCACACCACCCATTCGACCAGGTGGGATTAAGCACTGCTGGTTGGATGTCATTTGGATGAATAATTGAACAGAGAGATAAAAAAATTAGAAAGGTCATCCACTGCACGGCCTGCTCCCCACACCTCACAAGCTGACAGAGTGATATTGAGGTCCCCCATTAGGATAAGGTTAGGGATTTGGAGGCAACCAACCCTCATCAGTCCATCCCAATATCTTCTACGATCTCTATAGGGCGCATATACATTAAGGATATAAATGGCCTGTTCATAGCCCTTCACATGCCTGGATAACACGATACCTGCACTAGTTATAAAAGGTTTGAAATTAGCCACCGCCAGATTCCAAGATACAAGTGTCCCATCAGAAATTCCATCGGAGCTCAGATCCGAAACCCTCCAACCAAGTTTGATCGGTAAAAAAAAAATCACAGGCACAGTCCCCCTCAATCATAGTTTCTTGTAGCAAAATAATGTCCACATGTTGACTATCAAGAATCATCTTTAATGCAGCCCTTTTGGGACCACTGCATAACCCCCTCACATTCAGTGAGGCACAAATCAGTGAGAAGAATCAAGCTGGGCCATTTCTCTAAGAGCCCGAGAGGATCCTGAATTATCAAGATCAGTTGCAAGAGGAAGACCTCTCTTTGAAAGAGACACGACTTTAGGATTGCTCCCCGCCGTAGCCCTAATGGTGTCCTTGGTAGATTTACAACTTTCACGCCACTTCTTATGCCCATGCCCCCTTCTGACTGAGACATTAGCAGTCCCAATAGAGGAAATGTCCAAGGTCTCAGGACTGCAGCAACCCTCAATTGTGTAGGAGGGAATAGGATCACCCGGACTCGACAGAGGAGCACCTACCTGAACCAAACCCCCCAGCTGGTCATCAATAGGAGAGGAATATATAGAAATGTTTAGTTCGCTCTAGGTTCTTGACCCAAAGGAGGAAATTCGGTTTCAGAGAAAAGGAAAATAGGAGGAACCTCAGCTGTCAANCCCCCCCCCCCCCCAAACACAAGGAACCGATCCCCCCCCAGTAACCACCTTATCCATAATAGTCAGGGCTTCAAGAATTTCCACCACAGAAATAAAATTGAGAAGAATAGGGACAGAGTCCGCAAACTTACCGACAAAGGTTAGTGCTAATGCTTTGTCTAGGGGGAGTGGGAAACTAAGGTCCTTCTCCATCCCTTGAGAGCCCTCTTCAGCCACAGGAGTCACCTTAATCTTTTCTACCCTTCCTGGGAAGTGAGCTTTAGAATGGCCCAGACCCTGACACTCATGACACCTGAAACGCAACCTCAAATAATCCAAAGGTTGGATGAAAGAACCATCAACCCAGAATACCTCTCTATTTTCAATGGGAATATCCCATACCTAGATAAGAACCTGGACATGCTTCACACATCCATCTACTACATTTTCATCTCTACTACCGATGGGATTTCTCCCATACCAAGCTGAGAACCAGAACGAGTAGAGTCACCAGTGTACATGACCATATACTACCTATCTGTCTCTACTACCAACGAGATTTCTACTACACCAAGTGAAGAACCAGGACGAGCAGAGGCATCAGTGTACACTACCAGCTACTACCAGTTTGTCTCCACTTCCGATGAGATTTCTATCATACCAGGCTGAGAGCTAGAACGACTAGAAGAACCAATGTCGAAGCAAGGTAGATGTAAGAATCACCTTTCCCTCTCAAGAAGGGATACATTTTCTTCTACTCCAAGTCTTCCACGAAAGTATTCAAACTTTGTCTTGGGAAGAGGCTTGGTAAGAACATATATAGTCTGGTCATCTTTCGACATGTAATGTAGCTCAACAGTACCCTTCTGCACCATATCACAATGAAGTGATATTGAATATCTATATGCTTTGACTTATCATGAAACACATGATTCGCTGACATATGTAGTCTGGTCATCTTTCGGCATGTAATGTAGCTCAACAGTACCCTTCTGCACCATATCACAATGAAGTGATATTGAATATCTATATGCTTTGACTTATCATGAAACACATGATTCGCTTTGGTTGTCACACTAAATCACATTTGGTCCTGGAATTTGACCAAACAATCCTACAAGGCATTTTTGAAGTGATGCTTCTTCTCAAACTGATGTACTAGCAGCCATATACTCGGCCTCTGCTGTACTAAGTTCTACTAAGGTTTGCTTCCTGTTGCATTAGAAAAAACTACATAACCCAAAATGAAGCAACATCTGGAAGTAATATTCCTATCTGTAATGCATCTGGCCTAATCTAAATCTGAAAATACTTGCAATATCAAGTCACAGTCTGAAGCATATCTCAATCCATATCACATAGTTCCACACAAATATCTGAGTACATGTTTTGCAGTAGTCCAGTGAGTCTACCTCGGCTCACTCATGAACTGGCTGAGAGAATTCACAACAAAACATATGTTTGGTCAGGTGTTCATCAGATACATCAACGATCCAATCAACTAGCAATACATGCTGGGATCAATCATGTCGGAATATGAAGTTGAGTCCCTCAAATTATTTAGGTTTGCATCCATTGGAGTAGCCATGGACTTACAATCCAACATTCCGAATCTCTTCAGTATATCGATGGTGTATTTTCCTTAACTTAGGAAAATTTCCTTCTGCCTATGCCATACTTCTAATCCCAATAAGTAATGCTTCAATCCAAGATAGTTCATTTCAAATTTAGAGGCTAACTTCTTCTTACGCCATGCAATCGACTTCTCATTTCCTGTGAGAAACAAGTCATCAACATACAATACTAGAATTAGTGGCTCACTTTCCACAATCTTGTAGTAAATATTGGGATCTGCATCACTCTTAGTGAATCCCAAGATCACCAAGTATTCATCTACCCATCCATACCAAGCACATGGTGCTTGCTTGAGTCCATATAGAGCCTTTTTCAACTTGTAGACATGAGACTCGCTCTCAAGCATGACAAACCCATCTGGTTTTTCAATATAAACTTCTTCCTCGATTACACCATTGATGAAGGTGGTCTTCACATCCATCTGATGTAGATTCCATCCCTTAGATGAAGTAATAGAAATAATGGTCCTGATGGAAGTATGCCAAGCCACGGGAGAAAATGTTTCGTCGTAATCAACTCCCTCTTTATGAGAGAATCCTATGGAAAGAAATCATAGCCTTTTGTTTTTCCACATTTCCATCTACTCCTTGTTTGATCTTTAAAATCCACTTGGAAGTCACTACTAACTTCCCCTCAAGTCTCAGTACAACTTCCCATACATCATTCTTCATGATGAATTGATATTCTTCCATCATGGTATCCTCCCAAACTTAGTGCTTGGATGCTTCTTCATATGTGTTTGGTTCCTCGATGATGTGACTCATCAATGCTACATAAATCGAGAACCTTTGAGGTCTTTTGATTTCCCAAAAAGTTCCATGTGGAGCTTCATGCCCCTCTACATCCTGCCGCACGTCTATTGTGCCCATCTAGGTCTTTTTCGGTCAACTACAATGTTTGTGGGAGCATCAACTGGTTCAACTGGATAAATGGAGTCAATCAATTCTTTCTTTGGCAACTCCCTCTAAACTACTGGAGGGGGAGATGATATCATCTCTTCATTGTCATTGATCTCCATGCCATATCCTCTTCCTTTCCGAATAGCCATTTCTTCTTCAAAGGACACATCCTTGCTGACTTCAATTTGCTTTGATCTTGGAACATAAATTTTGTATGTCTTTGAAGACTCACTATATCCCACAAAATTTCCTGTGTTTCCTGAAGGTTCCAATTTCGTCCTTTTCTCCTTAGTCACATGTATGTAGATTGGACATCCAAAGATACGAAGGTTTCACACTTCTGGCTCCACTCATGTGAAGGCTTCTTCCGGAGTCACGTTCTTCAAGATTCTATGAGAGCATTTTTTTTGTACATAGACATATTTTCTGGAAGCTTCTGCCCACAAGAACATTGGTAGACTCTAGTCATGTATCATGGCTTTGGCTACCTCCATCATTGTTCGATTCTTTCTTTCAGCAACCCCATTTTGTTGAGGGTTGTAGGGATTTGTAAGCTCCCTCTTAATTCATGCTTCCTTGCAGAAATCATTAAACTCTGTGGATGTATACTCTTCACCATTGACTGATCTCAGATTCTTGATCCTCTTTCTCGACAGGTTCTTGACTTGTGCTTTGAATTCTTTGACTTTGATGAGCACTTCCTCGAATTCCTAGGTCTTGATAAAGTATATCCAAGTATTCTGTGAGTAATCGTCAATGAATGTTACATAGTAGTTGTAACCACCCAGCAAAGCAAGAGTCATATGTAAACACAAGTCGAACTTCACTAGATCAAATATTTCCTTGGATCTGCTCTCACTATTCGAAAAGAATCCCTTGGTATTCTTACCAAGCGCACATCCCTTGCAGACTCGGTCATGGTCCATGTGAAGTATTGGTAGACCTGTCATAATGTTTCTTAATGATGGGAGAGCTCTATAGTTGATGTGATTTAACCTTTTTTACCATAGCTCACCCATGATGGTGGAGTCATGAACTAGTGCTTGAGCCAGTGGAGTGTTCAATCGATATCGACTCTCCTCTCTTACTCAAATTTCTTTCGTTGTGTCCATACTTGAGTTCTTGTGCCAAGCAAGCACTTTCCCATCTAAAAATGCAACTTTATATTCATTGTCCTCCAAGGTAGATACAGAGACAATATTTCTTTTCATACCAAGAACATACAACACATTAGTTAAATGTAACATATCTTTATATTTTAGTTGAAGGGAGGTAGCCCCAGTTCCTTTCATGGTATAGTTGGAATCATCTCCAAGTACAACATGGAGATGAGATTCTTTCTCAACTATTTCTGAAATTTTTTCTTTATATCCTGTCATATATCTGAAAAGATTTTCTCAACTATCGATGAGCCAACTGTCACTAGAGGTGGGAACAATACCTAATAATGTTGATATGAAGAAGAATTATGTACGGTATTCACTCCTTTGATTATTGTGATGATGACCTCCTTCTACATCATCTGTCGAGGCTTCATGTTTCCTTTTGCATGAACTTGAACATTTGTTTGCATAGTGTCCATATTTATTTCCCCTTAAGCATTGTATTTGTGATATATCCTTCTTATTTTCTTGTTGATCTGGAGAAGGGCTTGGTATTCTACCTTAGTACTTGTGGAAATGCGGTTTTCTTCCCTTTCCCTTTCCTTTCCTAGAATGGTCCATGAATGCTTGATTCTCCTCAGGTTGGATGCCATGAAGTCTCTTCCTTGCTACAATCCTTGTCTCCTCCTGAGTGTAATTTTCCCATAATTTGTCAAATTTGTGCAACTTGGTGTGTCCACTGATAGTTTGGATAAAATATTCCCAATATGGTGGAAGCTCATTTAGCGTAGTCATGCCAATCTCCTTCTCTTCAATAGGTTATCCATTGGATCTCAGCTTGTCCCTGAGTTCTGTGATCCTCATGAAGTATGGGGATATTGATTCAAACTTGGTCATCTTCATGTTCGATTGTTGGTTCCTCAATGTGAGAGTCACATTGATGCTACTATGCTCAAATATCCTTCTTAGGGTTTTTCAGCATCTTCCTAGTTGTATTCTTTTGTGAAATTTGAGGAACCAAGTGGTATTTGACTGAGACCGATAGTATTCTCCTAGCTTGAGCATCATTCTTTATCCATTAAGACTTGTCCTCTTCAGCTTTTGGTTCTAGGATCTTCTCATTGATGAGCTTCAAGAGATCATTTTCTTCCAAGATAAGAAAAACTCTTGATTTCCAAGAGATGAAGTCCATGGCTCCATCCAATATGATCTTCAGCCTTCATTCCAATAATCTTGCATGTAGATATGAACCAAAAACCCTAGTAGGGGTTAGGTCCAAAAATGAAAGTTGTTATTTTATGAAACTAACCTCATAGATAGATTCTCCCTAGTAAGGCGAGTTGAGGGATAGTGGGGTCGAGCCAAAACTGTGGATTGATCAAGTCAAAAATTGAAATCCTAATTTTTTGCAGTAGCTACAACAACAAAATTAGGTAAAAAATGAAACTTCTCATTATTTGATTTTTCCTTCACCGGAAGATGCACATACCCTAGAGAAAAATTTCCAAGTCTATTTTCTCCAGAAATAATGAGGGAAATCCTTCAAATAACAAGCCCTACTTCTCTAGAATGGCTTCTTCTAGAACTGCTTTGATACCATGTTAGATTGTTACAAGATTATAGTAGTATAAATTTATTGCAAAGGAACAGTAGGATCTCTAGAAGAAAGACAAAGCACATAAACAAAGAACACAAGAGTTTATCATGGGAAACCCAATCGATAGAAAACCCATCAACCTTCGTATAGAGATGATCAATCCCAAGAACATAGTACAATAAGAGAGAGAGAAAGAAGCAAATCTCTCTAATAAAAAACCCTAGAAAAAAGAATTGTTTTCTCTTTTTGGAGCGAAATTCTCCTTAACTAGCGATTTTGCTTGCTTAGATGTGTGTCCAAAATAGGCACCCAACCTCTCTATTTATACACTTTACAAAACTTCCTTTTGACCCTAACTGGGATGACTTGTCTAACTGACTGGGGCCGACTTCCCTTGGGGAGGAATAGAAATAGTAATAAATAATTTTATTTTAGTTCTTTTCTTATATAAAATTCCCCATGATTTACATTGATTCTTTCAAGGGTTTACATTAATGATTACATCAATATGACCCCTCGTACGAGGTACAAAACAATATAATAAAATTTCAATAAGAATAACTTCTGAAGTTGCACAAAAACCTACAACTTTCTTTTTCCCTAACTTGTTCGACTTGTGTAACTGATTGGGGTCGACTTCCAAGCTTGGGGAGAAACAAAAATAATAAAAATTAATTTTATATTAGTTCTTTTCTTATATAAAATTCCCCGAGGTTTACATATATTCTTTAAAGGGTTTACATGACTGATTGCATCAATATGATCTCCCGTAGGAGGTACAAAACAATATAATAAAATTACAATAAGAATAACTTCCAAAGTTGAAAACAAACCAACAACTTCATATCATGATACAAGCTTTCTTGGGCATTTTTGGAGGACCCTCTAGAAGAAATTAAGCTCAGATATGTTATACAGTTCGACATGTCACCCTCAAACAGACAGATAGATCGAAGTAGTGAACATGAATCTAGGAAATTTGTTGAGAAGTTGAGAATCCTCGTCAATGGGATTTGGCATTAGCCCAAGCTGAATTTGCATACAACGATTCGGTGAATAAAACTACATGAAGGACTCCATGTCATATTGTTTATGGAGGATCGCCAAGAGGTGTGGTATATTTGGTTGCGTTTCCATATTGGGACAACCAAAAGAGTGTTGATGCAAGTGATTTTGAAGACAACGCCCTTGAGTTGCAGGAGCAAGTAAGGAAGAGATTGCAAATCAGCAATGACATTTACAAACAAAGAGCAATTCAACATAGAAGATGGAAGATATTCCAAGAGGGTGACATGGTCATGGCTCACTTGAGTAAGGAACGATTTCCTAGAGGTGCATATGATCAACTCAAGTACAAGAAGATAGGTCCATGTCGAATTCTGAAAAGGATTTCTGATAATGCATATTGACTGGAACTTCTGGAAAGGTTTGACATATTTCCTACATTTAATGTAGATGACCTTTATGATTATCATGAGGGGGATAGAAGTGCTGAGGAAGGTACTTTCAATGAGTTGGAACAACAATTACCAGTCGGATCAGTGGAACATATGGACTAATTTCTTGCTATAAGAGTTGGTAAAAAGAATCACCAGAAGGAGCCCAAGAAATATTTAATCAAGTGGAAGAATCGAGGGGAAGAGGATGCATCGTGGGTGGTTGAAGATCAGTTAGCACGCTTGTAGAACTCTTCACCTTCAACAATAATTTGCACATGAGCTGTAGCTCATTTTTTCTTACCATGGGTGTTCTGATATAGGATCATCCTTGGGCTTGGGAAATCCGCATCACCCAAAAATATTTATATTCCACAAATTAGATAATAAGTTGAATAAGGACTGTGTCCATTTTATTTAGTTAATTTTCTAAGTATAGAGTTTTTTTTGTATGTAAGTACCCATGGGGGATTTAAACTCGTGACTTTCCATTTACAACTCCTCATCTCAATTACTCATTACCAATTACTCTAACCCCCATGTTCTTTTGCTAAGTATAGAGTTATGATGCTACCCATAGTTCAATTCGAACTGCTGCTACTCATGCTATTGCTTTTGTGCGTGCTAAAACTCCTGTGTATGGTCAAATTTTACAACATTGTGTTGATTCTTCATTTGAAACATTGTGATCGCACATGTTTGACCTTTCTATGCTGGAATCCATCCATGATAAGTCACAACCATCGTTAGGTAAAATAAATCATACATGAAGGACAAATCATAAACCTAAGACTAAAGAAGGAAGGTGAAACAATTAAGGAAAAAAGAGGGACACTTTGTCATTGTTCGATCCAGAAGGTGGAAGGCCAATTGATTCAAGGGAAGGAAGTCAAGTTTAAAGGAGGGATGGAATCAATGAGAAGGGTTCCACGAGAAAGAGATCCAGTTAATGAACCTCGAGGCAGATTATCAGGGTATTACTCAAAAGACTATATCCGCTTCATTAATAACGATGTGTTACATCAACATGAATGAACATTTGGTGGATGTTTTTACTCGTATGTTGTCACTTCGAAAAGAATTGGCTATAATGTAAACTTTCAATGTTACCTTAAATCAATAAATCTTGTTTACCTTAAATCAATAAATCCTGTGTATGTTTCATTTGATATTCCGCAGTTAAAATTTTGTGTTACTTCTCATTGTGTTGGCTAATTGTATGATGTTTTTTCCTTGAGTATTCTAAGAGCAGGGTGGGTGTTATAACTTGTTGTGTTTTGTAGTTGCTAGCTTCTGCATCACTTTTACTATCTTCTAGAAACTCTATTACTTTTGAAAGAACATTGCAAAGCAGGAGGAGATGCTAGTTTCCCTTTTTTGGGTAGGTTTCTCCTCCCTGTCTCAACTATGTGAAACAATGGTTCATGGTACTTGAACCAGCATGGAAATATTCCTAAGATTGACCTAGTTTTTCTTTGGGAGAGTCAATCAAAGGATGCTATACCATTTTGTATATTATCTTAGTAATAGAAGGATGTTCACTAGCTTACAAAAAAAACTCTCTCTTCGAACCACTTAAAAACAATGAATATAAAAACCAACCAAAAGCTTTAAGAATGTTATTACAACCTACATTGAGTGATTTTCCTATAGTTATTTGGGTGAATAGAAATTATATATGCGCATGACAGAGTAACAAATGTGAACAAGTTGTTATAGATTTATTGCGCCCATAAATGCAATAAAATTGGCCTTAAAGGTGATTTAGGCAAATATAAGCTGGCTAAGAAAAATCGGAGGTAAAAGCTCACTTTAGGTGTCAAACAAGTTGTTACAACCTACAAAAAAATAAATTTTATGTAGCAAAACCAACCCAAAAATTATGTTGTAAAACAAACTCAAAATTTTGAAAAGAGCATTTTCTTTTAGGTTTTGTTGGGTCTCATGATTGTTTTAAGGGTCGAAAGACATTTTTCTAAGTGCTACAAAATCACTACTCGCTACAATTTTTTTTAAATCTTCCTTGTTCATTTATGGGTGAAAATCAAGTTCTAGTGGCAAGCCCTCTCACTTGGTTGTTAAATATTTGATTTTTTCACATTTCTCTATAAACTTGTGTGAGATGCAACAAGCAATATGTTATGGACAAATCTTGCCTGGGAATAAGAAAGAGGGTTTATTCATTGTAAAATTGAAATCTTGGAGGTAAAATAGCCTTGTAATGCTCCAGGACAAGGGAGGATTGACAAAAGACAAAGTGAGGTGTTAAGAGATTGTTCATTAACAGATTTTATCTTAATCACCTACCACTTTGTTTTAAAGGCCCCCCTTCCATACAAGCATAACCCTATAATATTGCAGTGTCCAAGCACCACTAAGTACTAAAATAATGAGCTCAAGAAATTTTAATTAACAGTACCAAGTAGTCAACAAGAAAGAATACCACGTGTAATTTAGAAGGAGGTTGTTATCCCTCATTCTCATCACTCACACTTTCAAGCTCTTAAAATCACATAAAAGAAAGGATACTAGAAAAATAAAAAAGCCCAACACTCCCTCGAGGTAATTTATAGTTGGGTTATGTATTTTTCATATTTGAAGGACTCATAAATGCTTTTCAACCAAGATAGGGTAAATGGAAACCAAAATGGTTTAAGACAAATTTATACAAAACATTTATTGTTTTGATACAAAGAGGAATTCATCTACAATAGACTCCTAATGAGGATTCATTGGCTTTGACCTTTAGTGTCTAACAATTGAAATAACATAAATCAAATGTCGAAAAGTGATCCACGTGGATAGGCCAAAAAGTGATCCACATGGATAGGCTATGAGTTGATTTCTCAAACATGCCCCCGTGGTTATAGCAATGTAGAAATTTAAACTATGATCAAAAGTAAAAGGAAAAAATTCAGAATTTTTTGGTGTTTTCCATGGTTTTGCAAATTTTTACGCTTATGTGTTTTGTGAGGTAGAAACATAAAAGGTAAGGGATTTGGTAAAAATGACTCAAGTATAGACGCTAAATATCCCTCACTGGTGTCAACTAGTGGAAAATCAATAGGTGTGATAGGAAAGAAGACCCAACCATCACTTAAACGTTTTGAAAATCACCTTTGTTAAAATGAAGCAACCCTACAACATGAGATGAATACAATATTTGTCTATCTTGACGTAATAATATTGAGCTTAATTTAGTTGAATCTCCGGTTCTTAGAATATCCCAGGGTACTCACTCCTAAATGTGCTCACAGTCATTAGGTTTCAAATTGTTAATATGCTTGTTAATTTGCAAAGTAAATATGTCATTGGCTTGTTGAAAAATAGTGTGAAGATGTTTATAGGATTTAGCACCATCATCCTTATCCTCTACATGAAAGAGAAGAGGGTCTTCACCAACCAATATCCCAATAATTCCTCAGACCTCCTTTTCCCTTAGCATATACTTTTTGTAAGGACTTAACATCAACAAGATACAATTCTTCCTATGTGCCTTTAACAATGTCTAAGAGACTAAGGAGTAACCAAACAAATCTTCCATTTTTTGCTTCTACAAGTATCAATTATTTTCATTCATCTTGAAATTGAAGGTTAAAGATGCCATGAGCAAATTAACAAAAGAAAATTTGACCACTACTACATAACCTTAAAAAATAAGATTCAATCTTGAATTAAAAGCCTAAGAAAATAGAAGTCAACCCTAGATACCACTTAAATCCTTAACATTATAAATGATTGAGGAGCACAAACTGCACTCTCTTTCACTCAAAAGAGAAATCCTTTTCAAACAAAAATAATTGTTATAAACCAGCCTCATGTCTCAACTGTTTTTGTCAAATATAACGATACCATAAGCATGTCAACAAAGTGCAATGAAAAACTAGATTGATACTTTGTTAAAATGATGTTGGCTTTGCAGAAATGCATAAAAAAGACACATAAATGCCTCAACTATATACATTGCTCATTCTTCATTATATGTCAAACAAGTACGGTACAATATAAAAAATAATCTACAAAAAGTTAATGATAAGTGGCATTATTTGTCAAGCATATGATCACAAATCATCTTAAGTTCGTTGGAAGAACATTGTGCTCAAAATAGTTCATGCAAAACACAAATAAAGGTACACTAAATATATATTTAGTGAAAAGATAACTACAAAATATTCCACTTTCGACTATGAGTTGTCATTATGTGACCCGAGTCACAAGAAGTAACACAAAGGACTTCTTTCATCAACAAAAACACATCCAATGGGTCCACGTCATGCACATCACCTAACTGTAACACAAAGGACTTCTTTCATCAACAAAAACACATCCAATGGATCCACGTCATGCACATCACCTAACTTTGTGTATAAGAATTTGAAAGATGTTCTTTAAGCATCGGCAAACAATCCACTTGAATCAAGGTTTTAAGAAATTTGGTTGGAAAAAGGTTTTAAGAAATTTAGTCGATTTTTTTTAATAATTTATGAGGTTTAGCTTCTCTCAAATCAAATAATATTGATATTATTATAATCTCTTGAACGTTGAAGTAACCTTTTACCAACTATCCTTGCTAACTTCGACAATACCCATAAATCCCACAACCATGACCATGAGGCTATGCAACTAACCTAGCATGATTGCCAATTTAATGTGCAATCCAATATTTATACCGCGTGAGAGTCTAAGAGACACACCAACCAAAATGTTCATGGTATTCCTTTGCTAAATGCATTATTTCCATTTCAACGCAACAATATAATGGACATACAATTTGGGCAATATCCTCTATTTGCTTAGTTGGAATCAGTTGATGATATTTTAAAAATACCAATGTAGATTTAGCTTAACCCTTGATTTATGTAGATTTAGCTGAACTCTTGATCAATTAAGTTTCGAAAGATCAAATAGTATAACAGTAGTAATAATAATAATATTAACTTGTTTATGATCAAATCGAGTTCTTTGTAACAGAAATGACAGTGATATAGTTTTTTATCGCGACTAAAGAAAGAATGAATTCTCTAAGAGAATTGTTTTTCACCCTTTTTTCACCAACAATTTATGATCCTCCGAAATCAAAGAAATTTTGGTTAAAATTCATGTTCTTCCACTATTTTATTATATAGTAAGAATAAGTGTCACAACCAAGCCAAACACCAGATTGATGTACCAAAACCCCTTGTTTATGGAACAAAGGATCACCTCTACATAGTGATTTGACTGTTTTAGTCTACGAGGCATACATACCCTACCCCTTCTAGTTTTGAACTTGTAGCTAGGGTAAATATGATGGGTGGACAACATGTATGCATAACCCCAAGGGACCCAAGTGGATTTGAACTCGTGGCATCCTTGGCCAATATGGCTTCAACATGGCAAGTCAAACCACTTTGACTAACCCTCGAGACTGTTTTCTTCCAATTTTAAAAGTGAAAGAGGACTATTTATTAATAAAAAAATAATATTATTCATGAAATAACCAAATTTATTTTTTATAAAATGTTTCTAGAGTTATTTTTTGAGGTAGTAGTTATCACCTCCTTTGTACAAGTGAAGCAAGTGAAGTGAATTATTCCTGTTTCAGTATTAAGATAGAATAATTCTACAATATATATAAGGATATATGTAATAATGAATAATTGATAAAATGGTGACATGATTACAATGAGCCTTGTGACGATGTACTTATACACATTGATGTGTGATGAGGTAGAGGGGTATGTACCTTGTAGCTTTTCATTAGCCTATATTTATTACATACCTCTTTGACTTTCCATTAACCTACTAAATGTAGTAGTAGTATTATATTTATATTCGTGTTTGTTACATTTCCACCCTCTCAAGAAGTGCTTTGTCCTCAAAGCGTAATAAATAGGATTCTCTTTGGCTAAGCATGCTATCTTGGCAACACCATCTTCATGTTCGTCTAGTTGTGGGGTCTTGGCTTGGTTCTCATTTTGAGTGCCATCAACGATCCTTTGTAGGATGTGCATTGTATATTGAAGTCCTTGGACCTATTTGTTGAAGGCGAACCCTAAATACTTCTTAGGTGCATGCTAGTCTTGCTTTTGTTGTTGTATGCTTGTATGTGCTTCATGCTCTTTTTTCCTTAATTGTAGTTCACCTTTCTTGAGGGTGGACCCTTCAACACCATCTGATTTATAATGTTGAGCTTGCTAGTTAAATTCCATAAACTATTCTTCAAGGTTGGCGGCATATGCTCCCAACTGCACTAACCATTTAAAACCTAGTGTCATATCCAATTCATCTAGTGATGGACCATAGAATCTTGTTTGTAATTTCAATTATTGGATTTAAACTAAGACTTTATGACATCTACCTATTCCTTCGATTTTTTTCCCATTAGTGTTTGTAACTATGAGGTCCTAAGGCGGGGTACACAAAAGGGCTAAGTTATTTAGTAACATTGATATCTATACAATGTTGTTATGCTTCAGTTTTTTACAATTCCTTTAAGATTTAAGATCTTGGTAGGGTCAACAACCAAGACCATGAAATATTTCTTGAAATGAACAAACACAAGAACCACCTATAAAATATATTCTTCCTCATCTTTTAAAATAAGCTTTGATTATGCTCTAATATCTATTGTTCAGCTATGGAACAATACCATAATACCATAAGCATTAGAGAAATTTTGAAGTTAAAAATGAGTCTCAAAACAATGAAAATGTACTATAAAAATCAACCAATCACAATTTAGAGGATGACATCATCCTTATAAATTGAGGTGACATTGCTTGAGTTAAAATTATATTTGTCACATTTTCAATGGTGGATAAAACCCTATAGTTAACTACAATAGTTCTATTAATACTTTCGAAATCATAAAATAAACTTATTTAAAACATTTTTTCAATTTAATAATATAATTGTCCTTTCATAATTTTTGGAAAAAGAATAATATATATATCTAAAAAAATATTTATTATATATATATTAATTTTTTTATATTTTTAATACATGATAAGACATTTGCATTTAAAAAACTCACATAATTTTAAGAATTAATAAATAATTAAATATTAAGAATACATGTTAACATATTTTAGACTTTATGTAATTTAAAAAAAATTGAAAAATAAAAAGTTATAGGTAATAATCATGTACTTTTAAAAGTGGAATTCAAATATTTAAGATTTCATATACTGTAAAAACCATATGAAAGGATCGAGTGATATATATGCCCACACACCCTGAAAGGATTGTTTGAATTGGGTACATATATATATCACCGTAGAAGGATGATATATATATTTTGTTACATATTATTTTATAGATCGGTTTTTAAATATTATGTTTTATATATATAATTTTAAAATATAAATTATTGAAATATAAAAGTTTTTTTTGAAGCTTGCTTTTATTTGTATATATATATATATATATATATTTTCCATTTAGATCATTGTAGTGTTTTTAATTAATTTTAATTTTATACAAGTTTTCAATTTAATTTAATTATGGCTTATATAGATTGTAGGGTAAAAGGTAAGTTGCTAATATATTTTATCCACAAAATAACAAATTCATAATATTTTATTATATCTTTTAGAAGGCTCATTTTAGACCTCAAAATTTCTTTAATGAATGAACTCTATTTTCTTCTAGCAGCATAGTATTTATCAATGTATTGGTAGCCATCGACTAAGGTTAGATTTTAAGAATTTTGCATGCCTCAACTCCCGATTAGGGTTATGGTTTTGTACCTTATAGAAATATCTTGAAAGTCAACATATGACTAGCTCCATATGTGTTGGTGATGAGAATTGACGTGGAATCAACTCAATACCATGATGATCAACAAGATAAATCAACTTGTAGGAGGCATAACTTTCTCATATGAACTCTGATTGAGGTGAACTTTGCGCCATTGGAAGGCTCTCAACGTGTAAAACAACATTGAGGGAATAGGAACTACGTTTGTAAACTTTTGACCTTTAAAAAGAATGTTTAATCCCTCATTAGAGGAAATTTCAACTCAAAATGGGCCTTTTAACTTTTATTCAAATTCCATGTCATCATGTGTTAGCCAATGAAATATCTTTAAATTTGAAATACCGTATAGGTCTTAAACACTTTTTTAATATAAATTTGGGGATAGGTATCATAAAAAAAACTACTTTTTTTGTTTGTATTTTTGACATATCTCCTCGTGTTTTTACTCAAATTTCGATCAAGAGAGCTCGTTGGATGTGGAATTAAATTCCGCATCCAACGAGTACCCACTCGACATAATTTTGACGGACCCCGCTACCCCAAAAACAAGAAATAACTGAAAAAATGGAATGATGACATCATCATTCCATTTTTTCAGGTATTTCTTCTTTTTGGGGTAGCAGGCTCCTCCAAAATTATGCCGAGTGGGTACTCATTGGATGCGGAATTTAATTCCGCATCCAACGAGCTCTCTCGATTGAAATTTGAGTAAAAACACGGGGAGATATGTCAAAAATACAAACAAAAAAGTAGTTTTTTTCTTTTCTTCCTCCAAAATTAATAAATATTATTTTATTATTTTAATTATTATTTTATTAGTTCATTTTAGGAGGCCCATTTTGAGTTGAAATTTTCTCTAATGCAAACGGGCCTTGGAAGGTCCTAGACCCCAAACTTGCAAAGTAAGACATGCCCTTGAAATTAACTAGACCCAATTGACAACTACTTGCCAATTGTTTTATAAAGATGAAAAAGAATACTAAAGTGGTTGTAAGATGTTGAGCTCATAATGAGTATCTTGTTGCATCTGCTTCGAGCCATGTTGTTGACTTAGCCTTGTGCCCTAAAGAATCTAAGGTTACCATTCTCAAATGAGGGGAAGTGGAATAAGTGCAATAAGAATCTATGGTTACTAAAGAAATAAGTGCAATAAGAATCCATTAAATTTAATAATGAGATAGTTGTTGGTAATACCTAAGACACTAAACTACATAGACTACATGTCAAACGCAAGTGATCATAAATGAATAAAATTTATGACAACCAAAAGGAGTGAACACAACATATGAGGTGATCTAAGATCCCTCAATACTTTGGAACCCTACAATTCCCTTACAAAAAATATCAACATATGATAGAAGATGAAGTTTCTTGGTATCCATTACAAAGCTCTGTAAATTCTTCCTATCTTTCGGTGATATTTATGCTTCATTGTTTTTACTTCATAATCCATTGATCTATGCTGGAAGGTTTCTAGGAAAAAGAGTTTGTATTGTCTAGGTAATCGCATATATCGTTCACCAAGTTTTAGGGACCTCCCTTGGTCTTAGGAGTTGACCTAAAATATTCAAGAAACTAGGTTGTAGTGAAAATGAGCTCTAGCTTCTCTTGTGCTTATCACTCATCACAGTGTGATTCGTGACCTTGGTCGAGGTGCTATTTTGAGCAGTTAAAAAGTGGAACATTTCTTTGGGTAAGCAAGTTTCTTCCTGTTATGTATCTAATATTACAAGCAATTATTTTAATATTAATGTAGTATTAATTAAAACATAGGATCACACCCTTTCAGTGAAACGGTGTATTTTTTACTTATAAAAGGTTTTCTCATCATTGTAATTAAATCATCAATCAATATTTAATTTTACTGTGGTTAATTTCCGGA
>LPNX010071071.1:372515-515078 GCA_001517045.1 Pseudotsuga menziesii | reverse complement strand
TGAAATTCTATTGGTTCTTGAATTCCAACTCACAAAAACTTATTTTGGCACGTTTTTTTATAAGGCCCATTTTAGACCCCAAATTTCCTCTAATGGTTATCTTGGACACGTAATATCTAAAGAAGGAGTCAAGGTTGATCCAGAAAAAATCAAATCCATCACAAAATGGGCCAACCCTACTAACATCTCCAAGTTAAGAGGATTCCTTGGGCTAACGGGATACTACAGAAGATTCATTAGGAATTATGCACACAGAACCGCACCCTTATCCAACCTTCTAAAAAAGAATGAATTCCATTGGAATGAAGAAGCGGAAAAATGTTTTGAAGCCTTAAAAGGAATTATGTCCTCCACACCTATATTAGCTACCCCAGACTTCTCAAAAAAATTCGTGATAGAATGTGACACTTCAGGTTATGGGTTGGGAGCAGTACTAATGCAAGATGAACACCCGATAGCTTTTGAGAGCAGGAAATTAAACAAGCGAGAACAATTGAAGTATACATATGATAAAGAAATGCTGGCAATTATGCAGGCATTGGTAAAGTGGCGATAATACCTCTTAGGGAGCAAATTCATGATCCACGCAGACCATAATAGTCTTCAATACCTACTTCAATAGAAAACGTTGTCCACAGAACAACAGAAGTGGATAGAAAAAATTGCTGCTTTCGACATGGAAATAATACACAAAAAAGGGAAGGAAAATGTAGTCGCGGATGCACTCTCCAGAAAAGATGAGGATATTACCTCTTACTCCATCTCAGTTGCAATTCCAGAATGGCTGAATGAAATACGAAGTGAATATGCCAAGGACCCAGAAACAAGCACTATAATTAACAACTCCAACCGTGACCCCAAGTTTGAATGGAAAAACGATATTCTTTGGTATAAGGGGAGGATTTATTTGAACTCAAACTCTAAATTCAAGGTTAAAGCAATAAAAGAATCCCATGATTCACTAGCCGCTGGACATGTAGGATTCTTCAAATCTTATTATAATGCAAGAAGGTCATTTTTCTGGAAGGGAATGCAGAAAGATATCCAGCAATATGTGGCAGAATGCAACAATTGCCAGAGAAACAAAAGTGAAAATGCTTTAACCCCAAGGTTACTCCAACCCCTACACATTCCAAACCAGAAATGGGAAGAGATATCAATGGATTTCATCGATGGGTTACCTCTGTCATAAGGAAAGGACAAGATCCTTGTAGTGGTCGATCGATGAACCAAATTTGCTCACTTCATGGCAATAAAAAAAACAGACACGGAAAAACAAATTGCAGAAGTATTTTGCAAAAATGTCTAGAAATTGCATGGCTTCCCAAAAGTCATCGTCAGCGACAGAGATGCAAAATTCAATGGAAAATTTTGGAGGGAATTCTTTAAACATATGGGTACATCACTCAATATGAGCTCAGTTTACCACCCCCAAACAGATGGTCAGACTGAAGTCGTAAATAAATACTTAGAAGCATATCTACGTTGTTTCGTAACAGATAAACAAAACCATTGGTCTCAATGGTTACACTTAGTAGAATGGTGGTACAATTCAACATGCCACACCTCCGAAAAAATGACCCCTTTCCAAGCGTTATATGGGTTTGAACCTCCAAATTGGAAGGAGTTAGTTCTGAACGACAGTAATGTTCCAAAAGTAAGGAACCAACTAGAGAAAACCCAAAAAATAATTGAATTACTAAAGGATAACTTAATCATGGCACAAAATCGCATGAGGCAACAAGCAGATCAACGCAGAACCGAAAGAGAATTTGAAGTAGGAGATTGGGTATTCGTAAGACTCCAATCCTATAAACAGGTATCCCTTAAAAGTGGAGGGAAACACAAGTTGGCCCCAAAGTTCTATGGACTGTACTAGATTATCCAGAAGATTAGTCAAGTGGCATATAAATTACAGTTACCTGATAAAAGTCGTATCCACAATGTCTTCCATGTATCATGTCTCAAAAAAATGTTGGGTAAACATCAAATAGTACAAACAATACTTCCTATGTTAGATGAAGAAGGAAGGGTCATTTGGGAACTTGAGGCAATCATTGCAATCCGAGAAAGAAAACTTCGTTCTAGAACATTCAAGGAATATCTCGTTAAGTGGAAGAATTTTCCAGATGAAGATGCATCATGGGAGACAGAACAGTTTCGTCAACAATACCCATCCTTACCCTTGCTTTGAGGAAAAAGCATTCTAAAAGATGACGGCAATGTTATGTATCTAATATTATGAGCAATTATTTTAATATTAATGTACTATTAATTAAAACATAGGATCACACCCTTTCAGTGAAACAGTGTATTTTTTCCCTATAAAAGGTTTTCTCATCATTGTAATTAAATCATCAATCAATATTCAATTTTACTGTGGTTAATTTTCGGAATTTATGTGGGTTTTAGAGTTTTAGTCCGCTTCACTTCCATTTTTGCTCTAGTATCATTTGGGAATAGATTTTTAAAATATAATGGCTTTATGATTTTGAAAGTTTTGTGTTTTGCAAGTTGGAATTCTAAAGTGAATTTCTGACTTTTTCATATATTTCATCTTCCATAGTTTATAGTTTTCGAAGTGCCTTTACTATGGTAGTTTTTTTGGTACTCTACCATCACAAAATGGATGTTAAGAATCTAAAGGAAGTTGGAACATCATGTGCATTAACATTTTTTAAGTCGACAGGTTCTTTGTTGGTGCATGAATACTTGCATATTATGATTGTTTCACTATTGTATTTTACTTCTGCAAATTCTTTTCCCTAACGTTGGAATGCGTGAAGAGTTTGAAGTTCATAAGAACATAGTCACTGGGGTGTTAAACATAGTTATGACTAAAAGTTGTATTGCATCCATAAGTACTACTCATCTTAAGTCCTCAAGGAAAATGGGTAGACTCGCATCATGGACTACATGAAATAACATTTGATTAAAGAAGTATTCTTCTTAAAATGATTAGTTATTTTGGCAAGGATGTTTAACGAAAAACACACATGATGTAAATATTTAATAATAATTATTTGATTTTGAGTTTCAATTTACTTATTTTTAAATTTCTCAAGAGAGATTTTTGTGGGCGATTAATGCTATCAAATTTTTTTAGTAATTATTGTAACCAAGTTTTTTTTTAAGAAATCGAAAACTATGTTGTTATTAAAAAATTGGCATGACATACTAACATTGATGGAAAGATTTAATAATAAGTTCACCTTGAAGTTTTCTCCATAATCAGCCCTTAAAACATCTCCAAACTTGCCTCCCTCTCATAAAGTGTGCTTTGCCTATTTTTAGATCTTGTCTTGGTTGATTCTCCTTGAAATATGCGCCCCATTTATGTATATTTATATTGTTTTAAGTCACTTTTATAAGATGATCTGCGAAACTGGTAGGGTTGACCTAACACTAATCAATATTCTAGCAGGGCTAGCCTAACACTTTGGTAAGGCTATTTTAATATTATTTCTCTTCTTTTGGAATGTTGACTTCATTTGTTTATCTTCATTTGAAACCTTAGCTTTTTTTGGATATCAATATCATTTGCAATCTTCCTTTCTCTTTGACATTAATGACAACAATATCTTCAATAATCTTCATCTTGGACATCTACAATCTCCCCTTGTATTTGACATCAATGACAACAATATATCCAACAATCTGCCCCTTTGTCATTAATGGCAACCCTTCTACAACGATAATACTGGTAATCTTGTAATTACTCCCCTTGTTTACATCTCTCCCTATTCCTGCAATTCCATGTCTGCAACCCCCCCCTTTTGACATCAATGGAAAATGGATTCTCCCCCCGAGTTTGTGCTTCTCCTCAAGCATTTTAGTGGCGAGATGAGAAGGATATCACTCCCATATAGCATATTTTTTCTTTGACTTCATTGAGTATGTATACATTTCCTGAGGTTCTGGTTGCATTTTCCACAAAGATTTTGAACCTACTTTCCTTATCTCACATCCTTTATAATCAAATGCGAGGTTGTAACCTTGATCACACATTTGACTAACACTCAAAAGATTATTTTTTATCCCTTCAATGTACAAGGAGTTATGTGTTTTAGTCTTCCCATTGTCAATACTATCGGTATCTTTTCCAACTATCTTTGCAGGAGCATTAACACCAAAAGTAACATTGCCCCCTTTTTCTTTCTTTAAGGTGAGAAACTTGGTTTGGTCCCTTGTCGTGTGTTTGGAGAATGCATTTTCAATATACCATTGATTCCCTTTATTTTGAGCATAGAGTGCAAATCCTCATTCTTCTCTCTTCTATTATTTTTGCTTCTAAATCTTGGAGTATTAAGTTTACTAGGAACATCTTCTTCCATGTTTTATTTAGGAAATCATCCTATGTTGCTTCTACAATAATGTGTTATGTGCCCATAGTGATTACACTTATAGAATTCAATATTGTAATCAAGTAGGAGAGAAAATGAATTGTAGTTTCTATCAACAAACCCATAAAAACTTATGGTTTTGTTGCTCACATAATCATCCTTTGATGTCTTGTAAGGACCTCTATTTCCATTTCTCACAGGGTCAATTCTAGCACAAACTCGACATATTTGTAGTTTTATGACCAAAATTATTACAAGTAAAAAATAGCCAAAGAAGAGATTTTGGTACTGAGGTATGAAAGGTCTTCTTGGTGGAAGAACTCTTCTAAACTCACCTTGTAAGTTCTTGTAAAAAGAATCGGGTTTTTGTTGATCGTCACTTCCTTTAGTCTTGATTTCATTGTTGATGGATCCTTTGAGAACATTGGTATAGCTTTTAAGGTTTTCTTCATTTTCCCTGCTTGCATATTCTTTGAGGGTCTTTTGATTATCATCATAGCCTAGACCAATTTTGAAGAATGGTGACCTTTTGTTATTGAGAATCTCATTGAAAGTTTTTGTGCTCTTCAAACTTCTATTATTGAGCATTTTAATTTTCCAATTCCTTTCTTAATGAGGCAACTTCATATTTTAGCTTCTCACAAATTTCTTCATTTTCTTTGAGTCGACTTCTCATTACTCCTATCATTTTTGTCTCTTCTTATTGAGTCTTCATGCTAATAATGGTCTCCTCTATTTCATGAAGATCATGATCCTTGTTTCTGTGTTTATGCAATTACTCGTTATTCTTTATATTTTTCGTAATCTTGTTTATTTTGAATCTTATTTTAATGTCTTCTTAATCTAAATCTAACTTTTATTTATATTTATTTTCATTTTCTTCATCGCCAAACTTTGCAATATCTTCTCCTAACTTTTCTTTCTAATTATCATCGTTTTCTGCATCAACATACTTTGTATCCATTTCTCCATCACTATCTTATTTTTCTAAATGTAACTTTTGTTTCTGATTATTTTCATTTTCTTCACTACTAAGCTTTGTATCCATGGCCATGAAGCAAGATTATTCTTTATAAATATTTTGTATCTTGTCCCAAATCTATTTAGTTGATCTGCATTGCTTTACCTTGACAATCATAGATTCTAATAGGTCACTCAAGATGGAATCCTTTGTCTTTGCATTGTTTTCACTGAGCATATTTCTATCCTTATATGTTGGTGATGTTTTCAGAGCTATATAACCAATTATGACTTATTGTCAAATATCAAGCCCAATATCCCTTAGATATGTTCACATCCTTATGCTCCAAAATGCATAGTTTGTTTCATCAAACAATGGAGTCATGTTTGTAGAGAAACCTTTCTCACAAGCCATATGCGCTTGCGATCTACATTCCAATGGTTAAATTGTCTATAAAGGAACCTGATTTGATACCAATTATTGAACTTATGTTTCTACTAAGAACAAGGGGGAGTGAATCATTAGAATATAATTTTTTACTTTAAATGAGCATTTATCATTTATTCATTAACTTCAAAACAGTGAATACACATAAACTTAGATCACAACATATAAAAGTTAACATAAAAACTCTTTTGGGAGAAGAAAACAAAATATTATCTTTATAAATTCATGTAGGCACCAACCTATGGGAGACAACAATCCCCTCAACTGAGCACCAACTAAGAAATATATTTAGGCACCAACCTACTGAAGATGCCAATCTCTTCCACTGAACACCAACTCAACAAGATATGTAGGCATAAACCTACTAAATACATTAATATCCTCAACTGAGCGCCAACTGAGTAAGATTTGTAGGCACCAACCTACTGAAGACAACAATCTCCTCAACTAAAAACCTGTAATACCCATAGCCTAGACCCCTAGTTTATTTGGGTTCAAATGAATTGTAAATTGTGCATGCCTGAAAGGTTGTACATTCATATTTTGTTATCATTAATATAAAATTGCACAACTAACTGCTAAGGGAGTTGAACGCTGAAAAGAACACGGATCCAAGTATTCACGAGAGGTTGAAAGGGAGCTTAAAGTTGTCTTAGCTATGAACCTTGATTAAATATTACCCTAAACCATGTTTTAATTCTAAACCATGAGATTAAGTCTTAAAACTTTGTTTAACCTTGTATGAGGGTTGAGAGATGATTAGGAGTTACTTAAAAGCTTAATTAAGCATGAATGTGGTTCGTTGAGAGGAACTACATTTGGGCGGGTAGAGAAGCCAGATGCCCATGTGAATTCACCACCGAGAAAAAGTGAGTTCAATGGTCCCAGGGAAAAGAATTGGAATGTAGAAGTCATTCATGGGGGAGATTTAGGCTCTGGTTTAATCGAGGAGCCAGAGAAAGAACGAGTGAGTTCAGATTCGATTTTGTGAGAGGGAAAGTCTTGTAAATAATTGATTTTGAGAACACAATATTTGGAATGTGAACGTTGTAAGCGTTGATTATGAACCATTGAACTTGTTATATGTTACCTTACCTGTTAAATTGTACTCCTAGTTGCCTTTGGATTTGTCCAATGAAATGACAAATAATGTATGACGCTGCCTTAGTGGAATTATGAGCACATGAGTAATGTTGTGTTTCACTATTGTGCTAATAGAAGAAAACTTTGCAGGTGTATTGCACTATTTGGTATGGAATTGGTTTGTAAACTAATGTTCATGTTTTCCAAGTGTTTAAACCATTGAGTGGACTAGGGGGTTGGTGAGATACCTAATTGATGAATACATGGATCTCGGCTCAAGAATGGCATTTTGCTAAGAGTAAATGAGTAAAGTTTCCTATGGTTGGGTAGAGCGTGCCTCACACGTAGTCAGCTTCCCATTTCCTTTGATTGCAGGTAAGTACCATTGTTGAATAAGTGGTTTGTAAATTACATTTGTTGAATTCATGAAGTAAATCTTGTATGATGTTTCCTAGTCTAAATTCGCTTGTATTAATGAGCCTTATGAAATTGCAATAATTCTTTCTGTTCATTTGTAAATACAAATTTTAAACCACATTGAGATTTATTGAATTGGTAATGGAACAAATAAATAAATTGTATGCAATTTCCTTGGGTGATTTATGTTCAAAAGTTTGTTTAGTTTCAATGAATGCTTCAAATCTCTTCTTGAGAACTGTTTGAAGGTTTAAAATAACTTTGGCCTGTGTAAGTGAATATAATTTTTCATTGTTTGCTCAACTCTGAAGATTGGCTTAAAATAACAAAGTGTTTTGGTCTTTAATTGTGCTTGCATAACGTTTGAGGTCTATGTCTGTTTGATTCAATGGTTATAGTTTACTTTTAATAAATAGCCTTAACAATCTAAGTAAAAGGGGAAACATGCCTTAGAATGGCTAAATGATGAATAAAATAGGTTGATTATGCTCAGAACATCAACCAGATTGATAATTAATCCATCCATAGACTTCTTTGAGAATGAGATAAATTGAAAATCGAATAGGGAATGAGAATTTGTTATGAATTGTTACAAGTTTCTTATTAATAATGTTATTTTCTTAGAATGAATAGGTTAAATGAATTGAACAAGTGAATTGAAGTGTTGGTTTTGGTCATGTAACGATTTCGTTAATTAATGACTTATAAACAGTGAACTTCAATCTCCCAAACTGAAACATAAAGACCTTACTTGAAGATTTGTGTTAGCTTGTACAAGTTCTTGGAAGCTTTGAATTGAATTGTTATGGTTTGCTATGGTTCTTAAATAGTTCAAAAACTTAGAGTCAAATTGGGGTAGAAGCTCTTATTAATTTGGTTTAAATCGCTCTTAGTTTTCCTCATGAATCGATTAAGTCTTTTGCTAATTAAACCATGGATTCTGACATATGAAATTGTTGTAAAACTTGTTAATCAGTAAGCCTAAGTAATTCCTTAGACTTTTTCTGAGAAATGATCAAGTGTTGAATCGATGAAATCAACAAAGTCGAGTGTCCAAGCTTCCTACACTGACTCTCAACTTCCGACGTGTAGACGTCGAGAATCGGAAGTTAGGAGTGCATGTTATTAACTTTTGTTTATTGTGATGAATCCCGACTTTCGGCGTGCCTATTTCAGGAATCAGAAGTTGGGAAGTGGTCATTGTAATCGTTGGTTGAGTGTGCCAACTCTCGACTGCCGATGTTGGGGAATCCTGTGGAAATCGGGAAAGCAGGATTTAATCGTTAGAACTTCCTTAATGATAATTTAATAATCAATTAACTTCATTTAATTATTATTAAAGAGTTTTTAACTATGCTTCCACATAAGAGACTCAAATGGGGCTCGTTGTTAGTTATTTAACTAATTGAAATTATTTTTTGTGATTTTTATTATGTAGTATCCTTGTATGATTTAGCTATAGTTGACTATATGAGTAGTTGTGTAACATGCGAGTACGTTACAACACCAATTGAATAAGATCTTGCATAGACACCAACTAACTGAAGAAATAGGTACAATAATGCCAATATAATCTCCTCAAATATTGTGCCATAATATGTCCTTAACACTATCATAAGATCTAAAAATTTATGTTATACTCAACCCTATATCAAGTCTCAAAACTATCATAAGATCACCTCAAAATCTATGTCACACTCAACTCTATATCCCTCAAAACTACCATAAGATCACCTCAAAATACGTGCCATACTCAGCCCTATATCATCCTTTATACACTCACATAATCAACTTCAAATTTTCCCCAAAATTAGCTTTTGTTGGCAAGGGGTTGAGGATCAGTTAGTTGCACATCATCACGAATGTTGCGCAAGCTCAGAAGACACCGCGCAAGACAAAGATAGTGTGCAAGACAGAATATAGACTACTTTTAAATATTTGGTGTCATTTTTGTACTTTTGACCACATTTTGTGGATATTGGTCATTAGTGGGTAGAATTAGTTGGAAGTTAGTTAGAAGTGGACCATGAATGTAAAGGTGCAAGCCTATAAATAGAAAAAGAATTGTAAATGTGAAGGGAGAGAGGTCTCTTTTTATCTTGGTTATGATCATCATAGGGAATCCTAAACTAAGGATTGAAGTGCTGGCTAGTTTGGATCTGTGATTTATTGCGCAGAAGTAATATGAAAGGATGAGGATTGATCTAAAATACTGATATTTTTTCTCTCTTTATGTCTTATATCTTTGTTTCTGCAATTCAATGGTGAGTGAGTGCAACATGGATCTATGATGCAATGTTTACTGCATGTGAATGATGTTATTTCTTAGATCTATTTATGCGACATTATGGGTATTTCTGTTATATGATGTGGTTACTAGTTCTATGAATGAATGATGTGATATGTTCTATGAATGAGTAAACAACTGGTCAGATCTGATAGATAATTCGATAAATTGTCGATGCCCATAGTCCTCTTCTATTCTGCAGAAACTTGGTTCCGTCAGCACTCCCTCGAACATCTCGAGTGAGACTTCATCTTCTTCGCAGGTGTTGCTGGATAGGGTAAAACCTATCTGGGCTGGTGCTCAGGGAGATTGCGGCGAGTCGAGGGTCGACAAAGTGGGAACCCCTGTCGACTAGTTTTGTTGGTTGGGTTTGCAACAACAAATGGTTCTGTTGTTGGGACCTTGTTGCAACTAAGAGGAGGATATGTGGCATCCAACGTGACCAGAGATTCCATATTGGTTTGATCAGAAGCTACGAGAATTCGCTAAAGCAAAAAATCAGAATGATGGACTGACGGCGAACAAGTGGTTGGCAAGATATATACACGATGGTCCTCATAAGTATTTTTTTTGTGAGTTTCCTATTATACTGTACGAGTGGTTGGCACACTTCACTTATAAGAAGACCAATTTCCAAGGAGGGCAGCCAACGTCCTGGACTGCTGAAATGATCCAAGAGCCGCAGGAAACTAACAATAGAGCATCATGAGTTGTTGAGTTATGGCTGGACAGTATCCTCGAAGGATATATCACTGAATTTGCAATCAACACCTCCAAGTCCCACAGCAAAGCAGGAAGGAAATTTTTCAACGGACCCAGAGGTAGGTTCTTGTTGTCTCTACAATTGTCAATTAAGATGTTTGTCTGTGAAAAAGGTGTACAAAAGATGCACCTCGAGTGGTAGACTCTGGTGTGCAGAGGTGGTGGATACCGCAACGAAAGGGGGCAAACGAATGGGAAGATAAGGGGTAGATGGGTGCAAGTTTCAACGAGAGTGTGAGGGAAGCGGAGGAAGAAAGTGGTCTTACGAGGGGAGGAGCAAGGTTTCGACAAGAGAAGAGGCAGAGGACAGGGAAAGGTTCTGTTGCGATCGAAACACAAGACCACGAAGGAAGACCACACGGGATGAAGCGAACCTACAGTGACGAAGAGGATGATCATACCCAGACTATGCCCAGAACAGCGGTAAGATCAAACCCCAGCAACAACGTACCCATGCCTCTGCACACTACTCCGCATTCCGGAAGAAACATGAATTCTACGTCGACTTTCCCAATATGCCAACAACATTCTAGTAGTTGATCAACATCTGTAGGAAGAAGACCTGAGATGGCGGGCGGCGACATGAAGTTACCTTTGTTCCATGGAAATAAGACTGATGATCCCGAGCAATATTGGTTCTTATGTGAGGCAGTGTGGACTGTCAAACAGGCCATGAGTGATGACATCAAGAAAGGCCAACTGGAGACTACTCTTTGGGGTCGTGCGTTGGATTGGTATATGAAGTTTATACAAGTTCCTATGGGGACCCCTATAAAAACATTGGATGAAGGCAAGAGAGGACTGATTGAAGAATTTTGAAAACCAAAGTTTGAAGCACAGTATACTACTGAGCTAAAAGAAATTAAGCAATTTCCTAATGAGACCATTTGGGACTTTGATCAAATATTTAAGACACTGATGGCGAGAGTCGGTTTTGATATGAGTGATATTCAGCACAAAGAATGGTTTATCGTAGCTTTGGTACCTCATATCTGGAAATCATTGATGCAATAGAATATCGCAATGCAGAGCGAGGCTTTAGAGATCGCAATGAATTTAGAAGCTTCACCCATTGGAGAAAGTGCAGCTGGTATGAACCAAATTCAGGCATAGATGGTGAAATTGATGCTGCAGTTGCAAGACATTAAGAAGGGGCAAGAGAATCGCGAATATCTTTGGTGCACTCGTTGTCGCGTAGATGGACACACTAAGGATACTTTCCCTGACTTTAAGAATTATCTCCTATCTAATGCACCGAACCCACTGAGTTGTGGTGGTGTGTCGTGGTGTTGCATATGCCAAGTATATGGAAATCGACATGAAGAATGTAGCTACATGTAGAAGATAGTCACAAAGCCAATGAGCTTATACTGCACTTTTTGTCGATCAATTGGGCATGACGATAAAGACTGTCGCGCTTATGACCTACTCCATAAAAGGACATATGACACATACTACGTGAAGGGCGAAGAGCACTACGCAGTACAGCCGCAGCCACAGGTGGTACAACCACCACCTCAAGCGCAGTATACACCACCACAACATATGCAGTTCATACCATCGCATCCATAGCCACAATTTATGCCACAACCACAGTTTTCCCCTTGGTCGCAACACAATCAAGTGCCGATGACTCAGACACAATCGCAGTATGTTCAAACAACAAACTATGTTCAGCAGCAACTGAATCGCCCGCCGCAGCAAATGGCTCAACCACAATACCAACAACAAGGAGGACTCTATAGAGGATTCCGAGGGAGAGGAGGACAAGGTCGCAGATTTGTCCAGTGCTAAAATTGTGGGGTATTTGGACATTACCAGCATGATTTCCCCCATTTACGGTGTTCATGTACATACTGCACCACAATTGATCATACTATTGAGAACTGCCCAGAATTAATCACAAAATGGCAGGTAGGGAACGTTCCTTAGTTTCAGAATCAAAACCAGTTGCAAAACCACAATCGGCTACAAAACCAGTTGCAGAACCAAGCCTCGAATCAACTCCACTTCTGACTCAAACTGTGAATCAACCGATGAATCCTCCAATGAACCAGAATCCACCGTTGAACCAGAATCTGTCGATGAACCAAAAACAAGGTTCGATGGTTGCGACGATCTCAACAGAACCCAGAATAGAGGATGCTGACATTGCCATTGTCACCCACGCAGTAGCCACAATAGGATAGGATGGTCCCCATCTGCAGGTATGATTGGCTGGGAAAAATAAGGCACCATTTGATATCGCAACTAAAAGAGACACATTCTTTGAAGCTCGGGATGTGATCAGACGAAATCCTGTTAAGTCGCCTATTTATGAAATTCCCTCTGCGTTCCATTCTTCATTAGAGGTAGGACCATCGCAACAACATGGTACCTTGCAGCACTTTGAGAGTTTCTTGTCGATGGCAAGAGATCCTGATGCTCTGGATGAGATTGAGAGTTTGTTGAACAGCCTAGGTAAGGAGTGACAGGACTCCGCGGTGAACTCTTTACAAAAGAGAAAGACGGGCGAGGAGATGTGTATGAACATTCAGAATGGGGACTATGAAGTAGATTCAGTCATCCTGGATCTAGGCTCTTATGTGAATATTTTGACAAAGTAGACATGGCAGAAAATGGGGAGACCGACATTGGGTTGGTGCCCTGTATAGCTGAGATTGGCTAATCAGGCCAAGGTATAACCAATTAGACGTGTGTCGAACCTAGTTGTGGATGTTGAAGGTATGAAGACTTATGTTGACTTCAACGTGATCGAAGTTGTCAATGGGGGGGGATCCTATCCCGCGTTGTTGGGAATTGGATGGGCCAACGATAGTATGGCAGTGATTACTTTCAAGAAACGGATGATGACATTTGAGAATCAGGACATCACAGTCATCGTTCCTATGGATCCAACAGAAGGACAAAGATATATTGAACTTGTAAAAGATGAAGTTGTCAAGGGATGGGATCATGCTTACAATATTTCTGAAGATTACATCCACCCAACTATTGACAGCGAACTAGGGTAGCGCAACGCTAGTTCTGTGTCTTCTGATTCTGACGATGCATCACAAAAATGAAATGTTAGTCAGAAAGTGTGGCTTGGTCACACAGTCGTGTTTTTATGTCGCGACTGAGATTGTTGAATTACCAATTTGCGAAGGACTACTTGAGTTGTCTGCATTCTTAAAGGAGTTTGAATAGAAGGTATCAACACTGCAACAATTGTTAGCGCTAGAGGAAGCACTGAAGGCTACTCCTACACACTAGTGGGCGACTCATAAAAGGTCAATTACCGAATGGGAACCATGTCAATGGTTGATGACAATTCATTTCGGCAACACAGAAGTATATCACATTGGGAGGTATGATGGGTGCAGTGACCCTAGCGGTCACCTGATGGACTGTCAAACCTTGTCGGCGTCGTGACCAAAGGATGAATAGGTCCATGAATTTATTAACACCTTGGACGAAATGGCAAGGTCATGGTATATATTAGTGGAGCTACGCAGAGAAATAACCATTTGGGAGGAGCTAACAATTTTTTTTGCTCATACATTTAGCTTTGTAGATGCCAATCATGATATCCATAATGCACTGCAGATCATTTGCGATGTGCATATCCTGCGGATCCACATGTGCATTTCCCCCTGCAGTCAATGATGGAATGTTATAATGTTCCTGGCGAACCTAAGGATGATGATGAGCTACGGAATATCAATATTCCGGAGACAAAAGGGAGTAGGAATGTCATTGCACCAGATATACCGACTGATCCTATGAATCAGCTGCTGAAGATTAGAAAATTTAACATTGGGATGGAGGGAAATACAAAATTTGCAAGTGTTGGGGACTACTGGGATGAAGAGACCATGGCAAAGATTATGGATTTGCTGGATGAGTTTCAAGACCTCTTTCCGACGAAGTTCTCGGAAATGAAGGGGATACTGGGTGATCTAGGAGAGATGAATATTCCATTAAATCCAGATGCAAAACCAATAAGACAGAGGTCGTATCGCCTGAATCCGTGATACAAAGAAAGATTCAAGGTTGAGCTTGACCAGATGTTGGATGTTGGATTCATTGAGCCAGTGGAAGAATCAAAATGGATCAGTCCTATGGTGGTCCAAGACAAAAAAAACCAGTGAAGTTCAAATCTGTGTCGACTTAAGAAAACTGAATGATGCATGTATGCACGACCCATTTCCAACACCATTCACAGATGAAGTACTCGAAGAAGTAGGTGGTCAGGAGATGTACTCTTTTACAGGTGGATTTTCTGGCTATCACTAGATAAGAATCGCAAAGGAAGACCGCCATAAAAAGACATTTGTCACTAAATGGGGTTGCTTCCAATACACAGCGATGCCTTTAGGGTTGAAGAATGCGCATGCGGTATTCCCCCGAGTTGTTGTTGTCGCATTCAAGGATTTCATTCAGAAGTTCCTTCAAGTTTATATGGATGATTGGATAGTGTATGGTCTCATCAAGGATCATTTGGCAAACCTACGACTAATGCTGGAAAGGTGTCGGCAGCATCATATCGCGTTGAACTCCAAGAAATGTATTTTCTATGCACCGTTTGGGATATTGTTGGGTCACATTGTGTGCAAGCAAGGATTATTGGTTGATCCTACGAAGATAGCGCTCATTTTGAGCTTGCTACCACCGACAAATGTGAAGATGCTTCGGGCGACACTGGGGCACACTCGGTACTATCGCAAATTCATTAGAGGATATGTTGTGATTATTGCCCCCATGGAGAAACTATTGAAGAAAGATGATGCATTTGTATGGAGTCCAGAATATCAAGGAAGATTCAACACCCTGAAGGCTAAGATGGCTTCAACACCCATACTTGTGTTCCCAGACTAGAACAAGGAGTTCCATGTACATGTCGATGCATCATTTGTTGTGCTGGGAGTAGTGCTCGTGCAACCAGGAGAAGGAGATTTAGATCACCCGACCAATTTCGCTAGTCGGAAGTTATCATTTAATGTGAAAAACTATACAACCACAGAGCGAGAAGGTATAGCGATGGTATATGCGCTACAAAAATTTAGGAATTACCCTCTAGGTAGTCACTTTAAGATGTTTACTGACCATTTTGCTTTGAAGTAATTGGTCAATAAGCCTGTGTTTGGGGGAAGATATGTCGTTGGTTACTTCTCTTTCAAGAGTTTGATTTTGAAATAATTGTGAAACCAGGTCGCTTGAATGTTGGCCATGATCATTTATCCAGGATTGAGACAGGCGAAGAACCAACAAACATTGATGAGGGACTGTCGAATGCGCAGTTGTTCAGATTCAATGTCACAGATGATTATTATGACCAAATAATCCAGTTTTTGGTAGCAAGGATCGCGTCGAAAGATTTTTCAACAAGTCAAAAGAAGTAGTTGGTCGTCAAGGCCTCAGACTTCCAGTTGATTGCTGGGCAGTTATACAATCTTGGACCAGATGGAATTTTGCGCCATCGTGTCCTACCACATAAACAAGGGAAGATCTTAGAGGAAACTCATGCTGGCATTAGAGGAAATTTCAACTCAAAATCGGCCTTTTAACACTAATTCAAATTCCATGTCATCATGTGTTAGCCAATGAAATTACTTTAAATTTGAAATATCATATAGGTCTTAAACAAGTTTTTAATATACATTTGGGGATAGGTATCATAAAAAAAACTACTTTTTTTGTTCGTATTTTCGACATATATCCCTGTGTTTTTACTCAAATTTCGAACAAGAGAGCTCCTCGGATGCGAAATTAAATTACACATCCAACGAGTACCCAATCGACATACTTTTGATGTGATGATGACATCATCATCACATGTTTTCAGGTATTTCTTGTTTTTGGGGTAGCCGGGTCCATCAAAATTATGTCAAGTGGGTACTCGTTGGATGCATAATTTAATTTCGCATCCAACGAGCTCTCCCAATCGAAATTTGAGTAAAATCATAGGGAGATATGTCGAAAATACGAACAAAAAAAGTAGTTGTTTTCTTTTCTTCCTCCAAAATTAAAAAAATTATTTTATTATTTTAACTATTATTTTATTATTTTTCTTAAGAGGCCCATTTTGAGTTGAAATTTCCTCTAATGAATCACTGGGGGACACTATGGGGGGCATGCAACGGCAAGGAAGGTGCTTTGCACAGGGCTCTGGTGACCCATTTTACACAATGATGTGACCGATTATGCGCAGACATGCGATGTCTGTCAACGCACTGGAAAACCATCGCAGCGGGATGAGATGCCGCTCGTACCCTAGGTAACCTTGCAACCTTTTCATAAGTGGGTTGTGTATTTTTTGGTTCCAATCAACCCACCCGGGAAGAGAACTGATGCGCGGTACATAATCACAAGAACAGACTACTTGACACGATGGATAGAGGTTGCACCAGTCATGGATTGCACTGTTGCGATAGCAACAAGATTTATGTTTGACAACATCGTGATGCAATTTGGATGCCCAAGGATATTGATGAGCGACCAAGGGAGCCATTTTATCAACCGCACAGTAAAAGCATTGACGAAGGAGTTGCAGATACAACATAAGAAAAGTACACCATATCATCCGCAGGCGAATGGGACTGTAGAAGCATTCAACAAGATCTTGGAGTATGCACTTACAAAGATATGTAACACTAACCAAGATGACTGGCACTTCAAGATTCCAACAGTATTATGGGCATATCGCACCACCTGCAAGAGATTGACGGGGCAAACACCATTCAAATTGGTATACGGGAAAGAGGCAGTCGTGCCTATGGAGTACATTGTTCCCAATCTACGCATTGTGGCAGCAACATGCATGGATGATGAAGCAGCGCTAAAAGAGCACTTAGTGCAATTGATACAGCTTGAAGAAGATCGCTTTACCGCAGGGTTCCATCAGCCCATCGAGAAAGATCGATAAAAGGCTTGGCATGATCGCCACATAAAGAACAAACAGTTTCAGCAAGGAGATTTGGTGTTGTTATAAGATAGCAAGTTCCTGAAGCATCCAACTAAGTTATAGATGCACTGGCTAGGTCCATATCTTGTTAATTATATTACTTATGGGGGGAAGTTCAGCTGCAACAATTAGATGGAGCGATGCTACCAAAACTAGTGAATGGTAGCCGATTGAAGCCCTATAGGATAGGGCCGAAGTCGCATAGTGCTTAAAGCACTACACAATGAAAAAAAAAAGCAATAGATAGCCAGAGGAAGTGGCTACACAAGAGGAAGTGGTTGTGCAAGAGGAAGTGGTTGCGCAAGAGTAAGTGGTTGTGCAAGAGAAAGTGGTTGCGCCAGAGGAAGTAGTTGCACAAGAGGAAGAATCAGTAGCGTCGTTAAGAGGACAGACCTCGCCAACCGCAAGACGGTGACCAAACGTCACATCAGTACTCAATGACGACTGTCAAAGCAGGTAAACAATGGCACTTTTCGACGTAATGTCTAATGATAAAAGATCCAAGCCGTGTGTTGGAATAATCAACGACGTATTCGGATCACGAATGAATGATTTAGTCATGATGATGAACCCGATATGATAATGATGACATTTGATTCGAGTTGGTATTATAAGAAGAAGCCCTCTCGCTGAGAGGACACCATTGTGCGGAATTGAACTATGCTAAGTAACAAAAGTGATCATAAGGGCTATAGAGGGAAGCTCCGCTGAGTAAGGCAGTGGCTCCAACCAGAAAAGGTATCAGGTTCCCAAGATAGCAGGAAATTTAATATGATATGCAAAGCACCCTCGACACAAGGGAGATTTTGAGTGAGCATGCTTCACCAGTCGCAATTGAAGAAGAAGTTGCAAGTATGTGGGTGATCTTGACTTATGCAGGAATGCAGCAGAATACACAAATAACGATAGAAACAAATATGCAATGTAAATAACACTTCATTTCATTAATCAATAATTAAAACTTGTTTACATACAGAATGGAAATAAACTAGCTAGAGTGCTTGTAGCTTATCTCTGAGAAGAGATGTGGCGGCTACATGCCTCTAAACACTGTGTTACAATGAGGCTCGAAGGCCTATATATTATTGACAAACAATGGAAACCCTACACATCCAAAAACCTAACCCTAGGAGGTGAAACGCCAGAATGTGGGCCCCGTTGGGTAACTTGGTACATCAATTTCTCGGGGTCTTAACTTTAGCATACTACCTCCGTTTGACGTGCATGATACATCGTTAGAAAGATCTGTTTAAGGACTACATCCATAAATGGCAATATCAAGTCCAGAACAGACGCATATTTACCTAACCATTCGATGCCGAAAAAACGTCGTTTAGGGCCTCAAAACGGCTCCAGAAGATTAGGACTCGAAAACTGCCAAAAATAGTAAATTGTGCTACAATTAAGGAAACTGGAAAACTGAAAGAAACAATGGTGGGGGTCCAAGTGGAATAGGTGGGTGGCCACCAATATCCTCCTGGATCATTCCTCCCCCCTTAGGAAGTAATGGTCCCCATTGCGTTGAGTTCCTCCATGAGATGAGGAAACCTCTGTTGAACTTGGTCCCTGGTGAGCCACTTTCCCTGGTGAAGGAATTGGCTTGCTTTGACAACTCGATATAGCTGGATCTTCTACCGGCAGGTGTTCTTGATCTGTGTGTCTGTAATCCGATCAGTTGTGACTTGTTCCATGTAGTCGGGGTTTAACTCTGTTGGTGTGAGTTGTTCTGCCACGTCTGATGTGTCCAGTAGAGGTGGAAAGTAGGGCTGAAGGCGGTCCACCTTGAACACTAGGTGCAGACCAAGGAATGGTGGAATACTGAGCTCGAAGGCATTGTCCCCGATAGCTTTGGTGATGGTGTATGGCCCATATCGGAGTAGGAAAATCTTGCGATGGGGTCCAGTGAGGCGCTCCTTCTGCAAATGTAGCCACACTTTGTCGCCCACCTGGAAGTTGTGTTGCACCCGATGCTGATCATGTCGATGCTTGCACTTAGCATTGGATATGTCCAATATGCCATGAAACTGTTGGCGAATGTGCTAAATGCGCTCAATGAAGTTGTTTGCCTTGGAAACTTAAATTACACATCCAACGAGTAAGAGGCCTTGGAAACTTAAATTACACATCCAACGAGTAAGAGGCCTTAGAAACTTAAATTACACGAACAAAAAAAGTAGTTGTTTTCTTTTCTTCCTCCAAAATTAAAAAAATTATTTTATTATTTTAACTATTATTTTATTATTTTTCTTAAGAGGCCCATTTTGAGTTGAAATTTCCTTTAATGAATCACTGGGGGACACTATGGGGGGCATGCAACGGCAAGGAAGGTGCTTTGCATAGGGCTCTGGTGGCCCATTTTACACAATGATGCGACCGATTATGCGCAGACATGCGATGTCTGTCAACGCACTGGAAAACCATCGCGGCGGGATGAGATGCCGCTCGTACCCTAGGTAACCTTGCAACCTTTTGATAAGTGGGCTATGGATTTTTTGGTTCCAATCAACCCACCCGGGAAGAGAACTGATGCGTGGTACATAATCACAACAACAGACTACTTGACACGATGGACAGAGGTTGCACCAGTCATGGATTGCACTGCTGCGATAGCAACAAGATTTATGTTTGACAACATTGTGATGCGGTTTGGATGCCCAAGGATATTGATGAGCGACCAGGGGAGCCATTTTATCAACCGCACAGTAAAAGCATTGACGAAAGAGTTGCAGATACAACATAAGAAAAGTACACCATATCATCTGCAGGCGAATGGGACTATAGAAGCATTCAACAAGATATTGGAGCATGCACTTACAAAGATATGTAACACTAACCGAGATGACTAGGATTTCAAGATTCCAACAGTATTATGGGCATATCGCACCACCTGCAAGAGATTGACGGGGCAAACACCGTTCAAATTGGTATACGGGAAAGAGGCAGTCATGCCTATGGAGTACATTGTTCCCAATCTACACATTGTGGCAGCAACAGGCATGGATGATGAAGCAGCGCTAAAAGAGCGCTTAGTGCAGTTGATACAGCTTGAAGAAGACCGCTTTACCGCAGGGTTCCATCAACGCATCGAGAAGGATCGATAGAAGGCTTGGTATGATCACCACATAAAGAACAAATAGTTTCAGCAAGGAAATTTGGTGTTGTTATAAGATAGCAAGTTCCTGAAGCATCTAGCTAAGTTATAGATGCACTGGTTAGGTCCATATCTTGTTAATTATATTACTTATGGGGGGGGAGTTCAGCTGCAGCAATTAGATGGAGCGATGCTACCAAAACTAATGAATGGTAGCCGACTGAAGCCCTATAGGATAGGGCTAGAGTCGCACAGTGCTTAAAGCACTACGCAATGAAAAAAAAAGCAATAGATAGCCAGAGGAAGTGGCTACGCAAGAGGAAGTGGTTGTGCAAGAGGAAGTGGCTATGCAAGAGGAAGTGGTTGCGTAAGAGTAAGTGGTTGTGCAAGAGAAAGTGGCTGCACCAAAGGAAGTAGTTGCACAAGAGGAAGAATCAGTAGCGTCGTTAAGAAGACAGACCCCGCCAACCGCAAGACGGTGACCAGACGTCACATCAATACTCAATGACGACCGTCAAAGCAGGTAAACGATGGCACTTTTAGACGTAATGTCTAATGATAACAAATCCAAGCCGTGTGTTGGAATAATCAACGACGTATTCGGATCATGAACGAATGATTTAGTCATGATGAGGAACCTGATATGATAATGATGACATTTGAGTCGAGTTGGTATTATAAGAAGAAGCCCTCTCGCTGAGAGGACACCATTGTGCGGAATTGAACTATGCTAAGTAACAAAAGTGATCATAAGGGCTATAGAGGGAAGCTCCGCTGAGTAAGGTAGTGGCTCCAACCAGAAAAGGTATCAGGTTCACAAGATAGTAGGAAATTTAATATGATATGCAGAGCACCCTCGACACAGGGGAGATTTTGAGTGAGCATGCTTCACCAGTCGCAATTGAAGAAGAAGTTGCAAGTATGTGGGTGATCTGGATTTATGCAAGAACGCAGCAGAATACACAAATAACCATAGAAACAAATATGCAGCGTAAATAACACTTCATTTCATTAATCAATAATTGAAACTTGTTTACATACAGAATGGAAATAAACTAGCTAGAGTGCTGGTAGCTTATCTCTGAGAAGAGATGTAGCGGCTACATGCCTCTAAACTCCATGTTACAATGAGGCTCGAAAGACTATATATTATTGAAAAACAATGGAAACCCTACACATCCAAAAACCTAACCCTAGAAGGTGAAACGCCAGAATGTGGGCCTCGTTGGGTAACTTGGTACATCAATTTCTCGGGGTCTTAACTTTAGCATACTACCTCCATTTGACGCACATGATACATCGTTAGAAAGATCTGTTTAAGGACTATATCCATAAATGGCAATATCAAGTCCGGAACAGAATCATATTTACCTGACCATTCGATGCCAAAAAAACATCGTTTAGGGCCTCAAAACGGCTCCAAAAGTTTAGGACCCAAAAACTGCCAAAAATAGTAAATTGTGCTACAATTAAGGAAACTGGAAAACTGAAAGAAACAATGGTGGAGATCTAAGTGGAATAGGTGGGTGGCCACCAATATCCTCCTGGATCATTCTTCCCCCCTTAGGAAGCAATGGTCCCCATTGCGTTGAGTTCCTCCATGAGATGAGGAAACCTCTGTTGAACTTGGTCCCTGGTGAGCCACTTTCCCTGGTGAAGGAGTTGGCTTGCTTTGACAACTCGATATAGCTGGATCTTCTACCGGCAAGTGTTCTTGATCTGTGTGTCTGTAATCCGATCAATTGTGACTTGTTCCATGTAGTCGGGGTTTAACTCTGTTGGTGTGAATTGTTCTGCCACGTCTGATGTGTCTAGTAGAGGTGAAAAGTAGGGCTGAAGGCAGTCCACCTTGAACACTGGGTGCAAACCAAGGAATGGTGGAATACTGAGCTCGAAGGCATTGTCCCCGACAGCCTTGGTGATGGTGTATGGCCCATATCGGAGCAGGAAAATATTGCGGTGGGGTCCAGTGAGGCGCTCCTTCTGCAAATGTAGCCACACTTTGTCGCCCACCTGGAAGTTGTGTTGCACCCGATGCTGATCATGTCGATGCTTCTACTTAGCATTGGATATGTCCAATATGCCATGAAACTGTTGATGAATGTGCTAAATGCGCTCAATGAAGTTGTTTGCCTTGGAAACTTCAGACTGGATATGAGCTGAATCAGCCTGAGTAGCTGCAAATGGCATGGCTACATCAATGGGACATAGTGGCCGAAATCCCAAGCCCACCTGAAAGGGGCTGTGGTTGGTTGAGTTGTGGAGGGCCCGGTTATAGCTGTGTTGTACATAGGGGAGGCTCTCATCCCATGTGCGTGGATGCTTTGAGTTCTACATGCGCAAAATGTGTACGATCTTTCTGTTGATGACCTCTGTCTAGCCATCAGTCTGGGGATGGAAAGCTGTGGAATTAGTGAGCTTGGTGTCTAGCATTGACCATAGGATAGACCAGAATGTACTAAGGAATCTATTGTCCCGATCTAAGATTATAGACTGTGGGATCCCAAAGTGTACCCAAAGTCATTCAAAGAAAATTTTAGCAGTGGCTTCTACTGTGATATTCTTCTTGCAGGCCGCCATTATGGCCATCTTTGAGAATCTGTCAATGACCACAAACATACAGTCGTTTTCGTGCTTAGTAGAAGGAAGGCACGACATGTAATCCATGGGGATGGATTCCCAAGGTCGACTAAGGGTAGGCAACGAAGTATAGATGCCTTGCTTCTTGATGGATGGTTTGGAAATGGCGCAGGCAGTGTAGGAACAGATGTACTTCCTGACGTCCTATCGAAGGTTTGACCAATAGAAATACTTCTGTAGTACTACCACTGTTTTCTCGACCCCGAAATGCCCAGCAACCCAACTATAGTGCGCTTCCCAAATCATCTTGGCACGCTCACTTGAAGGAACACAAAGGTGTCCCATGTGACATAGTCGTACATCCTGGAGGTGAAATTTTGGAACTTGGTTTCCCTCCAAGAGTGTCTGGTATGTGTGGCTGAATTCTGGATCGCTCTTGTAGAGAAGCGGCCAATCAGAAGTCTCGTGCCCACAAGAGTTGAGCACGGTGGTTATCGCCACGATCGGTGGTCAGCTGAGGTAGTCTGCAACATTATTGGTGCTTCCCTTCTTGTACTTGATGTTCAAATGAAACTGTTGTAGATATGTGGACCACTTCTAATGGCGATTGTTCTATAACTTCCCTTGTGTCTGTATGAACTGCAGGGGTCGGTGGTCTGTGTGGATGATCGTTTCCTTCCCCAAAATGTAATGCTTCCATTGTCAGCAAGCATGTATAATGGAATGCATCTCTTTGTCATAAGTGGGATATTTGTGGACTGTGTCGGACTGTGTCTCACTGTGATAAGCAACCGGATGCCCTTGTTGAGTAAGGACTGCCCCAATAACATAGTCAGAGGCATCTGTCTCGATCTCAAATGGTTGTTGCAATTCTGGTAATGTGAGCACTGGGGCACATCAGAGGGGATGTTTCAATTCTGCAAACGCCTTTTGTTGAGTTTCCGACCAAAAGAATTTTGCGTTCGCTCCTCCCTTGGTGACTTGACTCAAGGGCTAAGTGATATGAGAGAATCCTAACACGAACTTGCGGTAGAAATTAGCAAGGCCCAAAAAGCTGCGAAGCTCTGTTAGAGTAGTTGGGGCTGGCCAATCCCGAATTACTTGGATCTTGGTTGGATCCACATGTACCCCACACTCATTAATAATGTATCCCAGATACTGAACCTGGGTCATGCCAAAAGTGCACTTGTCCAAATTGGCACACAACTTGTGTTGCCACAGTGTTTGAAGGACCTGTCGGATGTGGTGGAGGTGCTCTTCCCAAGTCTGCATGAATATCAGGATGTCATCCAAGTACACTACTACAAATGAGTTGGTGAATGGCCGTAAGATGTCGTCCATCAGTCTCATGAAGATTGCAGGGGCATTTGTCAGCCCGAAAGGCATGACCAACCATTCGAAAAGGCCCTCCTTGGCTTTGAAGGCAGTCTTCCACACATTGGTCAATTCGATCGGTACCTGGTGATACCCGGACTTTAAGTTGATCTTGCTAAAATATATCTCCCCTTTAAGCTGGTCCAGGAGGTCATCAATCCGTGGGATCGGGTACCCATTCTGGACAGTGATCTTATTCAACACCCGATAGTCAATACAGAGTCTCCAAGTGCCATCCTTCTTCTGTACCAACATGATCGGGCTCCCACAGGGCGATGAACCTGGATGGATGTGACCCTTTTGCAGCAACTCCTGAATTTGCCTCTTGATTTCATCATTCTCCAGAACAGAGCGTCAATAGATCGGTCCATTGGGAAGCAGCGCACCTGGGGTCAGATCGATGGGGTGCTTGACCTGACAGTGGAGAGGCACCACGGTGGGTGAGGTGAATATGTCCCGGTACTCCTCCACGACCTTGTCCATTTGTTGTTGTCATGCGGAGGGGCCCTATCTGGAGGTCGTGGCCACAATCTTCTTCTTTCCTTGAGGGCGGATCATCAAGAAAACAAACTTCCCAGTTTTGGAAATAAGCTTACTGCATTGTTTTGTAGTAACCAAGGAGTTAGCGGCAGGAGGTGGTACCTCTGGTATCTTGTACAAATTATTTCCCAACGTAATAATAACAACGCGAGGCCGGGACTCATACACAGCATGTTGCTTCCATAAGTATGGTTAACCTAATAATACATCACAAACATCAAGAGGAGCAATATCACATAATACCTCATTGGTGAAGGGCTTGATGATGTAGGGAAGGCGGCACTGATGGCTGAAATGGAGATCCCGACCTTCTTCATTTTTGGCAAGCTCGAAGAAGAGACAAAAGAATGGTTGATAAAGCATTGATTCCTGAATTTTACGAGCCTGAATTAGTGAATGCTCGACGATGTTTTCATAGTTTTGAGAGTTTGAAAACTCCAAAGAAGACTCTAGGGGGGTGTTTTTTCGTAAAGTTAGTATCCTACATCCGAAAAAGTGTAAAACAATACAGAGGAGAACTCTCTTGTTAGCCCAAGTGAACTAAGGTATGCAATTTTTGTAGTTAGTATGTAAGGTCTGAAAAAGAGGTAAACTATCACCAAACCGACACACCTTCAAAAGAGGCATGTAGTCGGGGTTTAATGAGTGTGAAGGAATGCAAGATCACTTGAAAAGATCCATTTGATTACGAGAAATGGGGCTTATAACAATAAAATCGATCATTTTTTCTTTAGATTTTAGCGAGCATGACGAAGACATAAAGTACACTCAAAAAAAATTTCATGTTTAGGTCCGGAGCACGAAAAAGAGAAAACTAAGCTCGAAAATGTTCCTTTACCGTAAATTTAGTCCTCTATGTCCGGAAAAGAGATAAACCTATGCCTGAAGATACTCTTCTCAATTCCGCAAAAAAAAGAGTGCTCATTTTTCATAAATAATCCACATGGTCCGAAAAAAGTGATAAACTACCACCAATGTGGATGATTGTTCATGTTACCTTAACGAGTCTGAATAAACAAGTTTACTCGGCAATCTAGTCAAATTTAAAGAGTCAAACCAAGGATTAAAGATAAATCCATATCTTTCTCGTGAAGTTTTAACGAGTACGAAAAATTCAACTCACGGCCTCCTTACTATTTTTAACGAGCTTAAAGGAGAACAGAAAGAATGCTCTAAATGCAAGGAGACGAGTGTCACAGGCAGGAGAAACTAGTCCACGTGCAAGAAACATGAGTAAGATAAAAACACTCGGGGAACGTCTCCTCAAGGAAAAAGGTGTCAAGATGCAAAGGAAAAATGGTACAAGGATGAGCGACGATGAGAGCAGAGATGAGGAATTATATAATGAGCTAAAAGTGTGGGAGCCATCATCAGGCTCATAAGCGCGAGCAAGGAACATGAAAATGCAATTGTTATTCTTCAATAACAAGACAAGGCCAATAAACAGTTGTGAATCCACCTACAAATCCCGTCTCCACGAAACAACAATATCAAAAACACATTCAAAAGAAAATATTTGATGCAGGTCACTTTAGCAAAAACACATGCAACTTTGTTATCTTCTACATAAGGTGTAGTCCAGGCAGAGTCAACCAAAGAGGATTCTATAGTGCCAAGGCTCGAGGGTTCACAATCAGTAAGATCAACCTCAGAAAAAAAGAAAAGATCAACACAGGAGATAGATTCTGTAGAAATAAATTCAGTATCACAAGAGTTGAAAAATTCATAAGAAAAATCAAACTCATCAAGATCACTGACTTGTTGTTCGAAAGGAGAGTCCAAAAACTCAAAAAGACCAACATAAGAAGACCGATCCATGGGAAGATTGAGCTTACTAAAAAAATCAAGGTTAGACTTAGTCACAACTGAACCAACATCCAAAAGAAGGTCAGACTATATCAAAGACTCTAGGAAGACTTCATCCGAAGGAAAGAGATCATCCGAGATAGGACACATGTTTAAACTTTCAAATGGATCGACAGGCAAGAGAGCGGGCTCCAAAATCTGTATAGGATGAATCACCTGGTCAACTGTTGGGACCAAGTCCCGAGAAGGTAAGCATGAAAACAAAGGCTGCTTCTCAGTAGCAATTGAACGCAAAGGACATGAGGCCACATAGCTCACCCATAGCGGGGTAGTGTCTATCGAAACACTGGGAATCAATAAAGGAAAGGCCTGGTCTCTAGTTGGGTCAGGAGACGGATCAAGAAAATCCAACAAATCAATAGTGACAATTTATTCACCTTGATTAAAGTACGTCACATGAAAGAATGTTGACACCACAGCTTGCATGGCATAGACATAATCACGTTCGAGGAGCATATTGAAGTCCAAGGGGTCTTTTATCACCATGAAGTCAACTAAGACGGTCTTCCCACCCAAAGTAACAAGTGTTTGAGCAAGAATTCCCAAGGATGTACAATTTCTTCTATCAAATGCCAATAAATAACTAGTTGTCGACACAAGGCTGGGAGATCCCATTCCTCGCCAAGCATAAGCAAACAAGATATTAACTGAGGCTCCTTCACCAACAATACAACGAGCAATCGTGTACTATCCAACTTTGACCTTTATCTGGAAAGGTGCGTTAGAAGGAAGGGGCGGCTCAACTAGGCTATCCCAATCAAAGGAAGCAATTCGAGAGCTTAGTGGGGGTTCATCATCCGAAGTGAGTTCAGTGCCCCCTTGTTCACTAAGTTCTGAACTGGCAGTGAATAAAATGTGACTTGTAGACACTTCACTCTCCAAAGGAAGAGTGAGACTGATCGACAATGGAATCTATTCAACCGCTTCATGAAAGTCACTCTCTGATGGGAGAGTGGGATTGACCAAAGATGACATTGGTCCAATCACATAAGGATCACTCTCTGAAAGAAGAGTGGGGTGAACCAAAGACTGAAAAGGTTCGACCACTAGATCAACCAAAGGTTGAGTAGGTTGTTGAGAAACTATAGGTTGTTTAGGAGCAGGATATTCTTGAGTCTCGGACTACACTCTTCGCACCTCTACGATATCAGAGCACTGGTGAGTAAGGTGATCTCCCTCGCATAGCTTAAAAGGGAACTTAATTTTTCCCTTCGAACGACCAATTTTCTCAACGGTATCAACATGACTAGCAGTGGTTGATTGTTTTCTCTTAGCATGATTTACAAAGGATGAGAGCTTGCCCCAAGCATGACCTATATAGGCTAAGAGACTGGGTCCAACCTGACTAAGAGAGGTTGGTTGTTGAGAGACTTCAGGATGTTCAAAAACGGGATGACCATAAAACCAAACTCTTCATACCTCAGCGATGGAAGGGAATTGATAAGTAAGGTGGTATCCCTCACAAAGGTTACAAGGAAACATGGGCTTGTGTGTTGAACGGTTAGTATTTTCAACAGTGTCAACATGACTCGCAATGGTTCACTGTTTTCTCTCATCATGAACCACAAAGGCTCGGAGACTACCCCCAGCATGACCTGTAAAGGCTGAGAAACTGGGTCCAACATGACCTACAGAGGTTGGACGGGCACCATCAACATGACTTGCATAGGCTGAATGGTTAGGATCAACATACTTCGCAGCAGTTGAGTGTGTGCCCCCGGCATGAACTGCAGAGGTTGGGTGGTTGGGTCCAATATGTCCTGCAGAGGTTGGATGGGGAAGTTCAACTTAACCTATAGAGGTTAAACGGGTACCCTCAGCATGAACTGCAGAGGCTAAGTGACTGGATCCAACGTGACCTGGGGAAGTTGGAAGGATCCCACCAGCATTATTAGTAGAGGCTGGAAGGTGAAGATCGACTTGACTTGCAAAGGTTGAGTGCTTAGATCCAACATGACCTACAAAGGTTGAGTGCTTAGATCCAACATGACCTGCAGAGGTTGGATAGGTTCCCCCCAGCATGAACTGCAGAGGCTGGGTGGTGAGGTTCAACTTGACCTGCATATTTGAATGGGTGCCCCCTTGCTTATGTGTATTATTCCTATTCTTCCTTCTTTTACTCCTTTTAGACTGACAGTTACTAGTATTAATACTTTCACCGTATGAGGTAGAAGGAGGAGGAGAAGCAGTTATAGGTAAAGGGGAACCAGTGTTTTGATGTCCTTGATATAAGGAGCTTACTTGAGAAGCACAGGAGCATTCAGGACAGTTGGAGTGGAAAACAACCACACCGGTAGCCCTAGGGTGAATCCAGGTAGATTCAAGGTGGCTATCAAAGGAATACCAACATTCCCTATGAGAGGAATAGTACAAGGAGTTCCCAACATGGGGATCTCTTGGTTGGTGTTCAAAGGGGTGTTATCCATAGTTTCAAACAATAAGACAAAGTCTAAGGTTGAAAGGAAACCAACTGTACAAAGAACACACCACTAGAAAAAGACTTAAGTATCAATTTAGGCAAACAGATGCCTTCCAAAGGAAAGTTTGGGATAATGAGGGCCCAGAACTAACCAGTGAAGGAAGGAGAGTAGTTACTTGGCATCTCGTGAAGAGCCCTCTGGGTGCAAACGCTGGAATCACTCAACCACCCTCCCAGATTGTCAACTGAGGTTACCTTCCAATTCTACCCTAGGTGCACTCGAAATATCCTCCCAATGCCACCTGTGTAAGATCCTAACAGACAAGATACTAAGTTTACCAAAATCGCGGAGAAAGTCCGGCGGGACAGTCGTCATCCCAGTCGATGCACATGGGTAGGGTAGCTAAGCTCGAAACCCAGACAATACCAGGCACCACACAGGGTCGGGAGGAGGTACTGGATGATTCCCCAAATGTGCAACAGCTCTGGTGTATGCTCTACTGCGAAGATGAGGGGTATCTCCAACAACTCAGTATCGCACAACCTCATGCTTGACTCCTGTGTGAGAGGAGCTTTCCGGTGTCTTTCTCAACGAAGTTGGATTTCCTAAAAGATAGGCCACTATGTTTGAGTTTGAAGTTTTGGGCAGTTAAGATATCCATAGCCCAAAACACTAGCCTAGCTAGTGTGTGCCGTCCCTATAAACAAACAGTTACTAATAAATTTTAAATATTAAGCGTTTATTTTAAAGGGATATTAATTACTCAAAGGGGGTGGCGGAGGTGAAACCAATGATGTTTTGACTCAATGTTGAAACAAGATGACTAAGCAAAGAGAAATGAAATGCAAAAAAATTAAAAACTATTCTCTTTCTTTTCAAATAGAAAAACTTGAAAGCCACAAAAGAACAATTTCTTTTAAATTTTTTCAAGAATAATGATATGCAGTGCATTAAAGACAAAAACCTAATCTACATGTATATTAAACAATTATATGTTCTTCCTCTTTTTTATTTTATAAATGCAAAAGAAAAACTACCTACAAACTAAAGTATTCATATGACAAGAACATAGCAAAAGGAACTCTGCTATACAACCACCAAACAGACTCTAGAATGCCCTAAAGTGAGTATAAACCCTACTTAGAAGTAAGGCTTGCATAAGATACAAGTCAACTACTTTGGCAAGGTGAATTTAACCAACAAAAGAAGAACAAAACAAAGACCAATAAGCTTCTAAGTTCAGACAAAGATGTCTAACAGAGGCTGACCAAAAACATAAGCCAAAAATAATGCCAAGCAAAGGGGTGGGGGAGATGAGCAAACAACCAACCTTACTGCTACAAAAAGACTTGAAACCTAGATAAAGAACACCCTAAAGGGATGACACTAACTCCCTGGAGTCATGCACCTGCAAAGGACCCCAAAAGACCTACCAAGCAACCCTCAAACAGCAGAAAAAACACAAAAAATGAGGAAAAAACATTGTTTTAAGGGCATACACAAGTTGCTCTAGTGACAGGGTGTGTGTCATACGCAGGTTCACAGTATAGCAGGTCACGTGTACATCCCAGACACATGACTATGGAGACTGCAACTCGCGGATGGGTGGGAAAAGGCCCAAAAAGAAACTGCCTTAGGAAGGCAGAGGAGGTGTACTATTACATTGAGAAGGTGTTCCTAAGTGGCAAGAAGGACCTGAAACCTTACAAAAGGCTAGAAAAAATACAAAGAAACCCAAAACAGACGAGGCACTCCCCGACGGAGTCGCCAGTTCTGTTGTAGAGGAAAGTTTACTATGGCTAGAGTTTAAAAGGCCATCAACGTACTAGGGTTGAAAGAGAGATGCATATAGTTCTGCAAGTATATATAAACAAGTTTTAAAGATTACAATAGTTCATACCTTGAAAAACGAAGGTTGATCCAAGTAGCCCTTCAATCCTCCTCTTGTTCCTCTTGCTCCAAGAGACCTGCAAAACGAAATATACCTTCCTCAAACCAATATGACAACATGTAAAACAATGATAATCAAAGTAATATGAAATCATAATCTGATTAACATAAACATTTGATCATAAACAGAGATTCAATCACACCTTGAACAATGATTTGGGAAGAATAAGGACATCACATCTTCATTAATCATGAAAGGAAGTACAAATATACCTTCTCTTCAAGTTGGGCACCTCGCGAAACCTTGATCTGATTCTGTTGCTTCTCGTCTCCAATGAACTCAGCCTCCAAGCTCTGTAACACAAAGAGAAAGCTTCTAGGGCAAAGGTGGGGAGAATGAGAGTCTCAATTCATCTGGCATAACAATGCAAAAGATTCAAGTCCCTTCTCATGGACCTCTCTACCTCTATTTCTATGTTTCTGAAGAGATAGGGTCGAAGACAAAGTAGTTACAACTAAAGGAGTAGTTGTATAACCATCCAAACTACCCAAAGTTCGAGAAACATCCATTTTTTACGTGTACAAAAAAAATCCGCGAGCTGCAGTGACAACAGTCGCGTATATACGCAGGTTGCAGTGACAACAGTCGCATATACAAAGGGATACGTGAGTTGCAATGTCAATAGTCATGTACACAAAGGGATACGCGGGTACCATGTAGAACAAGTCGCATGTACAAAGTGGAATATGCGAGTACCATGTATGACAAGTCGCATATATGTCAAAGATGCTCATTTTAAGGGTACTTCTGGACATTTTTAGACTTTGGTGTCTTCTGGAAAGTTTTAGCTAACTCAGATACCTTTCCAACGGTGCAAAGAAGAGGTCAAACGAAGTTACAGAACTCTGGATATGGCTCCTCCAAGTTGGGTGTTTCTTCAGTGACTTTCATGGAGTGTCATCATGGAAGTGTCGACATGCAACGAAATCATGGGAAAGTGGTCACAGGCAGAGATGTGTCATTTTGGGCTATAACAACTGGAAGCACTTGGCAAGATGGATCACTCGAGGGACCTAGATTGGTGAAGCGGATTCCTGAGCTTGGAAGGTGTTGTGTGGGGCGGGTAATGTGGAGCCAAAGGTATGCTAGCTAAGTGAGACTATTGTAGAGCTCCATAAGAGAATTTGGTTGAGTATGGAGAGCATAAATGGTTGTGCTCTGAGATATACAATCATGTAGGTATTTCCTTCACCTTGGTGGACTCATAGTCAAGCTTGGGAGTGGACTTTCAACATAAATAGTATATGTTGGACAGAGTACCTACAGTTGGGTGGAAAATGGCACTTGTACAGCTAGTTGCTCGGATCTTTATTCCGGATAAATATTCTCTTGTATCAAATCTTTGTTTGATATGTTATTTACTATTATTTAAAACTACAATGAGGTATGATTATACCTGTGATGGTTTATGTTGATAAATGCATGTGTTATGTGTGTGGATCGATTTAAATTTTGTTGTATTTATATTATATGTCTATTTATTGTTATGGATCGTATGTGGCCTTTGGGCTTAATTTTGAACTCATAATCGGTTCGTATCCCCTTCTATGATATTGGATGATGGACGGGAACATTATGANCCCATTACTTTGTAGTTGGTGGCTGAGCCACCTTCAATCCAGATATTCTAGGGAAGAGAGAATATATATATATATATATATATATATATATATATATATATATATAAACACCCCAAGGGTTAGGTCAATAGATTGTCACTAATGTTGTCGAGCATTTGGCTACTTTTGTGCCCACAAGCGCCCAATTTGAATTTGCATAGGTGAGGCGCACTTGTCTACACCAACAAGTTTATTAGGAATATCATCCACAAATGTGCAAAGCATCCCTTGGGTTTCCCTGCAAGATTTTCCTTGTGAGTGGGGGAAGAATATATATATATATACATATTCAATTGTCTCCAAAGTTGTTGATTATTTGGCTAGCTCCATGCCAACAGGTGTCTAACTTATTGAATTAATTGAATGAAAGTCAAAAAATACATAACAAGGAAAAGGAGCATAGAATATTTTTTTTAAAGTTGCATCCAGTTTTTTACAAACTTGTGCACAATTTATTCAAGCAAATGGTCTTGGCCTTTGGGTTAGCTCAATCAATTCAAACACAACGTTTGAAAACAAAATTTGTTGTGAGTATCCAATTCTAGTTTGACTAAAGTTCAAGCCCCATTGAGTCGAGCTAGGTTATCGATTGTTAGTGTAGTTGATAATTGGGCCACCTTCTATCCAATTATTCCAAGGAATCCAAGGGGTATTAGGGTCCCATGAGGTTTTGCTCAAAAAGAAAAAAAAGAATATATATAATCGAAGCTTTAGCCCAAGGGGTTAACTCAGCCAATTGTNATATATATATATATATATTGTTAAATCATTGAAAAAATATCATAAAAGGGGACTTATCTGGTTGCTGAAAGAAAGGGTTGTTATTTCTCTTCCCAAGGTTCAATTCTCCCAAGTGACATGTTTGTCACTCATAGGTTGGCATGCCCCTACATGAAGGTCATCAACAAAAGCCACCATGGCCGATAAGTTGGCTTGAAAGGTCGCATGCCATAATTGCAACCAATGTTTTAAAATTAGTCAAACTAGAATCAAAACCAGCCGATTCAACCAACCAGACCTCCAAAGGCACCAAACCAAGCCTCAAACTGGTTTGGGCACAAGTTCCATACTGAACCGCCCAATATAGATGGTTCTATATTGAACAAATCTATGTCAAGCCACCTATAATATCTGATGCTTTTACATTTTTTACTCATTTTGAAAAGTAACAAGGGATTGAGAGTAAAGGAGAAATTCAACATCTTCCATTGAGCTAAGGGGAAATCGAGGGATGCCATCACCATTGGCATTTTTATTGTAGAATTTGTGATTGATTCATTAATATCATTGGGAATTAATGGAAATTGCATGAAGTGAGATTCAAATTTACAACAAGAAGAAAAACAAGTGCACTATACTTAACCCTCCTTATAGCAGCATAGGGAGCAGTAATAGGGTTGTCACTCCCTTGACCCCTGCAATAGCCCCAAAAGGTCTAAAACCCCTGAAATATCACATTGAATCAATCGCAAACAAAAGGAGAGGTTAAAATCAATCAATGAAGAGTCAAAAAGATAATTTAAAAATATTGTTAACTAACACAAAATTCTTGTACATGAGTTATGAAGTCCATCTTGGAAGTTGAATTCACTTAAGCAAAGAGTCTAATTTGAGCAAGACTCTAACGATTTAAAACTCTTGGATTCACATTGATGTACATGATTTTTTTTAATTAAAATTTTCATATTTTGTGTTTTTAAGTAAATTGGTTCATAAACTATAAATCTAGACAATTTTGATTTGAATTTGAGCTGAGACTCCGGGTGGACCCTCAATTGATTCCAACTCTGATCTTGACTTTTAAAACTTTGGCTACAACATGGCATCCCATCTTATGTTAGTTGGAAGATGTTGGAAATCAAAGTATCAACGAAGCATCACTGATATATTTTTAAATACACATATATTCTGCTAATCCATTTTAAAAGTAGGCAATGAATTGAAGATTGCTTATGGAATCCCCACCTTTTTCTAAGAAATGTTGCATGCATTATAGAACAAATAAGTACATCAAGGCAAGGCAATCCTTGATGAATCAAAATCCTCCTTGATATTTTATGTTCAAAAGAAATGAGATTTCCAACTGGACTAGCACCTGCTCCACCATCATACCACAAGAACCTTCAACCCCCACCTTTTGTGATGTGTAAATTGTCGTGGATATTTCTTTGGAACCATTCTTCACAACAGATTTTCTAATTCTCTGCAATCTCTCATTAGGGATAGTTTTACTTTAGATTGCAAATTTAATGTTACTTGATTCCAAAAGGAAGATCATGATGATTCCAATCTAGATGTTTTTTTCCAAAATTGGCCATCATCCACCTCCAACAATCAATAAGAGAAATGTGAATACAGAAACGAATACGTAAATACTAAATGTCTCTCCAAGTTCAATAATATTATGGTTTTCCAATGAGGAGGATCATTTTGGGAAATAAGAAATGACTTTGTTTTCCCCTCACTGATAACCGCTCCAATAGCTTTTTTAAAAGTGCTCAAGCATAAAATAATGAACAAGCCTAAGCATTCAACAATTTGGATTGTCCGACAAGTTTTTGACCAAATCCTGCAAAAATAATAATAATCTGAATTATGTGTTGTTCAAATCATTCTTCTAAATGTATAAACGGATTTAGCGCCCTCAAATACCCGAGGGCACCCAGATTAACCAAGTTTAAACATTGTTCTTTAAGATCTTAAACTTTTTTACCAGATTCCACAAAATCATTCCAGAAAATGTTGTCAGAAAAGGGAAAAATCGTTAAACATTTAAGCTACACCTAAACCAATGAGCATATAGGTGGAATAGGAAAGTGATCGGATCTAGTGATAGCCAAGCTAAGTTACCCGATAAATAGGGCCTTGAGGTTAGATCCACATTTTGGATCTAGATTCGGATATGTCTGGATCCATGAGTTTGTCAAATTGATCCTGCTTCACCATAACCAAATCATGCAATTAGGGGATGGATCGCATGACATCTAATCCCACAAGCATGATTCCCAAGGGAATTCCACCATTAAACTAAACAATATGAATTTGATCATTGTTAAATTCAATAATTAATGTATACATAGAGATTGTCCACATGCACAAATTAGATAATTGTTTAATAACATGTAAAGTCTATCTATATCTTTCCTCCACATGCAATGCAATGGATATGAATTTGATAATGAATTTGTAAAGTTATAGCATTAGATAAACTTTTTTATTAGAGTTTATCAAATTCCACCAACACTTTAACTTGACTTATCAAATTAAAATTATATTAAAGTGTAAAGTCCCTAGCAATTGCACCTGGAGGTGCAAAATGTATGCCACAATAAAGGGAAAGGGCTTGGAAGATTTTTTAAGTTTTGTTAGAGAGTAGAATAGCATGATAGCATTATATGAATAAAAGTGACTGAAGAAGAAGATTGTCTTGTTTCTGAGCCCCGACCCACTAATTTGCACCTAGGGTTTAGCTTCTCAACTTATCATGTGAACCATTTTATCTAAGTTATTCACCTTGGAATGGTGAAACCAATGTTTGATATCAACCTCTTACTATGACTTGGATAGCTACCTTCCTTCTTAAATATATCGAAAAATGCAACACAACACACAACTTAGTTCCAAAACAAATTCAATTCCAATAACAATCTAGCGGAAGAAAATAGATTTGTAGCCAATTTCTATGAATCAAACCTGTGCACTTCTTGTAGAGCAATTCAACAATTCTTTATATGCAAAAAACAACATTAAAACAATTATTTAGACAACAAAAAAAAATCATTATATACTCACTAAATAAGATTAAATTCTATGTATAGAATAATGTTCAAGAATTTTTGCAATATTCAAACATAGTTTGAGATCCATAGAATCTTTAAATCCCTAAATTTTGAGATCCATAGAATATTTAAATCCCTAAATAACCACATTTGGACCAAACAAAAATGCACTTATCAAACCAAGCCAAAGCTACTTGAATTTTGATTTGCTTGCCACAAGATTCATAAATGTAGTTAAATGTTGTTATGTTTTGTTCTATGATATGAAAAAAAAATGAAAAAATATTATATGGTTAAGAAAATAATTTTGTTTTAATAAAAAAAATTAATTGCATTTTAAAATAAGCAAGATCTAAATATAAAAAGTAAAATTTATTGCATTGAGAGTAGTAAGGTGCTCTACATTTCAGTATGGGGAAAGATGTTGTAACTGATTTCACTAAATGTGTGAAAAATTTAAGATATATATATATATATATATTTTAAACTACACCTCAAAAAAATAGATCTCAAAAAGATGGATCTATAATGATCGTTTAAAAAAAAATCAAATGTATATATATATATATATATATATATACACACACACACATACACACACACGAGTCATCACTAAGCAAGGTGCCTACCCATGTACCATTGTCACTCTAGGCATGCATACTTAAATGTAAACGAATCTTTGAATGAGTTGGTTGGTATAGAGGAGAGATGGGGACTTCTCTCCTCTAGGTGCAATTGCACATTATCTACATCAGTTGTTGAGGCTTCATGTTTCCTTTTTCTTGAACTTGGACATTTGTTTGCATAGTGTCCATATTTCTTGCACCTGAATCATTGTATTTGTGATAGATACTTCTCCTTTTCTTGTGATCTGGAGAAGGGATTGGGCTTCTAACTTGATACTTGTGGAAATGAGATTTTCTTCCCTTTCCCTTGCCTTTCCTGGCATGGGCCATGAATGCTTGATTCTCCTCAGGTTGGGTGCCATGAAGTCTTTGCCTGGCTACAATCCTCGTCTCCTCCTGAGTGCAATCTGCCCATAGTTTGTCAAATTTGGGCAACATGGTGTGTCCACTGATAGTTTGGATAAAATATTTATAAGATGGTGGAAGCCCATTTAGCGTAGTCATGACAAGCTCCTTATCTTCAATAGGTTCCCCATTGGATCTTAGCATGTCCCCGAGTTCTGTGATCCTCATGAAGTATGAGGATATTGATTCAGGCTTATTCATCTTCATATTCGATAGTTAGTTCATCAATGTAAGAGTCACATTGATGCTACCATGCTCAAATAACTTTCTTAGAATTTTTGAACATCTTTCTAGTTGTCTTCTTTTGTGAAATTTGAGGAACCAAGTGATCTTGAACTGAGTCCATTAATACTCAGACATCATTCTTTATCCACTAAAGCTTGTCCTCTTCAGCGTCTGTTAATACGAAAGTTTATAGAATCCTCTTCACGATTCTATAAACTTTGTATTAGAAGTTATTAACGTATATATTAAAGTTATCAATTATAACTTTTAATTATTATATATCCATGAAATGCACTCATTAGAAGAATCCTATGTTACCAGATTAGTCGAGCTGGAGGGTTGGATCCACGTCAGAATCCGGCTCCGTGACCGTTGTAATTTTTATTTGGACCACCTCTTTTTTACAACATGTATTTTTTTTCCTGTTTGGCTGACTGGACTGACCTGAGTAAGGACTTATATTTTACCATTTTGCGGACTAATATCTTCACTCTGAGAATAGAACCTAGATCCCGCTTGACCAAAGCTCAAACACACCTTAACCACTGCTGCACCATCCGCCCTTTGTTGCCCGCCACCAAGTGTCGCTATTCATAGTGTCGTGTGTACCCTTTACCCTAGCCGCCAACTTTGGCAGCTTTAGCGTGTCACCAACCATCTGCTACCACCATTCGTGCATCCTTCTTCACCCAGCTATCGGTGTCCGCCACTCGTCTCATAACCCTCACTCCTTCCAAATCTATCGTTTGTAGCCGCCAGTCGTCGCCCCTCCATTCTCATCGAAATGGAGCAGGATAAACGCAAATCAGCTAACCTCATCCATGGACAATAACCAATAACATATGCAACCCGCAAGATTATCATCGAAATCAAGTAAGTAAACCAATTGATCAACCGCCTTTCGTCATGCCACCAATGGTCACCGTAAACAACACCCAAACATCACCCAATTTTAAATTTTTGCCAAATATTCGACTTTTATATATATATATATTCTCTTCAAAAGTAGATTATATGATTATACATTTAACTTGTATACAAAGTATATAAACTTGTTAAGCATATAAAGTACATAAACTTGGGAAGCCTGGGATGGTACAATAGTGAAAACAGTGGGGTAGGGCCTGTTGACCCAGTATCCATTTCTGGGGCTCACCCATAGCCCCTTGACTAATCAGGGGTCATCTCTCTGGTAAAAAAAAGAACTTGTTGAGTTAACATGGATTCTGCAAGAAGAAGACCAACATTTAATAGACCAGGTATACCAACCAACATACACTAGATTCTTCTGACCCCACAAAATATCTAACACACCAAATAACCTTTTGCAATCGCTGCAGGCTTGTCTTTCATCAAAAGCAGTGCCCCACCCTCCAATACCATCTCCATCCCACTCAACCATGTTGAGTCCATCCCCAACCCCAAGTCTCCATCCCACTTAACCATGTTGAAATCACCCCAAGGACCCACTCAGCAGGAAGCAACACTCGGGGTCATCCAACACCAGTGCTCTACCAACAAAATCATTGGGGACATACAGAACAAAAATCACCATACCCTGCAAGCTAGTGAGACATTCAACCAACAAGAAGCCATGGGGTCCCCTTTAGCTAGAATATGAGGGACTAGCCAACAAGCAACAAATAGCGTCCCCCCTTCCTTTACCTTCCCCATGAGTAGCAACATAATCCCTATTCTAGTTAACCATTAGAAACCCAAATTGAAGCAAATCACCTTTAATTCTTGAAGGAAGAGTACATTAGCATGCAAACTAGTCATGACAGTGGCACGTTTGTCATCCCCATATGGCCTCCTGACATTCTAGATCGAAAATTCCAGCTTCATGGGAAACCCAAATCAGGTCTCTGCTCGAGGATTGCGAAATTGTTTTTAATAGGAATTGCCTTAGTGGGGGTACCATCCAATGCAAAGCCACCGAGTAAATTGGGAGCAACAATGGTACTTACTACTGACTGCTGAAATGTGTTGGCAAGTTCACAACAGCCCCTGTAAATGGACATCAGATTTTTTCCCCAACACTATGGTTAATACCTGTAGAAACCCATTGAGGCATACTTCTATGACCACTCTTGCCACATCCATTTTTTACCCCCTATGGACACAAAACTAGCAATCCGTTTTGGCAACAGTTTAGTGATTTTTCCTTTTTTTGCAACTGCCATCCCTAAGAATCTTCAGATTGTTTTGTAAGTGTTTCAATGGTCGTTTGCTTTTCAGCAGATAAGATAAGATCATTTTGCTTGTACCCAATGAATGACCACAATAATTAAGTCAATGGGACTCAAAAGTACAAGTGTGAATACATAGTGGGAGTACGAAAACAGCTAGCAGCTCCTTTCAGTTCTCTATTAAATGCAGAAAAAGAGATAAATAACCAGGTAGTGCAAATACAAAACCATGTTGAGCATTAAATACAAACATCCAGGCATGTTGGAGCTAGAAGCAAAATGAGGTGAAAAGGGGGAAGAAGACTCCCCAACAGAGAAATCAATCACCACAAAGAGGTCGATGCATTGTCTAATGGTGCCTTTTGGAGAATACCAAGAACTAAAGGGGGCTGGTTATGTATCTTGGAGAAGCCCTGGAGACATGCAGTATTTCTAGTCACTTATGACAGTTACATGCAAAAGTGAAATTAGGGTTTTTGAACCTTAATTAGGGTTTTGGTGACTTAATTTCATGTTGACTTATAAAAGGGCACAAGGGGTGCTTAAGTCATTATCTTTTGTGTGCATCAGGAGATTAGAGCAGTCAGTAGCAGTTGACCAGAGGAGGGCGTACCATCTGAGATAGTTGGAGACGTGTTCCAGAGGGATTGAGGGAACCGAGTCTCAGAGAGTGAGGAGATCCATTATCAAGGCAGTGAGAGAGAGAGTCTCCATTGGGATTCATCAAAGTTTGAAGAACAGTAGCAGAGTGACTAGATTGTGGAGGACATGAACAGCAACATGTCACACGTGTGGGACGTGAGGGAGTTGTTGCACAGCGACGAAGGGGGCAAAGAGGGCCCAGATTTTTGTGGGTTTTCCTCAGTGACTGAGGAAAGGCATTCTGTAATCAGTTAGAGTCAGGCTGATAGCAGATCTGTTGAGTTGTGCCTCTGAGGAATGAGGGCGCAGCCGTACTGCCGAGGCATGTTTTTAGTGTTGGGGAACTTTTTCCCACTTTCAGATCCGAGCATAGCAGAGCAGATAGCTAAGAGTGCATTCTTCAAGGAGATAGAGAGACAGAACAATGTTCAGTGATTGAGCAGAGCAGAGTTGAGAAATTCAGCGTGAGGGTGTGCTGCCGAGGGTTCATTTTCCAAAGGGGCAGTAGCTGCAACTGTTGCAGATCTAGGGCTTTGGCCCTTCAGGTTCATCCATTTGGATATAAACTCATTCTGTATCTCGTTTATCCTTATTTATTTGCTCTGGGCTCAAGAAGTAGAAAGCCCCTCAATTTGCTAGTTTTTCTCCATAGGGGTTTCCAGGGTAAATTTCAGTATTTCATGTGATTGCCTAGTTGAGTAAGGATCTTCATGTGTTACAAGTTCTAAAGTATATTTCATATTGGTTTAGTGAATATTGTAATCAGTTTGATCATCCTAACTTCTCAGAGCGAATGGAGACCACTGAGAAAATTTACAAGGTGGTTACAATTTTTAAAGTATAAAACGAAGAGAGGACAAATTGAACACACCATTAATGAAGAGAGAGGAAGAAAAAGATTGAGGAGAGAAAATGAATGCCCTAGAGAAGTGGCACAATTCCCAAGGAAAGGAGCAACACATTTCCCAAGGCATCCTGAAGGTGATCGTACAGCAGCAGTCTGATAACAATCCGTACAACAGCTCATGTGGGCACAAATCCAGAAGCAGTATCACCAATGCTTGGGACTTTAGTACAGTCGTACAGCGGCATTTATTGCAGGCAAGTGTGGCACAATTTTCAAGGCAAGAAAGTATATCAAAAAGTACAGTCGTACAACACCCATGTGGAGGTCGTACAACTGTTAATGTGCACGAAAATCGAGGTATTTTGTTGCTGCTTTAGTTTGGGTTATTTCTGTCAGTGAGGATTGAAATTACATTCAGTGTCGATGAAAATTTTCTGAGTATTCTTCTTAATAAAAAAATTCTTCTTTCTAGGGTTGTCACGTCCCCTCCCCCCATCTCGACGATGGAGAGGACACGACTGCACTGTTGCTGCTATCAAACGGGAAATCCACACCCCATAACATATAAAATGCATTGAAATGAAATACAAATGCAGATGTATAATTCATTAAATAGCGGAAGCAAATAAATTCATTCATGCATTGATCATGTTCATAATTTATAAAACAAATACAGTTGCAAAGATTAAACACAAAAAATACTTATCTTGAGAAGAAGCTTTCCCGCAACCAGCTATGTCGCTACAACGTTCCACCATAGGCCAATGGGCTCATCAATCTCTCAACACCACTGCCACCCCCGAGCTGGGGATGATTTCCACAAGGAACTAGGGAATAACAGGCTCACACAGCCAAATACACATCAAAACTCAGCCAAGCCAAACATAGTTGGGTTTATCAAGTTGCTAAGGCAGTGGAAAGGAGAATTGCTAATCTAGTGAACTCAACCACAGAGCTATGGGCACCTACACAAGAACTGGCTTGGCCTCCACAACAACTACACCACCCAACACAAGGAAGTATTCCCTTCACTGTTGCACAGTTCCCTCAGGCCATACCGTCACTTTTAGTGCTCTTCAGGGTTTGCAGAAAGAATAACCAACCCCTCTTGATCTCTCTGTGAGGTCTCTCTCTTCACTAGCCTTATCAAGCCAATTCTGGCCTCTTCCACTCCTAACCAGTTCAGACCAAACAAGGATTTACAGAACCACAAAGCACAAGTGCTGGGTATGGACAAAAACATCTTGGGAGCCAAAACGAAAATGAAAACAAGGGGAAAAACATCCCTAGGAACCAAAATCGATTTCACAAAACGTCCAGGGACATTCAAGAGCAAAAACGACCATCATTCACACCCAAATCATGAATCCCAAAATCAGAAAACGCCTATGGGCATTTCAAGAGCAAATCCGGCCTCAGCAAACACCCAAAACGTGAATCTTTGTTGCACATTCCCTCAACAACACAAAAATGACTTCCCAGCCATGGAGAAAAATGGGAAAATTGCAAAAAACATGAAGGAGAGAACTTCCCAAGCTTCAACCGCGTAAGGAAAAATGAAGGACGTGAATGCATTATGGGTGAGGAATGAATTTTTGGGTTCTTACTTGCCCAATAAGCCAAAAACGTTTTTCCCCAAAAAGGGTGGTCTTCCCAATTCAAATTTGGCCTCCATATCTTTCCCATCCCAAGAAAATAACTTCCTCAACCAATTTCTGACAAAAATAAATGATTGGCACAAAAAGACAAAATGGGTAGTTGACAGCATTATGGGTTCTCCCTTTGACATTTGGCTTTACCCCAATGGCTCAAGGGTTTGAATATTCCCCCGCCCCCCTATTCCTTAGGAAACCATGCCTCCATCTCTTTAATGTTGCATTGACATAAGCTAGTTGTGGGTATTTTAATTAAATTGCATATTTACATGATGTCCAAAAGATACTGTGCCATCAGCTAGCACGATAACCATCAGCATCGATTTTAATTGTCGAAACATAAAACACTAAATCGATGGTGGGGCCTTTGCCTTTAGCTCCACACCATATGACTAAATACATTATTTTCATCATATATAATTTAATGCAAACGGGGTCAAAACCGGGGTGTTACAAGGGTCTTCCCTGGAGTTGGGGTTTTGGCAGGTCTTATGACCAAGATATCTGTGTTTTCATGTGTTTGATGGATACTTCAGTATTTGAGAAGATCTTGAAATGGTGGTTTTTATTTCAAGTTTATGAGTAAATTTTTAATCAAAAACCCTAGATATTCAAGTGTTTGACAGAATGTGTGAATGAAAGTTTCATATTAATGTCATTTATTTTCTTCACCAGCAACCACTGTAACCAATTCCTTACACTTGTCTGTGGTTTCTTTCCGCAATGTGTCATCAAACTTAATTGATTCAAATATGGATTTAGCACTTGCAAGGCAGTGACAATAGAAATATTGTTGATACAGTTTGTCCACTTAATGCTGCAATAAAGCTAGTTTCTCTGAAAAATATTTCTTTATACTAGGCTCCCACATCCAGAAATAAGGATAACTACTTCAAACAGGAAATCTTTTTTATTTATATTTGCAGCAGAAAAGTATTAATGGGGTAGCTGGGAACATAAAAACATACAAATTCCACGTTGCATAATATAATCTAGGAACATGCATGAAAATATTTAGTTGCCAATTCTTTTCAACTTTTTTGAAAAGTTCCATAATGAGAACAGATCCCATGTGCGAGAGATGTTTGAAGAACGTGGGACCAATTAATCCACCACAAAAAACCTGGAGGGGGGGGGGGCAGTTTTACAATGCTATGAGAAGATACGAGCCACCAAATGTTGTTCAACTTCTTGCCAACTGTGAACTTTGGTAATGAGGGGGTGTAAGGACATATCACTAGTTTTGCACCAAGGATAGCTATTATGATAGTCGAAAAGAAGGACTTCAATACCATTTTCTGCACAATCCAATGCATATCTAGGATTGTCATCTATCAGAATCTGTGCTCCAAATGATCTGCACAACATGAACAACAACATAATTATGCTCAAGTTTTTAGAATAAAGAATAAGATAGCAGAACAGCTTGCTCTTTTTCAAGACAATAATTACGAGATGGAAAATAAAAGTGATGCTAGAGTCAAAACTAGGAGACACAATTAATTTTAATATATTTTTTCATTAAAACAAGGCTACACAAGTAGATATGCTGTCACTCCTTGCTAGTGTAGGGAGGGGTAATCCCAATGTTCATGCCTTCGCCCACTGAACTATGAATATTTGATCTGTTCTTTGATGTGTATTAATGAAATATAAAATGCAATTTTCCAAAAATAAAACAAGGGTGCATTATCTAAAGAAATCCTGTATAGTCAAAGACTCCAAAAACCATAAAATCGTGAAATCAAAAAAATTCAAAGAAACAAACTGTTTAGATCATAGATATTCTTATTCTTTCCCTGTTGGACTTAAAGGAAAAGACAAGGATCAAAGGAACCTTTTCCGAGACTTTGCAACCTAAGATATAGCACATCCTTGTATCTCAAAGGGCATCACTCTACAAGTTGGCCAACAGCAGAGAAGCTTATAGGATAATATGGATTATGAAACTAGTTCTGTTGCATCATCAATGTATATTACATAAGATAAGCACATTTAATTTTTTTAATGTCCAACAAATGATCACAATGGTAGGTCAATGTGACTCAAAAAGTACCAGTACAAGTACAAGAGAGCGGGTGTAACAAAGCATCTTCTATAGCTACACTATCAAATGCAGAAAAGCAAAAAAGAGCAACAGAAAAGCACCAAGCATACAGCCAATGGAAATACAAAATATGTGCAGAAAAAAAGCCATGACGAGCAGAAAGACCAGATGTAAATGTGTGCTGGAATTAGAGGCAGAGGTTGAATGAGAGAGAGAGAGAGAGAGAGAGGATGGCTCCACCAAGTCATCAATCACTACAAAGGTTCAATGCACTATCTGATAATGTCTCTGGAAAATACTTAATGTAGATGGGACCCAACTGCGTATCCCTAGTAGAATCCCTGGAAGGGTGACGTCCATCACTCATAATAGCCAAGGTCGAGGGAAAGAATCTCTAAATAAAAGATTCGTCAATCAAATACACCTGGAGTACTCGACGAAAAATACCTTCCACTCCTATAGATGGTTTGCAAGTTGTTTTGGCGGTGTCTATCCAGGGGCCTAGAATGGGAGCTTCTCAAAAATCTCATGGACTAAAGAGGAGACTTGAGGTCTCACTGATGCAAGATGTGAAGTGTTGTGGGCCTTTTCCAATCATTCGTTGCCCTGAGAAAACAGAACAAGAAGAAAGAAAGAGGCGATTTGCCTGCACTCTAGCCGAGGAGACCCGCACAGGGATCATGATTTGCGTCCAAAAACCTTCTTTCTCCTAGACCATCTCTCCATCTATGGAGTTCGATATCTAGGTTTTGGTCTTACTTTTCTTTCTGCATTTCATTTTATAGGAGCCGCCTTGGTGCTCCCACTTTGTATTGGCATCTTGGTACCTAACAGTCCCATTGACCTACTTTTTTGGTCACTTGTTGGACATTAATAAATTTATCTTTATCTTTATCTTATCCTTATCTAGATAGCGAAAGAACGAGGAGAAGGAGCCTCCTAAATCCTAGAATAGGTAGTAAAACATTCCCCTAATCTCATAGAAGATGGAAGATTTGAAAATGAGGTGCTCTTCTGACTTAGTTGTCCTACAAGTAGAATAGCTGGCAAGTCCTATTAAGTCATTTGGATGTGGCAATCTGTCTCAACCCGGAGCTAGTGGGAGCCAACCTTGAACCAACCAAGGGGGTTGTTAAGGTCATGCATCCAATGTTGACGCATATATGTAAGTCTAACAATAAGGCCATCTCTTAGCTAGATGAAATACTTGTAATAAAAAGCCATCTTTGGGTTATGACTGTTAAATTTTTAGCTTATAGTTCAGACTTTCACTCAAAGAATTACAACCTACAACAACAAACTAAAAATCTAGGAAACACTTATGAAAATTTCAGAGCTACATCTACTAAACCAACATTAGAAAATCCAGGAGTACAAACAGTGCATTCTATGGGGTAATTCAAAACAACAGATAACTATGAACATTTCTACATAATTCTGCAATCTAGAAATTAAAGATAGCATGCACAATCTCCAAAAGAATATCACATTATTACAGAAGGAAATTACAACACAACTTACAAACTAGCTCATAATATTTGCTCTCATGGAAACACACTAACTCTTTACCTCACATAAACTGCTAAGCTAATGCACCCTGCTCTCCTTGTATAGGCTAAGAAGAGTGAGGGAGTACAATAGGTGATTACTAATCCTAAGTGGTGCATAAAACTTGACCATCAGAAAGGGTACCCTCCTTCATAAATCACAATCACCAACAGATTATCACATTGCTCTAGCACAGAAGGAAATTACAACAGCAGCTAACATACTCATTGCAAGTACTTGCTCTTGAAGCAACACACTGATAAACATAACTCTCTACCTTACATAGATATCTAAGCTAATGCACCTTTTGCAGCAACACACTAATAAACATACCTCTCTACCTTACATAGACATCTAAGCTAATGCACCTTGCTCTCCTTTTATAGACTAAGAAGACTGGGGGAATTATAATAGGTAATTACTAACCCTAAGTGGTGCAATAAACTTGACCATATCAACCTCAATAAGTGCACCCCATTATGAGAAAGGGTAACCCCCTTCATAAATGTGTCTCACTAGAGCTTATTAACAAGAGGAAACACTTAACCCTAGGGGTTAGCTCAATCAATTGAACCATCCATCCAAAACATGTTGTCAATGAGGAGGCCATAGGTCAAAGGTTCAAATCTAGTCAAGTCCCTCGAGGTTATCAACCGCTATTATGGATAATGATTGAGCCACCCTCATCCAGATATTTAGGGAAAGTGGTCACCTTCCTTTCCTTTTATAGACTAAGTAGACTACAGGAGTTATAAGAGGTAATTACTAACTCTAAGTGGTGCAACAAAATTGTTGGAACACACAATGATACTAAGAGGGGGGGGTGAATCAGTATCACTCACTTTACTAATTTTTGTTTCATTATTATGCACCAAAATTATGTTGATAAATTGATTGGTTAAATCATCGAATTTTTTGATTGGGATGTCGATAGGGTGTCTTTGTAGCACGATTATTCCTCGTACTTGTAGTGTTTTCCCCATTCACCTTTGGTATGAAGTCCTCTTCATATGCCTGAGCCGCTTTGTTGATCACTGAACTTTTATTGGTGAGTGCACTTGGATTTTACATCGTTTGTACTTCATCATTTGAAGATATCCTTACTTCAACTGGATTTGCATCTTTATGAGTTGTGATGTTGACTGGATCTATATTGGTTCCTTTGTCCAATGTCTCAATGTTTACCTCTGACAACTTCTTTATTTCAATGAAATCGATCATTGTTTCTTTATCAATTAGGGATTCCTTACTGATAGATTTCTCCAACTTATTCTGTAACAACTTCTTGTCAGTCTTTAGCTTATTGATTTGGGTAAGTAAACTTCGATTATGAACCTTTAAGCGTGAAAGTTCTTCAACGTTCTCTGGCTTTTCCACTTTGTCCTTAAGGTCTTAGTTTTCTAAGTGCGCATTTTTTAATCTTTTGATTTGCTCAAGCATCCTCTAATTAATGTGTTAAGATTTCATATGCTAGACTAGATATCATTAGTGTTTAATCCAAATTCACAACAGTAGCATATGCAGAGCCACTGAAAGAAACACAATCACAAGAAAGACACAGTAGTTATCCTCAGAAACCCTCAAGGGAAAGAAAACCCAACAAAACTTCCTCTGTATAAGATGTATAAGATAAAACCCAAACACAAGTATTCTCCTCCTTGTTGATCTCTCTCTCTACTACTCAAGTGAGTGAGTTTGTGTTATAATGAGGAACACGGCTCCTTTATTTATACACATTAAGTCAACTGACTTTTACCATAATCAAGTCGGCCCCACTAAACTGTCTGGGCCGACTTCACCTAGGAAGACTCAAAACAGTATTTTATTATATTCATTGGGATACACTATTTGTTAGCTTTTCATAAGATTATAGCAGGATATCTTAATTGTATTTATCAATAGGATCACTAGAAGATAGACACATCAACTCAAAGCAGTTAGAATTTGTTACTGTTGGTTTTGCTTAATGAGCTAGGGTTACTGCTGCTTTGAGTTGATGTGTTGGGGTTTTGCTGCTCCTGGAATAGGCCATAACTCTCTTGCTGCTGGTTCTAGCACGCTGTGACCTGTCTATGATTGACTGGGATCATCCGTGACCATTTTTTGCTGCTGGTTCTAGCAGTCCATGACCTCTCTATGCTTGACTGGGCTCATCGGTGACCATTTTGCTGTTGGTTGTGTAGGCTGTGACCATCTTTGTGGGCTGCTCTTGGATTGTTAACTTGGGCGTCATTCTTCTGGGGCTGCCAAACCTATTTTTGTGACCTTTTTGACTGGGCCGTGTTTGTTGACATCCTTCCCAGGCTGGACCGTGACTGTGGATTCACGTTCTTGCTGGGCTGTGGACTTGTAACAGCCTCCAAAGCTAGGCTGTGATTGTGAAACCCACTCCCAAGCTGGGTCGTGGCTGCTGCTGACCTTCTCTAGCTGGGCTGTGGTCTTTCCTTGCTGAACCGTGACTGTTGGGACTCTTTTAGGCTGGGCCATGACACTCTCTTGCTGGGCCGTGACCTGTTGGAAGCCTCTAGGGATAAACTGTGACTTGTTAAACCCTCCTGTGCTGAGCCTTGACATGTTTTGCAGACTTAAATCTAGGCCGTGACTGTTCGGCAGCATGCGAGGCTGGATCGTGATTGTGTAAGCCATCTAGGGCTGGGTTGTGGACTGTGGCAATCTTCCTTGGTTGGCCTGTAAATTGTGTATGTTGAACTATGACCCTAGTGAACTGCCTGTGATTGATTTGTGACTTTGACAAGTCTGCTTTGTTAGTTTTTGGCCTAATTAGAAGTTGTCATTACCTTCATGAGATGATGAGAGTGCTGCTATAGTTTGGGCAAAGGGTTGAAGTTTCCCTTCTTTCTGCTTAACATTCTGAGGTCTGTACCCTACACTATTGTAACCCTTTCATCTTCCTCTCTGGTAAGTCCATTGTTCATTTAATGACTTGTCCTTTCAGTGACAAGATATGAACCTAAAAGTATCTGAGTATAAGGCTGATCCAAAACAGTTCTAGACCAGCATTGGTACTGCTTATTAAATTGCTTTCCTTGGACTGCTGTTACTACTTTATTCCTGTACATTGCTATTGTTAAATTCATCTCAAGGACCAACTTTAAACACAATGACCATTGAGGAATGTTAAAGTTGAAAGAAATGAAAATTACGCTTAAATTTATTACAGCTGTTATATCCTGTATCTAGCACTGATTTAAAGTTTCTTTTATGCATTAAAGTATATAAAATTTGAAATTTTGCTCTCTTAACCCTAACCTAACTCAAACTTTAACATGGTATCAGAGCTTAGGATGTAGCTAACTCTGTTACACAGGCTAACAGAAACTACATAGATCCTAAGGTAAGAGTTTTAGCATCAATCAACTCGACTGCAGAGATTTCTTGGTAAGTCACATCAAGCTGACGGTGAGGGTTTGAACATTATCTAACCTGGCCACAAGGGTTCATTGGCCATCAAAGTGATAAAACTAGATCTGATATTTATTTTCATGAACAACAGATCATTCAGATGTTCATGAATGATCTGATGGCCTCGTACAAGATGGCCTCATACAAGTTTTAAATTGGCTAGAATTAAAATCAATATTTCTGAGACAGCTAAAGAAAGTGATGTGTTTATTTCAGTATTGCTGTTAGCCTATGCCTTAGACAAGAGATAATGAACTAGCAGGTTTAACTCAGGTGTGGTGAGTAAGAAGCCTACTTCTTTAGATCTTGATATGTGGCTTACATGATCATGATATCTTCTAACTGGATCATTTACACTATAAGTCTAAAGAGCATTAGCAGCTACACTAAAGGTCATTTATGAATTAATCATGGTCATATAGTTATAATGTGTGATGACACTTGAAATTTTGAATTTAAGAGGTGCATGATCAAAACTAGAAGACATTTGTTTAGAATGCAGAAAACTCAAGGATATTTGATCATGACATGACTGTGACTTCTGCTTGGAGGCAGAAATTAAGAGGGAGGATTTTTTTGTTAAATTATCATGTCTTGTGATGAAACATTCTTTCATGACACACTGTGTTACTGATATTATGCTCTTGATAGCATCTAGGTAGTTGTCTAGCATATGGATGGATTCTAAGACTATGTCATCATGTGAAATTGATATTATATTAGACTTTTGGTGATTGTTGACTATTAGATTGAATTTAACTTATTGACAAGACCCTCAAGAGGTGGATATGACTTACTCTGAAAGAAAAGTAATATGTTCAGAGTTGGATGTACAGTACTATAGGGAGCTAAGTGCTCAGATAAGGAAAAGAGCAGGAAGCTCCACAGGATGCAAGATCATTTATCCTCTAAGTGTAGGCATAAAGTCAGCCAAGTTACATGCTTACAAAAGAGATCCTGCCAGGTATTTGATATTGATGACGTGTTCCTTATTGAAGAGGAACAACTGGTAAAATCAGGTATCAATAGGGAGCCAACTATGCTCCACATTTCCCAACAGAATGGGATTGCAGAAAAGGAAAGTAGAGATGCAATCTTCCATCACTCCAAAGAGTCTTCCAGTGACTAAGATATGGAATTCTATGAGGCATCTTGCTTAGAGAAGCAGAGGGAGAAGCCTTCAGTTGATCTCATTGAGAAGACTATTGAAAAGCTTCAAGGATGCTCCAGTTGGAGCCATGTCACTGATTCAGATTCCTCCACTTAAGAGGAGGCAGCCAAACAACAGGTTTGGAAAGATGATATATGGAAAGTGATTCTCAGCTATCAAAGGAAGCCAGTTATAACTCCCAAGTGGATCTTTGAGATCATGCTTTGTACTAATATTAAGAGTTGCTTGAAGCTCTCAGAAAATCCTGTATTTGATAACAGGTCGGAACACATTGAGAGGAGTTATCACCATGTCATGCACATGGTTCAAGTATGTTCTGTCAAGAAGACAGGTTATCGATGTGTCTAGTATTGCTGAGAATGCCTCTCTTGTTGAGGGAATGTTAAAGTTAGCGCAGTTGCAAAACCCATTCTCTGGGACGATGGTACCCTAGTCAGTTAACTGGGGCAAAGTAAGACCCTAGAAGGTGCCCTAGGGCCCCTAGTAGTTTCCTGGGGTTCTTGGTCTGGGACCAAGTAGGTTGATGCCATGGCAAAGTCCCTAACATATGGTTAGAGCCCCTGTATGTCTCTAGGCTCTGGTCTGGGACCAAGCAGATTCTTGGTCTGGGACCAAGCGGTTCCTGCAGGCACATTCTTGGTCAGTTATCCGGGTGGATCTTGGTCAAGTTGACCAAGATGATTATGTGTGATCTCCTCTCTCCTAATCGGTTATTGCTAGATTGCTTCTCAAGGGACTAGCCACCCCTTGATGATGTTACCAGCACTTAACCCTTAGGAGTAGTATTGAGGACTAGAGGATCACATCATCCAGTTTGGATTTTCTCCTTATACAGTGATGATAAAAATATATGGAACACACATGACAATATACCTTGAGAGAAAAAAGGTTAAAGCCCTTGGTCTTGTTGGTCCTATGGGTAAAAGGGGTAGTTTCCCCACCTTTATGCTACACCTTGGTCTTATGGGTATGGGGAGTGCCTTACAACATTGTTATGGCCCTTTAGTTGACTTATGGTCCTTTATCTACCTTTTGGTCCTAGCGACCTTGTTGTGTGTGGTACCATGACCACCTTTGCTATGATGACTTAACCTTCTTGTTTTTATCTTGTATGACCATTTTGACCTTTGGTACCCTATTCTAAGTCAATCTAACTTTATTTTATGTTTTTATTTTGGTAACTATCCCAAAAACTAGGAGTGTCTAAGTGACCCTTCTAGATGGCTTGTTAAGATTATAAATTAAGTTCAAACTTCATTCTTTGTGTGAATCTTGACATGAGAGAAGTTCATATATGATTATTTGTCCACGTTAGAATTTGTTACGGTTGGTTTTGCTTAATGAGCTAGGGTTACTGCTACTTTAAGTTGATGTCTTGGGATTTTGCTGCTCCTGACCAGGGCCTGCCTATGTTCTTATAGACAGAAGCTTCTAGTACAGTAGTGTATGTGTAGAACTGGTGTTTGGATAAGATCTTGAAGGACATGACTCCAAAAGAAGCCTTCACTGGTGCAAAGCACGAGGTGGGACACTTATATATCTTTGGTTGTCAGTCTACATTCATGTGCCCAAAGAAAAGAGGACAAAACTAGAGCCTTCAAGCAAGAAGGGAACATTTGTAGGATAGAGTGAGTCTTCAAAGGCTTATAGGGTTTACATCCCAGGATCGAGGCAGATTGAAGTCAACAAAAATGTCTATTTTAAAGAGGAGATGGCCTTCAGAAAGGTGAGAGGATTAGACATGGAGATTGATGATAAGGAGCCTGAAGCTCCAAAGGAGATGGTATCATCTCCCCATCTAGCAATTCAGAGGGAGTCAGTTGAGAAGGTTGAGCCGTTCGATCCCATTGATCCAATAGAGCCAGTTGATGTTCCCAGAGACGTTCTTGTTGGCCGAAAGAGGCTTAGATGGGCACAACAAACATAATAGGAGGCAGAAGGACATGGAGCTCCCCATGGTACCTTCCATGAAAGCAAGAAACCTCAAAGACTCTCGAGCTATGTATCACTAATGAGTCGCATCATATTTATTCAGAACCCACCAGCTATAAGGAGGCTTCCAAGCAGCATGTATGGAAGGATGCCATGATGGAAAAATATCAATCCATCATGAAGAATGATGTGTGGGACGTCGTGTTGAGACCTGAGGGGAAGTCAGTAGTGGCTTCTAAGTGGATATACAAAATCAAGCATGGAACAACTGGCAGTGTTGAGAAACATAAGGCTAGATTTGTGGCTAGAGGATTCTCTCAGAAAGAGGGAATTGATTATGATGAGACATTTGCTCCCATGGCTCGATACACTTCCATCATGACTATTATTGCTATTGCTTCAGCAATGGGATGGAAGCTGCATCAGATGGACGTTAAAATTGCCTTCCTTAATGGTGTGATCGAGGAAGGGGTATACATCGAGCAACCAAAGGGATTTGTTATCCATGGTAAGAAGTCCCATGTTACAGGATGAAAAGGCCTTATATGGTCTCAAGCAAGCATCGCGTGCTTGGTCTGCTCAGATAGACAGATACTTGGTGACTATGGGATTCACTAAGAGTGATGCAGATCCCAACCTTTACCAGAAGGTTGTGGATGGTGAGCCACTGATATTGGTTCTCTATGTCGATGATTTGTTTCTCACTGGAAATGAGGTACTTATTGGATGGTGTAAGAAGAAGCTAGCCTCTGAGTTTGAAATGAAAGATCTTGGATTGATGGATTACTTCTTGGGATTAGAAGTATGGCAGAGGCATGACGAGATTTTCCTGAGTCAAGGAAAATACACCATCGACATACTGAGGAGATTTGGCATGATGGATTGCAAGACCTTGTCCACATCGATGGACATGAGTCTGAAGAAGCTAAGAGATTTTGCTTCCGATTTAGATTTCATTGATTGCACTATGTATTGCCAACTGATTGGAACTTTGATGTATCTGGTCAACACTAGACCAAATATATGTTTTGCAGTGAATGCCCTTAGCCAGTTTATGAGCGAGCCGAGACAAATACACTAGGTTGCTGCAAAACATGTGTGTAGATATTTGCGTGGAATTGTGGGACATGGCCTAAGATATGCTTCAAAGGCTGACTTGAGATTGTAGGGATTTTCTGATTTCGATTGGGCCGGGAGTGTTGTGGATAGGAAGAGTACGTTCGAGTGTTGCTTCAATCTGGGATCCGCCACGATTTCTTGGTGCAGCAGGAAGTAGACCTCAGTAGCACTCAATATTGCAGAGGCCAAGTATATTTTCATATGTGTTGCAGCTCGAGAAGTTGTGAGGCTCTGGAAACTCCTTGCGAGATTGTTTGGACAGACTCTAGAGCCAACATTGATTCACTGTGACAACCAGAGTTGTGTACAACTATTAGTGAATTCGGTATTCCATGACAAGTCGAAGCATATTGAGATCCAGCACCACTACATTCGTGATATGGTGCAGAGGAGCGATCGAGCTACAATATATTTCGACGGATGACCATACTATAGATACTCTTACAAAGCCGCTTCCCAAAATGAAGTTTGCATACTTTCGTGAACGACTTGGTGTAGTGGAGATTACAACCCTTGTTGAGAGGGAAGGATGAGTTTTGTGTGAACTCTTTGTCCCATGTGAACACCTGTGAACATTGACAGTAATTTTGTGTGAACACCTGAGTTTTAGGTGAACACTTATGGAAAAATGATTCTACACCTGTGAACTATGACAATGATTGTGTTAACACCCGAGTTCTCAGTGAACATTTGTGGGCGAGAATTTTTATGTGGACACTTGTGAACTATGACGGTGATTCTGTGTGAACTACTAAGTTCTAGGTGGACACCTGTGGATAGTGACGATGATTCTGTGTGAACACCTGAGTCTTGTATGCACACCTATGGACAACGACAGTGATTCTATGTGAACTCTTGAATCATGTGCGTGTGGACACTTGTGGACAGTGACGATGATTATGTGCGAACTCTTGAGTCCTTGGTGAATTCTTGTGTGTGGTGGTTTTGTTTGAACACCCGAGTTCTATGTGAACTCCAGTTGGTTCTGTGTAAATTCCAGGTGGTTCTGTGTGAAACGAGTTCTGTGTGAACTTCAAATAGTTCTATGTGAACTCCAAATGGTTCTGTGTGAACTGATTGAGTTGAGTCGTTACATATGGATTCCCCGATGTACTAGGTTGAGTCTTTACATGTGGACTCCTCAACGATATAGTCGTTACATATGCACTCCTCAATGAACTGGGTCGAGTCGTTACATATGGACTACTCGATGGATCGAGTTGAACTAAGACACATGGAGTTGATGCATGTTGGAAACCCTTCCTCATATAGAGATGTTCGAGATAGCCGTGATGTATTGTTGATATCCAGATGTGTTCTAGTTAATGATGAGGATGCCTCCCTAGCTAAGAGGGAGTGTTGTTATAGTAGTTGCATGAGACTCATCCTCACCAATCGGCCCCAATGAAGAGAACAAGTTAGCCTCAATTGAAATTAAGGTGCCAACAACTTACATTATAAATAGAAAGCGCCTCACTTCATTTTTACATCAAGCACTCAAGCAAGTTCACTCAAGGAGAGAAAGAAATTTGTTATAGCTAGTAGACGATTGTTTTGGGTTATTCATTCTTGGAGAAGTTTCTCTTTGTGTTCTTTGGGTTTATGGTAATATTATATGGATGTACATCTATCTCTAAAGGATTTATCTCCATTGGAAGGTGTGAGCTCGGGGGAGACAATATTTTGTCTATGGTTGGGAGATGATCATTGATCATCGTGGTTAAACGAGCTCAACACTTTGTTTTTGTGCTTTGACATTCTTTTAGTGATCTTGTTTTTACAGCTAATCAAATTCTAACATGTTGCATCCAAGAAAAACCCGAGTTGGATGATCATGGGTGGTTATCCTAATCAATTGTGATCAAGGTGTATGAACATGCATATCTAGTGATTGATTGGTTGCATTTGTTATTGAATTTTAAAATTTATTGCTTGAAGTAAATGATTCAACAACATAGTTACTCATGTCTGGTCTACTTCAAAGTGGTATTAGAGTCCTGCAGTGGGTCTGACAGATGTTGGAAAATGCATAAGTTATATATGCATGCACAGCATGAACTTTAAATTTCGTAGTAAGAAATTATTTTTATGTTATTATGCTCAGTTAGGATCATAATCTTTTGGCTAAATACAAATTGCAAAGTGAAGACTTTAGTTGATTTTTCTAGTTCTGCTAGATAGGGACTACCGAATAGTGCCTTGAATACAGAGTAGTATCTGCTTGTCTGTAAGATAGAGTGGCCCTATCATGTCAGTTAATTACGAATAATGTGAATGGTAAGGCTGTGTTAATTAATAAAAATAAATAAAGGATTAGATTGAGCCTATAATTACACTAGTGAAGGCTGAAACCCTAAGGTGCCTATAGTTCAATGCTTGAGCTCACTAGTTGAACAATCTCGCTTCCTTTACTCACTGTTGTTAGCCTGTGCCTAGTTTGTATTTTAAGTGCAATGGTAGAAGGCTATATTGAACAGCTAGCTAAATTATTTGGATGGGTCTATGTTCAATTTCATTTATGTAATAATGGTTTTATGTTATGCAAAATTGGAATATTGTTATTTAATGACAATTAGTGTAATTGCAGAATTATATATTTGAATGCCATATTAAATGTGCAAGAAATTCCGAAAGAGAAATGAAGTGCTTGAATTCAGTTAAAAAGATTTCTCTATTTAACATTGCATTCATATGTTTTGGGTTTGAATGCTCAAATTCTTGTTCAGTGTGTTGGTGTGAACTCATGCATGAATTGTTAAAACTTAATACATCTATACTCATGCTAACTTATGACAGGTTAAAACTAAGAATATGTTGCTAACTGAGATAAGCTGCTAGTTGATTAAAAATTGTTAAATGCAATTATCTGGTAAAGTTGTTAGTTGGTTATAACTTGTTACTGGTTGTTAACTGAAGTTATTTGATGTGATTTATTGGTATATATCAAATGCAATTACCTGTAAGTGATGCAGAGAGTGAAACTACAAAACTAAAAACTTTGAATGCAGAAAAAATAGATTGCATTATTATAATTCTCTGGGGTGATCCAAAAGGTTCTTCATCATGCTTGATTGAAGAATGTGGCACATATAAAGAAATTAAGAATTTGCTCAAGCCTTGAGGAAGAAGAAAGATATCTTTACCCTATCCTCAAATCTCATACTAAAAAGAATTTTTATAGGAGATAAGTCATAAAATGTTTTTACTTTGAAAAGATGCTTAAGCTATAATTACAGCCTAAATGGCACACATCAAAAAGGAGTGGACGCATTTCTGGTGTTGTGTTGTAGCCTGTGTCATGGTTGCTGACATTGATTACACCCCCCAAAGGGAATGGACACATTCTTGGTGTTTCAATGCCGAGAAGTAGATTTTACATAATAATATGCTTTTAGTTTTATGATAATTTATTTTGATAATTGTATGATACTGATGAGCCTGGCTAGCCATTTTGTGTTTGTTAAGTATTAAACATGTAAGTTGGTGCTTGCATATTGAAGAAGAAAAGTGAAGTGAAGGGAGCAAAGCTAAAGGAGAAGAAGACTATGCAAGCCAAGGATGGGTCTCCTTCGGCCAATTGCATTGAGTATGTGTTTCCTCTTGATCTAGGAGGATCTTTCATTTTCGATCATTAATAAGTCTTCAAACAAAAAAGTAAAGCTTACCAAGGTAAAGAGCTCGTCGTCAGCTTTCCGTCAACACTTGTTTCGCGCGAAACAACCTCCAGATGCAGAAGTTATTAGTGTTTCAATTTTCGACAAAAAGGTTAAAAAATTGGGCAAAGTGGTAAAAAATGGATAATGTATGGTTTGGTAAAAAAATTGTGGAGTCTATGGGATTCGAACCCGAGACCTCTTTAGAGCCCAAGCCTTCACAAAGTCGCGCTACCCAAGGTTTCTGCCAATGGTTCTTAATAACCATATGCGAAAACTTATATTTAAGTTTGTGCATGTGTTAGTTTTGAAAAGGCGGGGGGAGGGACGAGGGCTTAGCCCTCGACCCCATGTCAGCACCGAGACCCCCCATGGAACCTAAGGTTCCATTGCCAACACAACAGATGACAAATCAACTAACCACAAGAACCAGTAGGACATCACGCCAACATGACCAATGTTCATAGCCAAGTCATAGGTTTCGGTCCAATACATTGGTGCCAAAACAATAAGTCACAGTCCAATAGAACGAAGCCAATGCAAATGGGTGGAGTCAACGCATATGGGTGAAGTCACCACTTTCAAACACAACAAACAACATACGTTACAATGTTAACGTTAAATGGGGAGAGGCCCACAAGATTGACCCCGAGACCTTTGCCCCAAAGCACAATGACTTACCATTAGGCTACGGCTTATTGCCTGTTTGGTAAACAACGAATAAACTTTAAAAATTGCAGTCGGATTTTCATGGTTTAAAAAGGGCACGTGGCCCACAAAACCGTGCCCAAAAACCACCATTATGCGCTATAAAAACCACGCTCGAGGGGTCGTGTAGAGGTAGAGGAGACAACCAAGACCACAAAACTCAAAGCGAGCACGAATCCCAAGGCAGAGTATAGGCACAAATCCCGAGGCATTGTACAACCATTAATAGGCACGGATCCTATGGTGGAATCTGTACATTTCCTATAGTTTTGTCTTTTATGTAGGCAAAGTTTTCTCGATTTGCGTGCCAAAGGAGGCCTCAAGAAAAGGTAGTCAAGTTTATACTCATTTTTCTTGAAATTTCGAGAGGATCGTAATGGTGCTGTCTGTTTTTGCTGGCAACTGACAGAAAACAAAAGTGGTTCCAAAAACTCATTATTGTAAGCTTTGAAGACTTAATAAGATTGGCCTTCCCATTGGAAGTGGCCCAAAGACGTAGCCCAGGAGGGGTGAACTCTGTTATCAGTTTTTGTCTATCATTTTCATGGTTTGTTTTTTGTTTATTTGCTTATGTGTGGGTGTTTAAGCATTTAAATTTCAGTTTTAAAAGCTTGTATAAGAGTATTTAACAATAAATTTCACAACCAATTTTGGTTAAAACAATCCTGAAATTTCAAATCACCTCTATCTAAAGCTATGCAAGCCAAGGATGAGTATCCTTCGACTGATTGCATTGAGGATATGTTTTCCTCTAATTAAAGCTATGCAAGCCAAGGATGGGTTTCCTTCGGCCAATTGCATTGAGGACATGCCTCCTAAATTATGCATGATCGAGCGCTTGCATTGAAGATATGTTTCCTCTAAAGTAGGAAATTTTGTAGGATGATGTTGTAGTGAAGGTTGGAACAAAAGTAAAGAAACATAAGTTAGAAGAATAATATATTAATAATTAATAAAAACTCCCACCTACTAAGAAAAGTCGAAGGGGGAGGGAGTTGCTCAGCCTAACGAACGAACCTAACAATAATAATGACAATATTAATAATAATAGCAATAATTATTGATGGATGTTGTTGCAAACTTGTGGTGGTTCTGACAGTTACGGATCCTCTAAGCAAACCACAGGGAACGCCTCAGGTTGTGAATGTTGATTTTTGTACCAAGGAAAGTGTTCCCCCAGGTGACTTTAGCCTTAGTCACTTAAAAGGGGAAATTAAAGTGACCCTTGCATCAAGTGACTTGAGATGAGCATTTAATGTGACTTTAGAGATTAAAGTCAAATTTTGATAAATTTAAGTGGGTGAGTGAAATTAATTTTTATGAGAATTAAATGAGAGCATTTATTCTCATCCATTGATCTAATCTAATCTCAGCCATTGGATTAGATGGCTCCTCACCTACCTAGGGTTTAGTCAAAAAGCAAGGGCAAAGGTAAAATGCATTCATTCTTGAGATGAGATTGAAGAGAAGAGAGACGAGGCATGAATATCGAGAGAGCTGAGTTTCCAGGTAGCACGATTTTCAAGGAGTTTTTGGATGGAAGCATCCCAATGTGACCATACAGTACGGATTTGTGGGCACATATTTCGAGGACATACAAGGCACATTTACCGAGGAGGTTGGCTCATTTATTGAGGTTGTACTTTGCATAGTTTTCGAGGCTGTACACAGGTCGTACTTGTACAAATTTCGAGGTATGTACAGTCTGTAAGGACTGTACTTTTTGCACAAAAATCGAGGAGGATTTTTTGCATAGATTTCGAGGTCATCGGCACAGAAATCGAGGACTATTTTGGCACAGTTTTTCGAGGCTCAGTTCGGCACAAAAATCGAGGAGGCAGTTTGGCACAGAAATCAAGAAAAAATATAGATAAGTTGTACTTATGGTGTACTTGTTGTTCCATTTACTGAAAGAAATAAAATACTCTCTCTTTGATTGGTTTTCCCCTTGTGGATTTTTCCAGGGCTATTGGCCAAAAATTTCTTAGTACTGTGTGTTTCTAAAAGTGCATTTATTTATTTATTTTCTGTCATAAAAATTGAGTTACAACAGTGTTTATTTAAGTCTGAAAATTTATGTTATTTCCAGCCTTATGATTTTTCTGGGTTAGGCATTAAACTGAGCTATTTTTTACTATTTAACCGGAGGCTAAAACTAAGTAAAAACTTACAGTGAGGCCTTGGATAGACTTCAGATGTGAAGTATATTAGCTGGAATGATGATCAAGCGAGTTGAGTGCCTGCATTTCAAAGTGAAAGAGACGAAGGGGCAGGAAATCCATAGTTGTGGAGCTCCAAACTGGGACACGACTAAGAGGGGGAACTCTTACTCTTCTCTTTTTATTTATGTTATTTCTTTCTAGAAAGAGAGAGTTGTTGAAATGCATGTTACAACTGAAAAATTTGTTTTGTTTATTTTTGTTGGAAGGAGACAATGAATGCTGAAATAGTTAAAATTTCTATAAAAGAAATGAAGATGAATGGATTCATTTATATGCATATGTTGAGTTAAGCATGAAATGCGTGAAAGCCTTCTGAACGAAGCATGAAAGTTCCTAGTCATTTAAGTAAATAAAACAATCGAGTTTAATACATATGATCATGTTTGGCTTAATGGGATTCATGTTGATGGAATTCACAGGTAGGCTTCAAACCAAATTGGTTGTAGCTGTTAAAGGAGCGAAACAAACTTCTGTTAGTGGAGAAGTGTGGGCAGCCTTATACATTAAAAATGGTGGTTGATCAAAGAATTATCCACCTTGCTAAAGAAATGTTTTAGATCATGGTAAATTTTCAAGACAGCCTTGGAAAAATGATGAAACTTCAAGCATAACAAAATGAAGTAAATTTTCAGATTCCACAAGATTCGATCCATCTGCAAATTGAGATTAAAGATGTTCTGGTAGCCATTAGTGATGGCAAGGACATCGACCCTCTGAAGAAGCATTCCCATGATCGGTCAACCAAGAAATGCCCAAGCTCAGAGGAATTAGACATGGTTGAGCCTACGAATCAAAAGCAACTCTATCAATTGAAATGTTGGAAGTGTGTGTTAAATTTGAGCTTGATTTATTTTAGATCTAGATTTAGCTTCTTTTCAACACAAATACACTTCGATCCACAAAATACTAAACACATAGCAACAACAAAAAATAGATCACATTCACATATAACACAAATTTACCCTGGGTAAACCCTCAAAAGGGAGAAAAACCCTAGCAAAATATCTTTTTTTAAAGTAATGAGCTTGTAGGAAATACTATCAAACCCCAAGAGGCACTATAGTACATCAAAGAGAGAGAGGACAACAAGAGACCTTTTTCATGTGTTGCTTGTTAGGTCTGAGCAAGTACCTGTAGATTTGATTTCCCAAAGACTTTTGCTTGCTTCCTTAACTCAATGCTTGACTAAATTATGGCTAGAACCTTGTAGATCTGGTAAATAACTTGTAGATTTGATAAATAACTTGCAGATTTGATGAATACAATATATTTGATCTGAATACTGTAGATTTTCACTTGTTTGTTGTTGATCTGCACTTGGATAATGTAGATCTGCACTTGTATATGTAGATTTGCATTTGTATGTTGTAGATCTACACTTGAATAATGTAGATCTAATATTGAATGTATATCTCAAATGGTCCTCTTGTCCTTTCTTTTTATGGTTCTTCCAACGTTCTAGAAGCATCCAGATCTTATCTTCTTGTTGGGTTTAGTCAAAATCTACAAGCCCCAAGGAAGAGTTAACATCTTTCCAATCATGAGGTTCGACCCCCTTCTTCTAATTGCTCATTGACATAATATAACATTATGACATTACAACTTAGGTTTCCAGCCTTTTAATTCAACATTACATTCAACTTTAGTCTTATAGACTAATTACATTATAAGCAAGCACTTTTTACACATTTTATCTCTCTCTCTTTATATATGGTCTCGTCCTGCTTACATGACATTATTGCATTAATAAAAGAAGATATTTTCATACCATGTGGTTATTTAATCCTTTATCATGGTCACATGCTAAAGTGACTCTTTAGAGTGGCCAACTCCAAGAAGATCACAACAATGACCAAAAAGGGTCATCCCACATATCAGTGTAGTTCACAAGACTTTTATGTTCGTTTTGACTTTTGCTCAAACTCTATTTTGACTTTTGCACATGGCTCACAAAGCTTGCACCTTGACTTCTATACTAGGCTCACAAGGCTTTTACTATCGCCCTAACTTTTGCACTAGACTCACAAGGTTTACATCTTGACTTTTGTACTAGGCTCACAAGGCTTGTTACTTTCGCCCTGAGTTTTGCACTAGACTCACAAGATTAAGTTTCAGCATCACCTTCGTCCTGGCTATTGTCTGGCTCATAGAGTTTGTATGTTCACCCTGACTTTTTCCATGACTTCACAAGACTTTTTTATTCTTCTAATCTCCCTAGCTAGCCTCAGGGTGGCCCAATGCCCCACATTGGAGAATGACTACTAATGTTGCCAATTTTAGAGGTGTGGAGGTAATCGTTACCTTAGTAAATGCCCAACAAGAGGTAACAAGAAAAATGGCATCCACAAAGTTTCCAAACCTATGAATAAGTTGGAAAGCAAAGAAGAAAGAATTGGTGAAGTGAACACTCCACATGTTGAGCTGGAAGGTCAAAGCCAACAGGGGCAACATGATGAGGTCCAATGGTCTTGGCCCTGAAAATCTATCTTGAAAGATGTAGTGCAGGAGAAGCACTTACAACATTTTGATTTTTTTTCGAGATATCTAAATATTGTTTATGTCTATAAGCATTAGATGTAATATCCCAAATATTGATATTCTCTAATGTTCTATGATAGTGCTGACTTGCACACTCAATCTCATACAAATTTGCAAAATAATTGTGCATGCAAAAATGCCCTAAAATATAGCTGAATTAGGGTTAGGGTTTTGTAGAGAGAAATTAACACTTACCACTGATATTCTGGTTGATAATGACTCCAAAGATAGCTACATGCATAAGGATTCGGATGGGTGGTCTAATAATGCTCTTTTCCTCCAGTGTTACCGCCCCGTAGTACTGTAAAAACCCTCCAGACTGAAGGTGACGTTTTTGTAGGAGGAGAGATTCGTTTGGGCTGAAACTTTCTGAGCTTGTTCGTCTGCTGATTCCGGAGAGATGGCTTGGCACATGCAGAGGTTTGGCTGCCTCTAAGTGCCCTAGTGAATTGATTAGCAGTTCTGCTGCTCACGCCCCCAACTGATCAGTTTGGTTGATAGCTGCTCTAGGTGAGCAAACTGATGGTTGATAATCACTGCATACCGTAGGATAGGCCTGCTGAGAAAGAGGAAGCTGACATGCGGAGGAAAGACTGGGTTTTGTGGTCCCAGCGAACCCTTTTGTGTTTTTTCTGCTACTTCTGGCTGCAAACATGGATCTGCTAATAACCCTTCGGAATGTGTTGGATCTCCCAATACTATAGTATATAATGGAAGCAATCGATAAACCTGGATGATCTATCCCAATAAGAGACTAGGGCAGATATCTCATTGTCGAACCCTCGCTAGCTGAAGACGCCGTCTCCAACCCCAACTGTCGCGGCTGCACACTGTGTTGTTGCTCGAAACTCCAAAATCAATCAACAATAACAATAGAGATCTCCTTTAGTCCCATAACCCTTCTTAAATAGATCCTTATGCACTTTTAGGGTTTGCATGTCACTTTTAGGGTTTATGCTCACTTTTAGGGTTTGCATGCCACTTTTAGGGTTTATGCTCACTTTTGCATGCATGCAATTCTAATTTCAAGTTGACTTTAATACGGAAGAAATAAGGCCTGCATGCTCCGCATGGTTTATGATAATAACTCTGATGGCCCTCTTTACTAAACTAATGACTGAATAATTGTCCTAATGTGCTCCTGGTATTAAAGGTCCTCAATCAATCCCTATTTATCAAAAACGGAACATTACAGTCCTCCCTCGCCAAAGATTGCTTGTCCTCAAGCAATGCCAACGCAACTCCATAATCAATCAAACTGAACCAACTGAATTCAGGGATGATCCTAGGGTCCCAAATTATCCTAGGAGATTTGTAGCGCCCTCTGCTCAAAGCACTGCACTGCATGGTACCATCACAAGATATCCCATGGAAGCCTCCTATAAGTAGAGTAACTAACCAGGTTGTAAACGAGGTACCATCACAATAGACCTCCTGAAAGCATCCTCTAGCAATCACCAAACTACCAGTCACGATAATCCCAGGGTCCCAAATCAATCTGAAAATTGCAAAGGTCAAAATGCATCCATTGCTACCCTGCGTAGTATCAACACAAGGAGCATCCTGAAGACTCCCAAGTAACCCCATCAGTAAACAATGTATCCATCCCTCATAAGGTCTCCCACCTGGATCCCAATGCAAACTTGTGCATCTTTCATCCCAAATATCCCAAGGCTCTTGTGGGACTATACCCTTGGCTAGGAATGTCTTCCTAAGAATCGCCCACTCAATAGGACACCAACTTTTAATCTCTCTCCAATCCAATCCCCAAAAAGGACCTCGTCCATAAGCACCATCATAAAGAATAATCCTACCAACCTAACATTCTTCCCTTCTGATTTCAACCGGAATGCTCATATACTGCTACCCAATTTCTCGATCCTGGCCAACCTGTAAAAACCATCCACCATTATGCAAATGTGGACTCAAGCTACTGCAAGCCTTGTCTATGTACTCTTGAAAAAGAAATGCAATAGTATGTTTCTTCTGCTGCCCCATCAAGGATCCAACTGCTCTTCAATACTAGAAAGCCTAACTGTTGACTCGCTACATACAACTCGAAGAACTGTAAGCTCAACATCTCGTTGTACTATGGTGTCTCGGAGTATCTTGGTCCTCTCTTTCACTGCTAGAATGCTTTCTTTAACACGTTCAATCTTCTTTCGGTGACTATCATCTAGAAGCTCTATCTCATGCATGTATAAACTCTCCCTAACCTCCATGGGTGACTGCTCACTGTCTCGACTGATGTGCTCATTGCCTTGCACCTCATGTATTTCACCTGTCATAATTGTCTGGACTCCTGTTGTAGGTGATGAAGAGTGTACCAACTCCAACTCATCACACGGCTTATCCACAATCTGTCTAGCGAATGTGTTTGTGTCGCTAAACTCAGGCTGGCTCTAATGCGATATCCTCATGCACATCCTCATCATGTACTGTTAACTCCAAATGAAGCTCACCAACAACCTGTACTTCATGCTCATCTTTCTTCCCTCCCCCAACTATGCCTTTAAGGAGATCCTCATCCAAATCCTTGGGCTAGCTCCCGAACTTGATGGTGTAATAATCTTGAAAAGACAATGCTGCACATACCTCATCACCCAAGGCTAGATACTCCTGATATCGAGGCAAGTGTTGAAGTACTGCTAATCTCTGCCAATTTTCAGTCAAAATCCTTCTCATTGTCTTCATGTTCTCACAAGCTGGCAAAGAAAAACCTTTGTTCTGATATGCACTTCACCAACATCACTGACATGCATTTGCATGTACACGCATGCATCAACATGCACTTTTATTCAATTGCTATGTGCCCACAGCTAGCAAGGATCATGCTCTAATACCACTGTAATCTCCCGAATACTAATATTCTCTAATGTTCTATGATAGTACTGACTTGCACACTCAATCTCATACAAATTTGCAAAATAATTGTGCATGCAAACTCGCCATGCAAAATGCCCTAAAATATAGCTGAATTAGGGTTAGGATTTTGTAGAGAGAAATTAACACTTACCACTGATATTCTGGCTGATAATGACTCCAGAGATAGATGCATGCATGAGGATTCGGATGGGTGGTCTAATAATGCTCTTTTCCTCCGGTGTTACCACCCCGTAGTACCGTAAAAACCCTCTGTTATCACATATATAGTAGCCAGGCTACCATATTCTATTTTTCAGACACAGTAAATTTTTCAGCCAGATCTCTTACATATGAGATGTTGAGATGAGCAGTTTATATGGATCATTTTGTATTAGTGGACTATTGTACTCTCCCATGTCAGGACTGAGTCTCAAGACACTCAGATTTGAGGACCGATGTAGCTATTTATGTTATTTCAGAGCAATCATGGATGCCTAGTGTTATATTAGTTCTTTCTCATTGGACAGATGGTGTCTCAGATGGATTTTATTGCATGGTTATGACTCAGCATTTTATATTGTGTTATGGTTATTATTGCTCTTATACTGATTCTTGTGACATGTATTAACTTGTGGTATCATGATCTAGCGGTCATAATTATATGGAATTGGTTGTATCTTGTACTATGTATTGATGTCCTTTCTTAGACTTGGAAGTTCTTGATCTATACTCATTGGTTTTACCCTCCTTAGGGAGAATAGAGGTAGTCATTCCCACCATTGTTTTGGCTTGCTAAGTGTTCGTTCCATCATCCACTGTCTTCACCCATCCATTTCCTTCCATTTTAGTTTTCAACCCGACTGACTTCTTCACTTATGGCATGGAGGACCTTTTTTTCCCGCTAGAACTTTTGTTGGACAAGCCTCCCTGTTTATATTGTGTCTCGGCTTTGAGTTGGTGACAGAACTTGCCTTTGGTGAGTTGGATTGTATGCCTAAATCATTCTAGTCAGTTGTCCCGATGTTTGGCATTGTGCAGAACTCCCCCTAGTCACTTGAGATGTTGTTGGCTAAAACTGAAAGCTCATGTACTACTTGTATTGAAATATTGAATATGCACCCATGGAAAATGAAAATTGTAAAATTGTGTTTCTTAACATATGTAAAAAGGGCAAGAGCAATGAAATGCTAAAATACTCCTTGAAGAGTATAAGAAAAGGTCCAAAAAACCAATGGTTAAAAATGTGCTATATCCAAAAATTGCTGACCTTATTAAAATAACTGTCCCGGATGAAAGCTGCGATTAGCTGTGCTTTTAAGCACTGGTGAAGTCCCAAAAGGGTCATATAGGCCAAAAAGGCCATGGAATAAAATAATGATCCTAATGAACTTGGATCAAGCTTGATGTAGACATGATGCCTAGGTTGAATAAGCACTCTCTAAACAACTCACCCATTTGTGAGACACTGCCATTCCTTGTGTTGTTGCTTGTCCGACATTGGTTATAGTGAGTATTCCCTTTCCTTATCCAAAGTGTCATGATGTTGAGTAGGAAGTCATCATTTGCCTAAGCCTTATCATTTCCACCCTTCACCCTTCACTAGCAAATTGGCTATAGCTATGAAGTGAGTATAGTCTTGAAAGTCTAAGTCTGAGTAATAATAAATAAAGCCTTATGTATGTATTGGTTGATGTACCACCAGTGAAATGAATGCTACTTGTTGTGATTGTTACTTGAATGAGTTGTAGAGCATGTCTTAACCTTTTAACACTTGCAAAGGATGGATATAGTTTGAGTTATTATTGGTGTCTGATTATTCACAGATGGTTATATTGTTTATTGGATATGATTGATGATCAGATAGAGACCTATGAGGGGTATGAGTATACACCTTAGATGGATTTTGACTCTTTGAGTCCAGTGAGACAATTTATTTCCAGTTCCAGACATTTACAGATGTGATCAGGCTCATTCTGTCTTTCTGATGCAGTTTTTCTTCACGGATTGATATATTTGAGCAAGGAGATGTTTCAGTTGGATCTCCTAGGGCGTTGTAGGGGCATAGGGGGGTGCAGCCACTTGTTTGTACCATAGTACCCCCATCCTAGAGAGCCTGGTGGGCTCAGTTTGACAATGCAGGCACCCTAGGAGGTTTTTTTGGCAGGTTCACGTTTCCCGAGGCAGATTAAAAAATGATTAAATGGCTATTGAAGAAATCGATTTGGGCTACTGAGGCAAGGAAATGACATGGGATGAGTCATGATGATGAGGGTGATGTCCTCCACACCTTCTACAGCAGTTGCAGCTCCTGATTGGACCCACACCTATTTTTAGCCATTTTTTTTAATTTTCTGGAGCTCTTTTTGGAGGCTCGCGATTTCCTCAAGGAGGCACAAGAGTCAAAGAATTAAATTGTTATATTATTTATTGTGCCATGGGGACACCCAAAGGGAGTTAGTCAAACACTCCTTGGACCCACCATGTGCTTTCATTTATTTCTTGTTGAGTGGGTTACCTTTATTTGTGTAGTTTAGTCCACTTTGGTAAATTATGGTTATATTGATCTGTGTTGTATGTTGAGCTCATCTCAACCATTGATTAAAACATTTCCTCTTTTAATCTTAGCCACTCGTTTTGAAAGTGGTTAGCATTTGGTTATGATTGAGGTTCTCTCATTTCGATTTAAAGGAGAGAGCTTCTCATTTGTAAGGGGTCTTTGGCTCTTGGATCTAAATAATAGAAAGACTTTTTTGTGGAAATTTTTCTGGATCTGCTTTGCATCTTGATGTGCTCAAATGGTGATTAGCTAGTCTTCAGCTTCCTAGCATTGTAGAAATTCTCGTGAGATCTATATTCTTTGTGGCTCTCGTTGTTTTGTCTACAGGAGGGTGTTTTGGCTAGAGCGTTTTTGTAGGGAGGCCTCAACTCGCTCGGTTCTCTTCATTTTGGATCAGGGGGTTTTCATTAGTTTCATTATGATCTATGATTACTTCATTTTACTGTCTTGTAGCATTCAGTTCCTTTATCTTGTATTAACAAATCTGATATGGTTGACGTTTGCTCATGCAGGGTAGGGGGGCGCATTGGTGGTTTGGAGCTTGCATATGCCATAGAAATCATGGGGATCTTCCAGAATTGATCGAGATAGCAAGGATCGTCACTGTTACAGACTTCTACAAGCATTTCCAGGTAAGATCCAACAGGTAAGTCTCTTCCTTTTTAGATCTTATTCCATTGTAACTTGTTTTTCTTCAACTTTTTCTGAAAACTCCTAAAACACTAAAAACCATAAAAAATAATGAACTTGGGAATAGTCTGATCTTTTGCCAAACCATATCTGGGTTTCATAGATTGGGCCTCCCCTTCATCAAATCAACTGAAACGCTAGTCAAATTCCTCGCAGTTTGACCTAGATCTGATTTTTAAGCAAAAAACTGCATTACCCCCCACTGAAAAATTGACCTGCTAGGGTTTTGAGTTTTTCTAAATTCTAACTTCACAAATGGATAGATCGGGTCCCACACAGCCTAAATCAACCCCAACGCTGTCCAATTGCTTGACCATTTGACCTAGATCTGAAAAATTGACTGAATCTGCCCTAGCGCCCTCACTGAAAACTGGACTTCTCCGGAAGTGATTTTTTCTGAAATCTGACAACATAGGCTGATAGATCAGGGCCCAAGCACTCCAGAACACCCCCAACGATGTGCCAATTCCTCTCGGTTTGCCCTAGATCTGAAAAATCAGTTTTCAGCCTCCTAGCCCATCATCAGATTTTGACTTTTCTAGATCTGATTTTTCTGTTGATTTCCTGATTTGGGCTTGTAGATCAGGTCACCCTAACCTCTTTTCTTCCTCAACGCTAAGCCATTAGCCTCCCGGTGACCCTAGAACTACAGATCTATCCTCCTAAGCCCTAGCGCTAGCCATCCATTGAGCTGGGTTTCCTGTACCTTAGCTTTTCTGGACCAACTACTTTTTGGGTTCGTAGATCAAGGTGTCTCCTAGGTGGGTTCTCTGAAACGTTGGTGTACTGCTAACTCCATTGCCCAATGCACACAAGGCACTGATCTCCTAGCTAGCGCTAGCCCCATCTTGACCTCATTTTTACTCCTTTTGCCAACACCTACTAATAACTCAAGTCACCTATCTTTCACTGAGATTGTCCCCTTGGTACTAGGCAGTCCCAACTCTGTTCTTGCTCACCCTGTCACAGTTAAATTTCCCAAGACAGTGGTCATCTCCATCAGTTGCTAGTACCTTAACCCTAGAGCTAGGGTTTCCATTTACCTTGCACCTTAAGTACCCTGAAGCCCCATCTGATCTTCTTCTGGTGTCTAGGTCCAATCTCTCCTGTCCCTGTCGGGAGCAGATCTAGGTCTCCCCCATTGTTGTCTTGGACTAGGATAACATAAAGTGAAGGCTGCCTTGATTGGCGTGACAACCATCCATTTGGGAGTCTAGGCAGCCGTGGTTCCACCCCTTAGTTGCTTGCCCCTCTACCATCCATCCTGGATCCACCTCACACAGGCAACTACAAGGCGGGTGATAACACCCTCCAGACTGAAGGTGACGTTTTTGTAGGAGGAGAGGTCTGTTCGGCTGAAACTTTCTGAGCTTGTCTGTCTGCTGATTCCGGAGAGATGGCCTGGCACATGCGAAGGTTTGGATGCATCTAAGTGCCCTAGCGAATTGATTAGCAGTTCTGCTACTCACGCCCCCAACTGATCTGTTTGGTTGATAGCTGCTCTAGGTGAGCAAACTGATGGTTGATAATCATTGCATACTGTAGGATAGGCCTGCTGAGAAAGAGGAAGCCGACATGCAGAGGAAAGACTGGGTTTTGTGGTCCTAGCGAACCCTTCTGTGTTTTCCCTGCTAGTTCCGGCTTCAAACGTGGATCTACTAATAACCCTTCAAAATGTGTTGGATCTCTGAATACTATAGTATATTATGGATGCAATGGATAAACCTGGATGATCTATCCCAATAAGAGACTAGGGCAGATATCTCACTGCCGAACCCTTGCTAGCTGAAGACGCCGTCTCCAACCCCAATTGTCACGGTTGCACATTGTGCTGCTGCTCAAAACTCCAAAATCAATCAACAATAACAATAGAGATCTCCTTTAGTCCCATAACCCTTCTTAAATAGATTCTTATGCACTTTTGGGGTTTGCATGTCACTTTTAGGGTTTATGCTCACTTTTAGGGTTTGCATGCCACTTTTAGGGTTTATGCTCACTTTTGCATGCATGCAATTCTAATTTCAAGTTGGCTTTAATACAGAATAAATAAGGCCTGCATGCTCCGCATGCTTTATGATAATAACTTTGATGGCCCTCTTTACTAAACTGATGACTGAATAATTGTCCTAATGTGCTCCCAGTATTAAAGGTCCTCGGTCAATCCCTATTTATCAAAAACGGAACATTACATTAGAACATCGAGGACGGTGTAGACTTTAAGGGGGAGGGCAATGTAACACTTTTGGCCTGAACCTCTAGGTTCATAACTAATTGACTATGAATGCCCAAGAGGGGTTGAAACTTATTGTATATTTATAATTATTAATAAAATCTACAACTGGCTATGGTTGGGGCAGAATGCTGAGAAGTCGGGAAATCATGTATTCACCAGAGATTGTAAGGGGATTGTAGATGGCCTACAAGGGTATGTTATGACCCTGTTATAACCTTGAGTACCTGAAACAATACCTTATGTCCCTAAGTGATCCTAAACACCCTTAATCAACCTTAAACCTGATTAAGAGTTAAATGGGGGTTAAAGGGTGATGTAGGGGCAGTTAATTTCCTTCACACATGCCCTAGGGAACACATGCAAAGAAAAAGATCGTAAGTTGTTTCAAAGGTAGTTGTTGGTGTGGGTGGAGTGCAGAGAAAGGAAGGACGATGTGAGCAGAAAAGCTGAGAAATGTTGGACACAATGGCTCACTGAGAGGGGGGGTGAATCAATGAGCATACACTTATCACGATTTCAACTTTTTCTTCAAATCTTATATCAAGATCATCATTTGCAAAATCATATTCATCAATAAACTAAGCACATGACATTTTTCAACAAAACACATTAATCACAATGCAAAAGACACAAGATATAGTTTTGTAATCTTTTGTAATTGTTCAGCCGGCTACAACCGTGAGGTAATTCAGCACCAACTAATACATAGAGCACCAACTCCTTATCTAGAACGCAGCCTAGTTTTCTTAGACCCGGCCAAGAAGGGTTGGGGTTTCCAAACCCTAGATGCAAGACTAGCTTGCATTTACAATACAGTATACTTGTCTTACCATACTCATGTCATCATACACCTGCTCTGCCCAATCAGCTGCAACTCAATCAACCAATTGCTCATACTAAAGATCTGCTCAAGTGCACATGCATCTGCTAATCAACTCTGCTCATCACTATTGTTGGTCATAGGTCTGATCATCTTGTTCATCTGCTCACTGCTGCTCATGACCGCTGCTCATGAGTGTTGCCCATCAGCCTCTGGTCAATCCTTCTTCTGTTGATCAAGCTCTGCTGGTCATTCTATGCTTACTGCTGCAACACTGATCAACAAAGCATCATCATCATCATGGAATATCAACAAGTATATGCTCATCAAATTCAAACTGCTGTAGATGTCATCTGCATAAGTCATTGTGGTCTTCATATGTCACTTCTAGGGCAGTCATGAAATGTTCATCAACATAGGGTAGGCGCCATCAAACATCATCAACATAATATCACAATAGAGTATGTGTATAGAGTATCATCATTTTCATTTAGTATATCATCAAATCACAGTCATCACGGTCTGTATGCATAAACTACTGTTCACTTCACTCATCATCCTCCACTTCAAGTTCTGCTTCACGTTTTGGAGATCAACTGGTCCTCATCCAAACTTTTTTCTTTATGCCTGCGATATGGAGTTTTCAGTAGAAGTGCAAAGCTTTACCGTCGCCGAGTCTGCTTTCTGTAAGTCTGTAGCAATTCTGATAAAGGTTATATCTTCACCTTGACCTGCAAACATCATTGGACTACTACTTGTATCCACACAAAAAGATCAAGCCATCTGCTGGTGTAGTAACAAAAAAAAAACCTTCAACAGATGTCTTCAAACATATCCGTCTCAGTTCACATCTAGACTAGTAGTCATAGTTCATCATGACTAATCTGAATTCAGGTTTACACAGTCATGACTAGCTTCACAATATTCAAAGAACATGATGTGCTAGCAATACACTTACCAACACTTGGACTTCAATCCTTAACTGTATCTTTATAGTTGTATAATCCTTAGAGTTTCAAGAATACTTCGGATCAGCAAGACAATACTTCATAATGTCGAAAACATTGATTGCTAGCATGCACTAAAGTTCAGATCAATGCTAGAACATATTCTTCATCTATCTTTTGTGGATTATGCATGCTGCATTTTGATATGAATTCAGAGTATATTAAAGCTTTCTTACTGATGTTTACTTCCAGCTCAGAGCCACCCTAAATCAAAATAAATAAAAACAAACTTGCTTGCCTGCCTTTGTACTGCAGCTACCACAGTTATCAAAACAGAGAGTTCCTGCGGGTGTCTCTTATGACTGTTAGACCCGAATTTCAGAGGTACCTTGACTGTGGCTAAAATTCAGACTACTCACTGTTCACCACCAAAATCTTGGACTGTCAATTTGCAGCAAGAAGAATTCAGACTGCTCACTGTTCACCACCGAAATCTTGGACTGTCAATTTGCAGCAAGAAAAAGGAAAGAAAAACATTGTACCAAAAATCAGGCTTGGACTGCTCCCACCGAAATTTTTCTTAGCCAAGAAGTTAGGGCATCAAAAAAAATCAGGCTGCTGTAAAAAATTTGTGGGTTGCTCCTTACTGCTGCTGCGAATTTTGGGTCTCTGTTGACTTCTTGACGTGTTTTAAAGTAATACAAATTGTGCTGCTACAAACAGTCACTACCGAGAGATAAAAGAGTAAAAACAAAATCAAAAATTCTCTGCTGAAAACGTCTGGTTTTCTTCCTTACTGCTGCTAAAAACGTGATTGCTCCTCCACTGTCACTGCCTCAGTCCACGAAAATTGCAGAGCTGTATTCTTCTTAAATTCGTAGGCAAAATGAATGACATTAGGTTGTATTTATATAGATTTGTACCCCAAATTTTATGGGGCCGACCTGCCCTAAAAATTTTGAATTTAATTTTAATTTGAATTTTTTAAACACTTTTCTTTGGTCGGCTCATCCCAAAGATGGGGTTAACATTGCCACAAAACTTCAAAAATTATTATCTCTTCAACCATAAGGAACCACGTGACGTGACACCTACCGTTGGAAACGGCATGACAAGGGCTATCTCCCCATGATGGGTTTATTTGCAATCCCATGGTCCAATACCTTTAAAATCTTCAATTTGTTCAGGACATCAAAGACCCCACACATGAGGGTGCCAAAGACCATACCACCAACTACAAGAGTTTCAAAGTCTTCTTCAACATATCAAGGCACGTCCATGGGCTCTACCTCCATCTACATCCCAATAGCCATATAACCACAAAGAGGACCATACATCACCATCAACAAGCTACCAAGTGTGTGAGTTCAAGGACTTCTTCAGGACTTCTTCAACCATCTCAACCACACCAAGAGACCTCCAAGGGTCAAGATCCATCATGACATCACTTGTGGGGTTGCCAAACCTTCTCCTGGGGTGCTATGACACCATCAGAGCATGAATGACCATAGAATGGGTCATTAATGCTTCTTCAACCCATCTAGGGTTTCTCCATCGTCCATCAAGGCTTCAAGACCATCTTCAGGGTCTTTAAAGTTTAACACCATCAACAGGGTTTTCAACCTCTTCAGCAAGGTGGTGGCATCAAGATCCAGTCTTGTGGGTACAGGGACCTTGTCAACTGGGTACAAGGTGCTTCAAGGCACAAACCCACTCTATGAGGGATCCAAGGTACTGTAGGTGAGACTTGGTGGTATCAATGATGACCTTGTGGGGCCACTGCAAGTCCATGTTGGCATCAATGACAATTTCATCAACAAGAAATGCAGAGAAAGAACGCATGAAGAAAAACACAGAGGAGAATGATAATCGAATTACTGGTTTCACTGAGTAATTATGTCTGAAACCTGAACGTTCATTACATTTGATTGCTACGTTGTGGTTATTGGTTGGTTGAAATCCTGAGCCCAAACCTAAATCTGCAAGTCATATTGTTGTTGTATCCATGTCCGTGATTTCCTTTGGTTGCTTCAATGAAATGACAAATGGTGCATGTAGTTAACTTAGAGGAATTCTGAGCATTAAGAATAGTGACGGACGTCACTGTTGTGCTAGCAGAAGGAAGCTAAGGGAATGAATTGCATTTTTTGAGATGGAATTGTTAATGAGCCAATTATCTTTGATTGTTAAGTGAGAAGTTATGAGAACCTTGGGACTAATGAGAAGTTTGGTTGGTGAATGCATGAGTCTCGGCTGGGGGGTGGTGTTCTGCTAAGAGATAAATGAGCAGAATTGCCTATTGTTAGGTGGAGCGTGCCTGCCACGAAACCAGTTGCTAGATAGTTTGAGTTCAGATAAGTGCTTGAAGCTTTATATTAATTCTGAATTGAATATATATATTTTGTTATGTGAAAGAACATAATGTGTATGTTGTTCATATTGAATGTCGAGTTAACTAAATGATAAATTGTTGATAAATATATTGTTTACAACAATGTTAACTCCTGTGTGGAATCAAGTTATTGGTTTTTGTTCAATTTCCATGTATGGAATGTATAGAGCATGCCATTGATTGACCAATTTTGGTAGATTAATTAAAGGGGCAAAATGCCTTAAGTCTTTATGAGTGCTTGCATAACCATTGAGGACTATGGCTTGGCCATTACTTGTTAACATGTTCCTTGTTTTAATTTATTTGTGTGAAAAGTTATAAAAGAAGGCCATTGTTTTTTATGCTCATTTCAAATGTAAAGTGAAAGAAAACGAGACAAGTAGAATATCACTGTAGTTAAGGAGAAGTTTATGTTCCCTGGATTGTTCACATTTGCAATAAGAATGTTGATGCATGTGAATGTCTGACTTAAGAAATGAATTATGCGGTTGAACCTTAATGGTCATGCTGATTCTGATGACTGTAAGTATTGAGAATGGCCTAAGCCAGATAGATTCACTTCTTTGGAGAAAATCCTTGTATGTGAAAGGATTGTTTCAGTTTCAAAGTATTTGAAGATAGTGGATTTAAATGATTGTTGCTTTGAAGTAAAACCTAAATTTCACTTAGTTTCAAAGCTAGATAAAGGAAGGAAATGTTCTAAGTTCTAAGGCAATGCCTTAGTCATCTTCCCAAAAAGACTAAGTCCCTTAACATTGAAGTCTAAAGTGAGGGGCCAATACTTCGTTGTCGATATGTCGATGCTCTGATGTCGAGATGTTGATGTCGAGATCGACACGTTAATTGGTAATTAGATCATCGTTTCGATGTTGATGTCGAGGTGTTGATGTCCATGAAATTGTCATTGATGCCAACATGGACTTGCAGTGGCCCCACAGGTTGTCATTGATGCCACCAAGTCTCACTTCCAGTGCCTTGGACCCCCTACAGAGTGGGTTTGTGCCTTGAAGCACCTTGTACCTAGTTGACAAGGTCCCTGTACCCACAAGGCTGGATCTTGTAGCCACCACCTTGTTGAAGATGTTGAAGACCCTGCTAATGGTGTTGAAGACCCTGGAGATGGTGCTGAAGCCTTTGTGGATAATGGTGAATCCCTATATGGATTGGAGCCCTATATGGGTTGGAGAAGCATTAATGACCCATTTTGTGGTCATTCATGCTCTGATAGTGTCATGGTACCCTAGGAGAAGGTCTAGCAACCTCACAGGTGATGTCATGATGGATCTTGACCCTTGGAGGTCTCTTGGTGTGGTTGAGGTGGTTGAAGATGCCTATGAAGCCCCTTGCTCGATGAAGAAGCCCTAAAGAATCCCTTGGACCCACATTTAATGGCTTAATGTTCCTTAAAGGTGATGATGTGGTCATTAATGACTTGATGAAGACTTGGAAACCTTGATGAAGATCTTGATGCTCGTGTAGCCCTTGTTGAGGTGATGGAACACTTGGAGATGGTCATTATGCATGAGAAGGTTTGGCACCCGCATAAATGGCGGCATGATGACCCTTGGACACTATATGATCATTGATGGTGCATTTGGAAATGATTTGGGTCTTGGAATCCATACATATGGTGGTTTGTAAGCCCATGATTGTTGGAGCCTTTGGTCATGATGCCCTCATCATTGGCAATGGAGTCCTATGTGATGGGATTGAAGTCCATGGAGAGTATCTTGTTTAAATATTATATGATATATTTGAAAAAGTCCTTGAAACCCTTGCATGTGGTGCCTTGGGTCTTGAACCCACACACTTGGTAGCTTATTGATGGTGATGTATGGTCATCTTTGTGGTTATATGGCTATTGGTATGTAGATGGAGGTAGATCCCATGCAAGTGCCTTGATATGTTGAAGAAGACTTTGAAGAAGACTTTTACACTCTTGTAGTTGGTGGTATGGTCTTTGGCACCCTCATGTGTGGGGTCTTTGATGTCCTGAACATATTAAGGGATTTAAGTGTATTAGACTAAGAATTTGCGAATAAACCCATCATAGGGAGATATTCCTCGTCAAGCCATTTTTGTTGATATGTAGAGCATCTTCTAATTCCTTACAGTTGAAGAGATATGAATTTTTGAAGTTGGTGCACCCCACCTTTTTGGGTCAGCAGACCAAACAAAAGAGAATTTAATTATTTGTAATTTTGAATTGCATACTAAATTTCCTCCACAACCTATATAAATAGAATATCAAACATTTCATTTGTTCATCATCAATTCTCTCAGTATTTTCGCAACTCTTGGAGAAAAGTGCAAAACTTTGTGGAGGAGAAATTTCTGGGTATCTTCACTAAAATTGGCATAACTTTTTCATACGGAATCGGAATTACAAAATTCTTGGCTCGTTGGAAATCTTGTTACGAGGGCTATGTGGTGACATGATATAGAGATTATTTTGGTTTTTCTACAGTTTCTTCATCTTGTGATCTTCGAAAAGGTATGGTTCATGCTTTTGGGTTTCTCTTGTGATGGCACATGTCTCTCATGGATAGAGTTCATCTTTGATCTTAGTATGTGAGCCTCTATATTGGTATATATATTTGGAGTCAATATGGAGGCTATGATGATGATGTTGCATAACTTTATGCTATGATGTGATACACTTTATGATGATAATGCATGTGATAATGATGTACACTCTATGATGTTGATGCACTCCTATACAATATGATGTACATGCATACCATAGTGTGATGATGCTCTCCTATGCACTATGATGTATACTTGATGATGATGATGCATAAACGGTGCACACTAAGATGATGATGACGTATATTTGATGATAAGGATGCATACCCTATGACGATGATGCATACCTATGATGATGATGCATGTCGATGCATGCCTTGTGTTCAGTGAAAGCAGAGCAGAATTACTTGTTCAGTAATTGTGTATGATGAGGTGTACAATGATGTTTACATGAGAAGATTAACCAGCTTGACCAACAGTATTAATGAGCAGAAAAGAATGACCAGCAGTGATGAGCAAAGTTGATGTGCAGAGATACTTGAGTAGCAGTGATGGGCAGCAGTGATGAGCGGCGATGATGAGAAACTGTGATGAGCAGCAGTGATAGCAGATTGACCAGAGATTGAAAAGAAGATTGACCGAAGATTGATGAGCAGTGTTGACCAACAGAGTGATGAGCAAAGGTTGGTCGTGCACCAAAGCCATACGATTGCTTGCAAGAAGAATCTTGCACTTGAGGATTGGACTCTTCAAACCCTTCTTAGTTGGAGCTAAGAAAACCACGCTGGGTCCTGTTATGAGAGTTGGTGCTGATTATAATCAAAAAGATTGTTGTCTTCCATGTACAATAAATAAATATCAAAATTCCATATATTCTTGTGTCTCTTTTGATGTGATGTTGTGCTTATGACTCATGATGAATTTGATTATGCAATTGATGACATAATGATTGATATATTCTGATTGATTAAAAGAAAGTAAGAAGTTTATAATTTCTCTCACACTAATTCACCCCCCTCTAAGTGTGGCCATTGTGTCCAACAGTTGAAACCAAGGTACTGACGTCGAAATCAAGGTTTCCCTTGTGGATCTGTGGTAGCTTTCCGATTTTTTACCTTTAACTTCCTAGTCAAAGGGTCATAGCACCTGGAGCATGTGAATCCCCCGGGATTTCGATGTCGAGGTGGTGGTGCCGACATCTGTATTGGAAGGTTCACTGATTAATTTTATTTAGTTAATGTTGACTTCTGAGGTATGACGTGCCAACGTCGGGTAACTTGGCGTTTCCGACATCGGGTGGGCACGTCGGGGTGGTTTCGTTAGAAATTCGTTTTGTGGCTCCGATTTTCGACTCCCGATGTCGAAAAATATTAGGAAGGGTTGATCCAATTAGGGAGGTGGAAATAATCCGTCGGGATCGTTGATAATTCTAATTAATCAATTGATTAAGTAAATTTAATCATTAATTAAGAATCCTAACCTATTGTTAATTACACTTCCGCAGTAATGAGTTGTTTGGGGCTCACGGATAATTGTTTTAATAATTTTCGATTTAAATTCGTGTAATTCTAATCTATTAGTTGATAAGCTTCGGCTATGGGCATATAATAAGTTGGTTATAGAGCCTTTATAGCGCTCTATGTGTTTTGCTACAAAATGGTCTCTGTGTAGCTATGTAACGTGAAGGTGCGTTACATACTGTGTTTTATGTTGATGAATATTATGAAAAGAAAAAATGATGTATATTCCGATGGATTTAAATGCCAATATAGTTAAGTCTCAAGGTACAAGTCATCAATCGGAATCATAATATAATAGGTTCTTTCCAAGGAGCTTACGATTGTGCATTGCCACAAAAGATTAGATTGGGGTGGTCTAGTCCAATTATATTTAAGCAAACATGTTTTACACTTCCCAAATCAAATCGTCTTGTATCATCAACTATCATAGCTACAAGATCAAGGGATCATGGGAAGACAATACAAGCCAAACAAGCACGATAGTCTTTCCAAGGCAATGTAGCATAAATAATAACAATAAATAAATAATAATTAATGATTAATGAAAGGACGCGTCCTATCTAGCATACATGACCTATTGAAAGGACATGACTTACCATTGTGACTAGTCAATGCTATAAGTACACCACTACATGGTCATTGTATATCATCTCATATTTATACATTTTTTTACTTGTTCTTTATGTTTTTTTTAACAGAAATAAGACAAATGCTCTAACCAACTGAGAGTAATTCTCTAATCGTACTTGTTCTTTATGGATTATAATTTATTGTCCTACTTAAATTGGATATTCAACTTTGAATTATTGTTCGTATTCAAAAAATGAATATTGTTCGTTTCAAAAAGTTGGTATTTCCGAATGTTCACTATGCTCCATGAATGGATAAGAATCTAGTTTTTGTCAGTGAAATTTGTAGCACAAGCCCCACTTACATGTGATTTTCAGCAATCCCAAAAGGTACTTTGTGGATAAATGCAATAAGAAGACACTTGCTCTTGGTATTGAAGAGCATGATATTTTCAAGATGGTTGATGTATAAGAGGTGAAAGAGTATGCTTTGATGCCAAAGAGTGATCAAACAAGCAATGAGCTTTGGCATCAAAGGTATTGGCATTTAAATTTAAGATCTATTTCTTTTTTGGCTAAAGGTTTGGCTGATGTCAAGCCGGTAGGTAGCACAGGACCCCCTTTGAAGGACAAACATGGACAGCTAAGAAAGTTCTTTACTTGATCCATGCTTGCATTTATGGGACTGCGAAGACTGCATCATTCTATGGTGCCAAGAATTTTCGATTGCGTGTATATGACTTTTCCGGGAAGATGCGGATGCATTTTTTGAAGTTGAAATCAGATGTGTTTAATGTGTTGAACAAGTTCAAGGCTTTGATAGGAAACCAATCCAAGAAGTGCATTAAATTTCTCAAGTCAAAAAATGGAGGAGGATTTTCCTCTAAGGATTTTCTTGATTTCCGTACTCAAAGAAAGCATTCAAAAACAATAAACCACACCCTACACTCCACAGCAATATGGAGTGGTAGAGAGGAGAAATTGTACCATTATGGAGATCGCCAAGTATATGTTAGAGAACAAGTTTTGATCCTTACAAATATAAGCAATACATACATCAATGTACCTTCTCAACCAAACCCTAACAAAAGCAAGTACACAAGAAGACTCCAGAAGAAACATGGTCTAAACGAAAACCTCAAGTAAATCATCTCAAAGTCTTTAGTTCAATGGTATATGCATGGTTTCCTAAAGAAAAACAAACCAAACTTGTTTTAAAGTCCTTAAAATTGATGCCTCATAGCCTATAGGGACAACCATAAATCTTATAGGTTGGTTGATGTTAAGATTGTAACATCCCATATTTTGACTTCACAGTTGAACAACATTATGGCCTATTTTGTGTTTCTTTGCTTATTATTGTAGATTTTCCAGAGATCACTACTCCCTTTGGAAATCTGAGATCTCGGTCGTCCAGAGAAGGTAACAACTATACTAAAACCTAACCTCTCAGTGCCAGAGAAGATAACAACTATAGAATATACTTATAACAAAAAGTACAAGAAATCTCTCTACAACTTAACATTTTACTTGTAATCACACATATCAATGAGACTCAGATTTACCCTGAAACCCAAAAAGGAAAAACCGGCAACTAGGGGCTTTCTTCAATCTCGAACCAGAGTAAATATAGAGAGTATACAATCAAAAATACAATCAATAGGAACATGATGGGTCAAAGCCCTAAATCTGCATGCCACTGCAACTGTTGCTCTTAGGAATCGTGTCCCCACCTGTCTTCCCTAATCTCTGAATCTCTTATCACTGCCTCTGCCAATCTCTAGAAGAAGTATTGTCTCTCTCACCTCTGAAGCAAGGTTACAAAAACCAAACCGGTGGACGAACCGGTCGACCCTCAGAACCGGAACCGATCAAAATCCGAGTAAAAAACCGGATCATAAAACCGGTCTACCAAAAATACATAAAATATTCCAAAAAAAAATTTTAAATATTCATGTGCATCCATGTGAGTTCAAACCATTATACACAAAATACGCAAAGTTTCTTATGTATATAGCATATAAGAGTTCATAGAACCAAAATAGCACTTAACATCGAGTGCAATCCATGTCTGCATCAAAATACATCAACAAAAAAGGCTCTAAATGGCCTATACAAAAGACTAGAGTCAAAGACTAAACAATCTAATCATCAGAATCGTCTAAATCCTCAGGATCGGACTCATCAGAGGCCTCAGACTCAGACTCTGAGCCATCATCTACATCCTGATCCTCAATATGGGGTGCCTCAGCTTGGGCCACCTGACTTGACTCCCCTGGTCTAGAAGGCACATGTCCAACATCAACTCCCACATCCTGTTGTTGTGGAAGTGGGTCCAAATCTAGCCATGAGAGGTCTTCATTGTCAAATGTTGTTGACTGAGTCTCCACAACCCAATCTGATGATGCATCACCATCATCTAAGAAAATGGAACACGATTCAGGGGTCTTGTTCTGCAATTGGTTGCACTTCAACCTAAGGTTGTACTGAACAAATACCATATCATTCAACCGTTTTTGCTCTAAACGGTTGCGCTTCTTGGTGTGTATACGCTCAAAAACACTCCAATTGTGTTCACAACCAGAAGCACTGCATGTTTGGCTCAATATTCGAACTGCAAACTTTTGCAAATCAGCGCATTGGCTGCCAAATTGCTGCCACCAATATGCTGCATGTAAGGACAAATAAAAATTAGCACATGAATTTAAGCACAAACTCGAAAAAAAATCCAATGAATTAAAATTTACTTCGTAATTAATTACCTAGAGGATCTTTTGATCTACCTCGTACGATTGTAGCCAGGCCAAAGATACCAAGACTCTCATTGAAATGCAAGAGCTTGTTGTGTATTTCATCTTGTTTATTGGGATCAGAGACCATGCACTCAATGCATTTATATAATCCTTCTTTTACCTCCCCATATGCTTCAAAATATTTTGTGTAATGGTACCTTCAGAAGATTCAAGACAAAAAAGATGATCACATTAAAAAAAGGATAAACTTTTACTATTAAAATTTAGTAATATAACTTAAAAACTTTGAAATTAGTTACCTTGGATTCAAGTAATAGCCTGCAGCATGTAAAGGTCGATGAAGTTGTTTGTTCCATCGTTCATCAATGATTTTCCACATAGGAAGATATTTTTGTCTTTTGCCCTCATATGCTTCCTTTATTGCCTCCTTGGCTTGATCCATGGCCTCATAAATAAACCCCATTGTTGCTTTATCACCATTCTTAGGACTTTCACAAGAGGCTGGCTAAAAAGTACAATCTCCTCTACCTTTTTCCAAAATGCTTTCTCATAGACTTTATCAACAATGTCTTTTCCATCAGCCTTCTTGCTCCATTGAGATGCATTCCACTCATCACAAGAGAACATCTTCCTCAAGTTGGCCTTTTGCTCAATCAAGGACTGAAATGTAAAGAAATTTGTTGCAAATCTTGTGATAGCTAACCTGACAAGCTGTTTTCCACCAGTGCATTTTCTCATAAAGGTCAAAACCCATGAGTGGTTGTAAATGTATCTTGTGATAGATTTTGCTTGTTGCACACACTTTCTCACCCACTCAATTTTCCCAATATCCTCAAGCATGATGTCCAAACAATGGGTTGCACATGGAGTCCACTAAATGGTGGGATGTTTGTCCTCTAACAACTTTCCAGCTGCAACATAGTTGGAGGCATTGTCTGGGATAACCTGCACTGCATTTTCAACCCCCACCTCCTCAACTATGTCATCCAAAAGACGAAATAGTAAATGTGCATCCTTCACTTGATCAGATGCATCCACTAATCTAAGGAACATAGTCCCTTTTGGGCAAGCAACTAGGAAGTTAAGAATGGTGCAACCTCTTGCATTAGTCCATCCATCAGACATGATTGTGCACCCTATTTTAGTCCATGAGTTTTTGAACTCTATTAGGTATTCTTGTACCCTTTCCGCTTCATTTTTCAAAAGTGGCCCCCTAATATCCTCATAGCCAAGGCCCTTGAAGCCTAGACCACATGAAGCTATAGCATCCAACATAGGTTGATAATATATAGACCTTGAAGCATTGAAAGGTATGCCTGCATCATACCACCATCTAGCAATGCATTCCCAAGCAACATCCTTTCCCACCTTCCATTTGGCATCAATGGTGGGCTAAGCACCAGGGGTAGTGTGGGGTTGAAAGAAAGACTCAAGGCTACCACAGGGTTTTTTAAATTGGGATGTACTACTACCAACACCACCAGCTACAACATTTTCTTCCCTAGGAATGGTATAAGGATCATGGGCAAGGTTGGGAAAATTAGAGGATTCTTCAAAACTAGGGTTTCTCTCAAGAAAATCAAAGCTACAACTTCTCCCTGTCTCTCTTTGCACCCTCTTGTTTTTAGATTTTTCAGCTTGGTAAGATTCAAGAAGACCAAGCATCTCAGCTCTCAAGTCATCAGGGACTTTGAGGCTTGGTCTTACATTCCCCCTTGTACCAACTAAGTGTTGTTTCGGCCTATTTATACCTCCCCCCCCCAACCTCCTTCAGGCAATAGTTACACACAATTTTTCCCTCAACTAATTGACAATGTACCCATGCAGCATCTTTTCTATGTTTCGGAGCCATGGCAACCAATATAAATCTGCAAATTAAAACCCTATTTTTTTTAATTCTATGAAATAAAAAACAACGCTATCAAAGTCTAAAGAGACTATTCCATACAAAATTAAATGAATACAGTGCACATTTAGAGCCTTTTTACATACCTTGAAGAGCGCCTCCAAATATGCTCCAAATCTGATGCAAATGTCTCCAAAGAGATTCAGCCCACAAATTCTCCAAAATACTCATTAAATCTCCTATTCCAATCAACCTAGGAACTAGCTCTAAGACCCTTAACAACCAGCACAATCAAACTTCAAAGAGCCAAAGACACTCAAGCACATACTTGAAAACACTCGAATGAATAGTGTGAGTGAAAGAGAGGGGGTGGGGGTCTTCTTATAGGTTCATGAGGTGTCTTTAGGGTGTCCAAATACATCCCCCCCAACCAACATTCTAAAAATAAATTAAAAAATTAGAAAAAAAAATCGATTTTTTAAGCCTCCGTATGGAACGATACAGACCGACCGGTTTTCTGAGAAAACCAGTTTTGGACCGGTTCGATACCAAACCGGGCAATTCGTGCACCAACCCGGCCGGTTCGGTATTGAACCAACCCAAAACGGTTCAAGGGTCCAGTTCAGACCGAAAACCCACCGAAACCGGGTTGACAAGCTGTTTTTGCTGATTTCGGTCCGCTTCTGGTAACGTTGCTCTGAAGAAGTGCTCTGTCTACCCTTCTTCACTACTCTGCTCTGTCAGATGAAGAAACATGACCTCAATCTTTGAATGACACCCCCCAACTATAGAGCTGTGCCCTCTGACTCAAAAGTGTGCCCCTTTGTCCCTGCCTCGGTCAATCTTTGGCTAAGGCCTTTAGTATGTCCTCCTCAGCCTCTCAAGACAACCCACAGCTCCTATTGGCCCTCCAGGCCTCAATATGTCTCTCACACATGAGATCTAGCTAGAGAAGTACGCCCCACTTTCTCAGTAATGTGTCCCAGCTCCTCTGCTCCTCAATCACTGAAGAAAACCTTGTGAGATGATCTCTCTCACAATTGGAATGAAGTGCCTCCCTTGTCTCGAAAGGGTGTGCCCTCACTCTCTCTGGAATGCGCCCTCAGTCTCTCTCAAACGAATGCACCCTCCTAGCTCAACTAATTCACTCAAACGCTTGATCACTTGAAACTCTCAAGTAATAATGACTTTTGTCTTTCGAATGTCCTTTTATAATCTTTCGGTGAGATTAGAGTTCTGAAACTCTAATATGACGTTCATGCATAACTCACTTAGTGTGTTAAAAACAATGTTCCCCCAAATTTCCGAGACGTGGGGACGCGGGAGCGAGGAAACGCACATTCAGGACACATGGAGACCACCCCCAAATTTTAGAGAAATTCGAGGGGACGGGGGAACGTCTCTAAAATTATAAAATTAAAACAAAATATCAAAAATAATTATTCATTTGATGTATATTCATGTTTGTGCAATATAAATACTAAATATATTGATTTATTTTATAAGTAGTACCAAGCAAGGATTGTAAAAAATGAAAATAATGGGAAAACATACAAAAAAAATATTGTCAGGGGCATGGGGAGGAGGAAACGTTTCGCCAAGAGTTCCCAAGTCCCCGGAACGCAGGAAACATGGGAAACGCGTCCCTATGGAACACTGGTTAAAAACTGTGCATCAAAAACAGTGTAAACTGCATGTATGATTATGCAATGTGCAAATCTCATGCACATGCATCATATAACCTCCATGCACATGCACACCTACTCATCATGCACATGCATCACGCATCTCACCCATCAGAAACTGGTGCACCACTGCACTCCACACATCTGACCGAAGAAGTCACTGATCACTACATGTCTTCAATCACCAAATCCATGACACCTGCTGGAGTGCATCTCACACTTCACACTACTACCTATACTAATGATGTACCTCCATGCTAGGTATAACCACATGGAGGACATCCCAAGATACACCTCTATCTCTAACAATTATCTAGTGGACTAGCTCGGTTTTAAAAAATACATTTGTGGATTTATAAACCTACCTATATGCACAAGTTATGTTTTAAGTTTATCGTTTATATTATTATTGATGGCAATTGTGTGCTTTACCTCTAGCATGCAAATCTAAATAGAAGGATAGTTTACGTGGATACCAATTTAAATTATGATTGAATGAATAAATGGATCTTGTGCACATGATGAATAGATTAGCTTGTTTACATTATTACTTGGTAATTACTTTGAACAATAAAATATTATGCATGATCTTTTTGTTTTGATGAGAATAACCCATAGGTAAGAGAGGATAAGTAATAGCCAGATACTTGTGATACTAGGGGACGTTGATGTCCTTCATGTGCTTATGCCTAGCATGAAGGGACATTATTAGAACAAGCATTGAAGCATTGTGTGATAAACACTTTATCAATCGACATGGCTTCAATGATGGAAACATGTAGAAGTTTCTGAGACTTATTAATTGCATGAGAGATTTGCATTCATTCATTTTTTAATTAAAAAGTTTGCAAAAAAGTAAAATTAGGGATTTTGTTGAACCCTAATTTCACCAGTGATTTAGAAAAGGTATGCAGAGGGTAAAAGTGCACTCACTTGTGTGATACAGGGTAGAGATAGCGAGAGGCTACAAGCTTAGCGAATCAGTGCATGAGGAGGGCACATTTCTAAGATAGAGAGAGTGCATTCTTGGCAAAGTGAGGGCGTACTTCCTTCTAAGACTGAGGGGGGTGCATCATCCAGGAGTATGAGAGATCATCACACTGGATCTCATCAGAGATTGATTGAGCAGAGACAAAAAGGCGCACTTCCTGTGTAGAGAGCGGACTTCTGAGAGAGAGGGTGCATATTCTTGAAGCTAGGAGGGCTAAGAGTAGCAGAGTGTACTTCTTCAGAGATTAACAAGGTCTGGTTGAGATCCCATTAGAGATTGATTGAGATAGAAACTGAGGGCGCATTTCTAAGGAGAGAGGGCGCACTCCAAAGTAGGGACACAATTCTGTGGCAGAGAGGAGCGTATTTCTTCATCAAGCAGAGCAGAGAAGAGGGGCAGAGGGAGCACTTCTTCAAGGAGAGAGAGAGAGTTACTTCTACCAAAGATTGGCAGAGGCAGTTTATCAAAGATTTCAGAGTAGAGTAGAGCATAGGTATAATTCCTCAGAGCAGCAGTTACAAGGCATCAAGTTTCTCTACTTGTATAATTTCTGATTCTATAACATTCTATATTTCTCTTTGGTTCAAGATTGAAGAAAGCCCTAAGTTGTTGGTTTTCCCCATTGGGGTTTGTAGGGTAAATTAGTGTGTTATAATGTATGTGATTAATTTCCAGTTCTGTTGCCCATATTAGACAAGTTAATGAGTTTATGTATAACTGCTTATAAATCATATCTAAGATTTATTTATGTGTATGCATCTGGGAATTTATTGAAAGTAGTAATTAGAGTTAAGCTCAAGGAAGTATATAAAAATTAGCATGGTATCAGCATGTCATCTCTGAGAAGAAATCAAGGGTTTACACAGTGGAATTACAAAATGCATAGTTTATAAAATATGTGAGAGCAGAGTCTAAATCTGTGGCAGATCTATAAGATCTGTGAGAATAGAGACCAAATCTATCAGATCTGTGAGAGCAGAGTCTAGATCTATGAAAGAAACACCAAATTTGTGAGAACAGAGTTCAGATCTATGAAAGATCAAATTAGTTGTTTTTCAGCTGTTTTTTATTCAAAGTATTTGAATCAACAATGTTATTAGATTTACAATCCGTACGACTGGGATAGGAAATTGCAGAAAAAAGGTTTTTGCAAATTTTTGTATGACAACCGAAATTTCTTGGTTCAGGTTTAAAACCGGAAATTTTGCAAATTGTACAATTATGCATCTAGCCATATGATGGGAATACGAGAAGTGTTCCTTAGGGTTTCAGAGACAAGCTCACGCATCCAATGGAGGGAGTTGAATGGATTGGATTCTAACTCGAGTCAAGAGGTTCTTTAAAGGTGGCAGAGGGATGCATGTACCAAAGCTGGAAGATTTGTCGTCAGTATCAACTTTGGAGGATGAGGAATATACTAAGGAATATAGTATGGTGTTTCGGGATGGACAGAGGCTTCTATATTCAGAGGGAGCAACCTTGGATGCAGCAGTGAGGCATGGCATCAGATAAGGCAAGTGGTGCAGGTTGCTAGGCAAGCCTGTAGGTGGGTCTAGGGAGATCTTGGATGTAATTTCAATGTCCGAGACTAACAAGGAATATGTAGTGCGTGGCCAGCCTACATCAAGAGGATCTAGGTGGATAACAGATTTTGAGTCTGAGAAAGACAGAGAAGAAGAAGCTCCAAGGATTGAAGTGGTATCGAGTAGTCAATCCTCAGTTCAGAGAGAAGAGAAGGAAGCTCATTCTAGCACTAGCAGAAGGTCGAGTTGGTTCGAGATGACACAGCAGGATAGTGCTCAAGAGCAAGATGGGATATCTCGAAGCACTACAGTCAGGCATAGGCCTACAGGTTTGAGTATAAGATCAGTAGAGTGTCAACTTCCAAAGACAAAGGGAGCTTCTACAACAGAAAGCATGAGATGTTTGAAGAGGGATTCTAATGGTGGACTTGTCTGAAGGACCTCCCTTGCTAAGAGGGAGTGCTGAGATTTGTATCTTGGGATGTCCTTCATATGCTTATGCCTAGCATGAAGGGACATTATCAAAGTAGCCATTGATGTATTGTGTACGAAACACTTTATCAGTCAGTATGGCTTTAGTGATGGAAGCATGCAAAAGTTTCTAAGACTTTTACCAGTTGCACGTGGCATTTGCATGCATGCATTTTTTAATTAAAAAGTTTGCATGCAAGATTTTGCTTGAAAAGTAAAATTAGGGATTTTGAACCCTTATTTCACCAGTGAGTTAGAAAAGATATGCAGAGGGTAAAAATGCACTCACTTGTGTGTTACAGGGAAGAGATAATGAGAGGCTATAGGCTAAGCAAATCAGTGCATGAGGAGAGCACATTTCTAAGATAGAGAGTGCATTCCTGGCAAAGTGAGGGCATACTTTCTTCTGAGACTCAGGGGGCGCATCTTTTAGGAGTGTGAGAGATCATCGTATTGGATCTCATCAGAGATTGATTGAGCAGAGATAGAGCGGCCCACTTCTAAAAGGGAGGGTGCACTTCCTGAGTAGAGGGCGCACTTGTGAGAGAGAGGGCCCATCTACTTGAAGCCAGGAGGGATGAGAGAAGAAGAGGGTACTTCTTTAGAGATTGAGTAAGACTACTTGAGATCTCATCAAATATTGATTGAGATAGAGACTGAGGGCGCACTTTTGAGGAGAGAGGGCATACTCCAAAGTAGGGGCGCACTTCTATGGCAAAGGGGCACATTTCTTCATCAAGCACAACAGAGTAAAGAAGAGGGGAAAAGGAAGCACTTCTTCAGGGAGAGAGGGAATTATTTTTTCCAAAGATTGGCAGAGGCAGTTGATCAAAGATTTCAAAGTAGAGGGCGCATTCCTCAAAGCAGCAGTTGCATCTATTGCAGAGCTTTGAGTTTGTCCCACATATTTGCCATACCTTCCTTTCCAAGAAATCAAGTTTCTCTACTCGTATAATTTCTGATTATATAACATTATATATTTCTCTTTGGCTTGAGATTGGAGAAATCCCTAAGTTGTTGGTTTTCCCCATTGGAGTTTCCAAGGTAAATTGTTGTGTTAAATTGTGTTTGATTTATTTCCAGTTCTTCCACGCATGTTAAACAAGTTAATGAGTTTATGTATTGCTACTTATAAATCAGATCTAAGATTTATTTATGTGTATGCATTTGGGAATTTATTGAAAGTAGTAATCATAATTAAACTCGGGGAAAGTATATAAAAATTAACAATCAAAAGAGAAAAGGGTAAGCTATGAAGCATTAATTCATGAATCAATTGTTTATTTAATACATTGTTATGATATGTGGGCTGTTGCAGATTTTTACAAAAAAACAAGTTGCTCACACTAGTCATTCAATGATGCAACTCTAACAACAATAGCAACACAGTATGATTATAAATAGGGTGCTGACCCTAGTTTCATTAAGACGAGTGGAGGTATTACCCACCATTTATCCTCTAAAGCCTAGAATCATGGAAGGGCCATGTTAAGCCACACTCCCCAAGTTGTGCGATGGCAACTACGAATTGCCTGTTGGGGAAGGTAGGTTGATTTAGTTGACACTTTTGCTTATGGGTTATATTTGGGGTTAGGTCATCTAGTTGGCACTTAAGCAAAGGAATGAATAGGATGTGGAAGATGGAAGTAGGTTAGGAAGGCAGGATGATTCAAAGTAATAAGGATGTTTTTGTGAGTTAGAGACGCCACTTTAGTTTTGTACTTGGTTCCTTTCATGTTTAATTCATTAAAGGATAAATATAAGTCTAATGTTCTATCGATATTGGTGTATTATGACTTAGTAAGATTGTATAATGTGTATTACTAGACTACTATCTTACATGTGTTGATGCATTGTCATTGATGTCAAATATGAAGAAAAAAGTACATGTAATGAAAGAAATGATAAATGGGGCATTGATGCTTCTCCATGTTTTTGTATGCTTTTGTATGTATGTATTTGCAATTGCGAATATGTCTGCAATCTTATCTTGGTCGCATTTGTGCACATATTCATGCACATAAAAGAATAATTGTAAAATAACCATAAATATGAGATGTGAATTAAGCAATTTGTGTGTGCAAAAGTCTCACAAGTGTATTGGCATTTGTGCGTCTTAAACTACTAAGATGAACTACAAAAGTGGCACACCGATGCAAACATTAACTTGTCGAAGACGCAATCCAGCAGAATGATATCCGAGATAAACAGACTTCACCAAGTGGACACATTTCTTGAGTCAAGAAGATTATAAATAAGCAAGATATGGATGTGGTGAAGTAAGCTTGTGGAGATGAAGATCTAATTGTTTGACAAGCTTTAGAGTTTTTGTTTTTCCGGGTATCAATGGCTTGTTGACCACAGTTGAATATCTTCTTAGAGGAGCCGTAGTGCAAGATGAGCAGCATAGGGTGATAGGATACCCAGACTCTAGATGTGTGAAAAGAAAGTGTAACTGTGTTGGGAGTCTTCTATAAACACAGAGTGCAAATTAGTTGAAAAGACGCTGATTGGAGTTATCTTCGCACATCGTATTTTGAAGAACACTCTGACACAAACGCCGACACTCAGACGCAGATCATAGTCTGTTGGTATTTGGGGCAACTGTCTGACACAGAGACAAAGAAGTGTATCAAGGAGTATGACAGTTACGTAATTTGCAGAGGAAAACATAGATCAGAATTGTTTTATGATATTTTGGAGAATTGTCTGACGCACATACAAAGACACAAATCAGAATTGTTTTATGGTATTTTGGAGAACTGTTTGACGCACATACAAAGACACAGATCAAAAGAACCCAGCAGTTGCAGAATTTGAAGAAAAGATATCTCTCTATTTGCCAAACAATCATATTTTATATCATAGTAGCCTCCTTCCAGTAGGTGCTGGAAAATACAATTAGAATGCAGTAGCATCTTTTCTGTGAGTGCAGATAAAATTCAGGGGATCACAATCTCCTTCCAGTGGGTGCTGGAGAACAAAAGGAAGTTGTAACTTCCACACCTAGAGAGCGCAGTTCTTTAATAGATCGGAGGTTGAAGCCGCAAGTCGCAGTTTGCGGGACCAAACTGATATCTGTTTAGGTCGATGCCTGGAGATCGTGAGTTGAAGCTTACGCAGATAGAAGTTGTTGTAGGTTGGTGCCAACAAACTGCAAGTTGTACTTGAGATCAAGTTAACATCTGAATGAGTGGGTGCTCATGTTTGGAAACTGTAATCTCCCATTGATGTAACTCTTCATTATCATACATATCTTTGTTCTCAAATATTTGTGTGATGTTCTGTTTATTGCGGTGATAGTTTTAAATTTGGGAAAATATGAATAATTTGTACATATCTGCGCAATTACTGATTCACCCCCCCCTCTCAATAATAACTTAATACCAACAACATGTGCGCTTATGATCGTTCAGGAACTAAGCATTAGAGGTGGTGATGGTTATCTTTAGTACACACACAAGCTATGAATACATTGGCCACACAAACATACCTTGCATGCATACACTAGTATCATTTAATAAAAATCAGTTACTAAATTATTATTACTATTAATGTTTGATGCATGATGGATGAAGTAAGGATTAAAATATATAATTATAATTATCCTTTCATTGAGTTAATTTGCACTTCATTTATATTCATTTATCTTTTATTAAATTTCATTTGCATTTCATTTTAGGATTTACTTCATTTAATTCTTTCCAAATATAATTTGATGTGATTAGAATTTATCTTGCTTTAGAGTATTTACAATAAATTGATATTTTTTTTATTTGTGGAATTACAAGATGTGAATTGAATTTAACATGAATTTTTTTCTTGCCGATTGGGTTGTTCAACCCAAGGAGGGAAAGAGTTCAAATGCCTAATATAATAATATTATGGTAGATGAAGTGACAGGTATCATGACACCACTTTTCACAAGTTTGCTCTGCATATCAAGAAAGAAAGAGTACACATTCAGTCTTCTAGAAAAACTGAAATTGTACATGTGAGTACACTTTCAGCTTTCTGGAAAAACTAAAAGTGGACTGTTACAAGACCAGAAAAGTGAAAAATTAAAAAAGATATGTAGAGAGGAAAATCTGAAAAGAAGAGATGGAAGCTCAAAAGAATCTATAACCCCACCCATGGGGATAAATTACCCACCCTTATGCAATGGAACTCAATCAAAAGCCACCTGAACATAACCATCATATCTGATCAACGATGGCATAAGCATACACTAATATCATACATATATGAAAAAGGGAAACTTTAACAAAAAAGAGAACAGCTCATACATTATTAACTTATGTTTAACAAATGAATAAAATATGTAAATGGAGGAAGAGATTTTTAACAAGAAATTCAGGCAATAGAAGGTTTGAATGCTTTCAAGTTTCAACCTCCATAGCAAATGTTATAAAAAGATATTGCATTTCAAATGTTTTCAACAAAAATATATGGTATTTTTTAGATATTTTTAACATAAATATGCAACCATATAAGAATACTACCAATTAACCATTAAAATAAGCTGCAAACATTAATTAGCATTAAGATCCATTTGATGGTTATGTGATACTCCAATTGACATAGTTTATAACATTCAATCTCTGCCTAAAGCAATGCCAGAGATGCATGATACAAGCATATGATGTGAACAAAGACATACTTTTGTTGACGCCTTATGTTGCATAATGCACCAATAGACATAATTTAAAGTTACCTGCAAATTTCTGACTTTGATTTTTCTGTTCCATCAAAGGAAAAGTGATTTCCAAAATGAATTTCCCTGAAGAAGCCTGAATAGTGTCTTTCAACCCAATCAATTGTTTGCTGCTTTATTACATTTTGACGAGACCTGTTACAGGCACACCATTCAATGAGGATGTAACTTGAAATAAGAAAAGATTCAAAATGTCAGTTAATTACTTACGTCACAATTGAGAAATGGCAAAATGATGTCAACTGAAGGAGTGCTTGGTATGCACCCGGAATCGGATGGATCCCCTCTGTGAAGTGTTTGGATTTAAAAAACTCATGTACACGAACATTGGCTGCCAAAAACCAGAAGAGCTCTTTCAGAAGAATTATCTTAGCAATCCTAATATGTGCTAGAGCAATAGTGCTTTAACAATCTCAAATATTCTCAGGATATTCTGCAAAATTACACCTTTTTGATGCAATTATCAAGCCCACAACACTATATGGCTCTGAGGTCTACGAAGTCAGGGTCCTAACTTTTTTCACCTAACTAGGCCAAAATTTGAGAGAGTCAAATCATTTATGCTACAATGCATGATTATGCATCTCAAGACTATTTTCAGATTGGTCTCCTTTATCCATGTGTTACAATGCCTAAGCAATGCAACTTTGTGTTGTCGAGTGTAGGTGAGAGTACATCCTCTAAGTGGAGCCCGTATCTCTGGAATGGTGTCTTGTGGACGTAACACTTGTACCTCCTCCTCCAAGTGTAAGGGTTCATAAAATTTGAGATTTTTAACATTAACAACATCATTGATGAAAAGATATGTTGGAAGATGCAAATGAAAGGTGTCGGGGCCCACATCCAAGAGAAGGAACAAGCAGAAATCCATCTATTCTTTTATATGAAAACTTGTTGAGGCAAAGGACGATGGTCTCCTTCTCATGAATTTTTAAAACATTCAAAGCTGCAAGATTTACTCAGAGGAAGGTAAGGAAGAATGTGGAAATCCTTTCAAAATCTGGCAATGGCCCTTGAAAAAGGAAATAGGAAAAGCATCAAACAGAGGCAGAATAGCAGCAGAAGAAAAAAACAGAACTCGGATTGGTAACATGCTACAGCAGCTTCTTTGCACATAAATATGCAATTGAAACGATGAGCAAGGGGAATGAAGACAGTCTTCTTCAGGTTTGAGCAGACTGTACTCAAACAGATATAGAGGAGCTTGGAGAGCTCTTAATGACAACAGACCAGAGGATAGAACTCTTGAAGAAGAATTAGAAGTAGAGTCCACCGATATTTGATGCTCTGATACCAATCATCATATCATCGTATCTGCAGAAGATAAGATGAGAAAGGTCAAGCTTTAGTCGCAACTCAAGAAAGCAGAAATTGTTTATGGAGGAGGAAACGAACACAACTCTAATAAAGAAGGAAAACCTACCATATACATTACAAAAACGTGGGGGCCTGTAAATAGAGCAAAAGACTATTACATGTGATTGATATATTGTCTGTAACTGACCTTTTCAAGAAGAGGATTATTATAAGTCTAGCATGGCAGTTACATTTCAGCTATGCCGAAAGAGTGACAGTTATGCGTACATAAACATTATGTACTACTTTCTGAAGTACAAACATGTTCATATTTAAAACAAAGAATGAGCATCAAATCCTATTTCTAGAGTCCTTGACTAAATGACCACTACAATTGACAACTTGCAAATGAAAATACCAAATATGCCAAATTATTTGGAACATAGTTTTATTAGCACAGGCCCCTCTTCAGTACTACTCTCATTCCTTGAATATTCTCTGTAAAAAGATTCGAGAAAGGAAAAATGACTCAACTAGAACCTGCGGTTTTCTACAGATAAAGAAAAATAATTTTCTGACTCAAGGGTTTACGATTTCTGTATTTATATTAAATGACTGATAAATATTAAAAACTAAATTAAACATAATAATTTCACATTTTAAATACTATGCATGCTATTTTCATCTGATAGGCAATCTGTAACTGGAATAATTATTCAATCCAAATAAATTTTATGTAGAACACACACAAACAAGTTTACTGAGCTTTGGTAAACCTGGCCAGCATACAGTTGGTGAGATACCTGGGAATTAGTCCCAAGTCCATGCTGGGCATATAGTGGCATTTCAAGCTGCCAAAGACCTAAGAATGGATAATCATAAGGGCAATGAAAATTCAGGAAAAGTAAGCATGGGCTACCAATGTCCTTTATCTGTAATGTATTAATAAACCCAGGTAAAAGATTTGCAGATCTAGTTCTCCTGAGTGAGTCCGGACAACAAAAGACTGAATTACAGTACAATAATAATAAAACAAATATTAATAATAATCTAATTTTAAGGTCATGACCAAGCCAGACACCAAATTGGTGTATGAGACCCCCTTGTTTCTGGAACAAGGACCTCCTCTGTGCAGCGATTTGACTGCTAAAATTTACAGAGGTGTACATACCCTACCCCCTTCCAGAGTTGAACCTATGAGCTCCTAGGAGGAAACACATGTTCTTAACTGTTAGGCCCACTCAAGCTGTAGAACAAGCAATGTTTTGTTAGATTCTAGATGTTGAGTTTGTACCTTCTGCAAGGGAGCATTTCCAAACCTGTAGTTCAAATAAGTAGAGCCCACAATCACTTTATTGATACAAACCTACAATATGTAGCCTAAAAAACAATAAAATTCAACAAAAAACAATGTTAAGAAGATACACACCTTGTCAAAGTTGTAGACATGATACTCTGCAATGTTGTGATTCAAAAAGTAGCGCTCGGCTATAAATGTGTTCAAAGCAAAGAGGAAGTTGCCAAGAACTGCATAAGCAAATATAACAGATTTTAAGCTGTGAATAAAGCAATTAAAACAATATTTGAAATTACCGCCAATACCAGAACTGAGAACATAGAGGTGTATAAAATGTTACAGACCATTTTACCACTGACTCTGAATTTTGACTAAATCACCTGCATCTGGTAAAAGTAATGCGAATGCAATGAAACAAACTTTAGAGACTTTACCCTACAGTTCCAACAGAGTTTCACTGCTCAATAATCCAACCAGTATTGGTAAAACAGACCAAAAAAAGACTAGACTGTGATTGATGAATCTTCCCTTGACAAGACTGATACAGATACATTATTTTCAACTAGATAATTTTAAAACGTTTGAAAAGAATTCTGCCACTTAATTTCAATCAAAGAACTCAGAGAAGGATCAAGTAATTTGGAATTGTCATTCAATTTGCTTTTTGTAATACCCCCAGTTTTTACCCGGAATGTATTTAACCAGAATTATGTAAATGATATAAATATGCTAATATGGATTCTTAGTGCAGAGCTCAAGGCCAAGGCCCGACTAGTGAATGGATAGGCATGTATGATGTAAATATTGTTGCTTGGACTGCATGGTTGGCTTGTCTTGCTAACTCGAATTATATGTAAATAATTAAGTGCATAAATAATAAAATGGTCCACGCACGGTGTGTAAAGAGCACCAAAGGGGCTATGATTCCACCAGAGGGGAAGAGGAAAGGGGGCCTATGGGAAATTAAATCCTTCCTGCCAAGTGCCAACCTCAGAACTCACCCAAATTCTGTCATGAACCTTGAATAAAAGCCAATTATCTCCTTCTTGATTGTTTACCAATTATTGAATGCAAGTGTGAAGTTGGTGGAGAAATCGCCTCACGTAGTTATGGAAGCATGGGGCTGACTGCACTTGAGTGACAGTTCTGTCAGCTGCCAAGAGTCCTTTCTTCCACTGTCATAAGCCCTGTCAGTTGCCTTGCACCATTTTCTCATACCTTTGGGGAGTCAAGCCTCAGACACTCTCATGACTCTCGCATTCACACAAGCAAATGTACACTATGCAGCGCTTTGTATTTTGTTGTCCATGATTGTGTATAACCCAAGAAAAATCGAATTGAGGGATAGAGCAGTTGATTGGGAAGAAAAATCGATGGCAGTAGGTGAGCAAAGAGGTTGGACAAGCTAGAAAACCTTTCCCCTTGAGTTATGTTGCTCATAGATGCTTAGGAAGCCACATATTAGGCTACAGGTAGTTCTTCATCAGCAATTAGCAGGTTGGTCTTCTTCTATGCACACAATGAAAGCACTTGGCAAGATGGATTGCCCAAGAAAACCGTGGATCGGTGAAGGAGATGCATGAGCCAGAAGGGTGTTGTGTGGGGCAGGTATTGTGGAAGCCAAGGCTATTGTTGAAAGAAATGTAACTTTGGAAGATATTTTATTGTACTTTTATTGTATTCCTCCTTCGGATATGTTATTCCTTCGTTCGAAGATGTCCTTGATGTAATTGGTCATGTTAAAGTCATGAGGTAAAACCTCTATTGTAAATCGGGGCAATAGTACCCACAAAAGTATTATATAAATGTTATTTTGAGTCTTCCTAAGTAGATCAATCCCAATTAGAAAACCTGGCCAACCTAATTAGGTAACTGAGTCACTCACTTGATGAGTATAAATAGGTAAGGCGCCTCCCTCATTTATACACACTTCTCACTAAAGCAGTTGCGCAAGAGAGAGAGAGAGAAGCAGTCTACTGCAGAAAGGGAGCTTATAGTCTTGATCTTGGGGTCTTACACTGTACTTGGTGGAATTCTATACTTAATAAGTTTTGTTGGGTTTTCTCCTCCATGAGGGTTTCCCAAGATAAATCTTTGTGTTCTTGTGTGTGTTTGTGCTTGTCTTTCTTTCAATGAACCTTTGCATATGGTTATGATATTATGATGCTAAATGTTTTAAGATCTTGTATAACTATCAAAATTATAACATGGTATCAGAGCCACCCTGAAAGAAGACTGTGCATCCAAAACACTACAATTGCACCTACTGGAGAATAGGGTTTCATGCAAGGTTGCGAGGAATCGCTCCCGATCCGCGCTCCAGGAGGAATTGATGAGGAATCGTGATTCCTCATCGATTCCTCCCGGGAGCGATTTTAGGAATCGCGATTCCCTTAAAAAAAATCGCTCCCTGACTTTTTGGGAATCGTTGAGGGAGCGATTAGGAATCGATGCTCCCTAAGTGATTTTGCAGCGCTCCCGAGCCGATTCCGAAGCTAAAAAAAAGCTCCCGAAATCACTCCCTGAGCAATTCCACGTGATGGAAAAAAAATTCTCATTTTTTTCTCTTTTGCAAAAAAAAAAAATGGGTGATTGCCTAGGGTTTAATTAGTGTTTATAAACACTATTGGCCTCCATTTTGACTCATTCTATTCCTCATTTGTTTGTTTTCATTTTTCTTGCTAGAGCTTTGAGTGGCTTTGCTAGTTGTTTGAGAGCAAATTTGTAGGAGCTTGGAAGGGAGATTGAAGGGGAGATTGAAAGCTTCTATTTGTGAGAGCTTGGAAGGAAGATTGAAGGCTTCCATAAAGACATTCAACCATCCTTGAAGAGCTAAAGAGGTAGGCTCTACAAACCCAATCTTTGTTTGTTTTTGAAAAAAAATTTCACTATATTAAAATTTTAAATCTTGTATGTTTTTTTTTCCTACCCTTTCCAATTTCTTCTTCTCCATCATTTTATTGTAGGCAATAAGTGATTCACATATTGAATCAACAAGCATGATGGGTATGTGCTTTTTGTTTTTGGTTCTAATTCTTCTCATGATGGTGGTGGTGGGAAGTAGATTTGGTGGTGGCAATGATGAGGATGAAGAGATAGGGAGCCGCACATACCATGGAGAGGAGGCGGAAGAGGGAGAGGAGGAGGAGGAGGAGGAGGAGATTGAGAGTGATGAGGGGCCAAAAAAATACACAACACCTTTGTGGAAGTATGTGACAAGGTTTGGGGGAGGGAGAGGGGGTAGAACCACAAAGTTTGCATGCCTCCATTGTAATAAAACTTACACAGGTTCATATATCCGTGTGAGAAAGCATTTGTGTGGGATTATGCCATGTGATCAAGGTAAGGCTATTGAAGTCAAAACATGTGACAAAGTGTCAGGTAAAGAAAGAAACAAATACAGGATGGAAGAAGAGGCCACTCAAAACAATTCCAAGAGATCAAGGGTCGAATCTAAACCCCACAGAGAATGTTTAGTGGTGGATCTGGATCATCATCCACCCATGCTAGTGGATTCTCGCCTATGCGAAAAACATTATCAGATTTCCTTAACCTTAGTTGCAGAGATGATGTGGATTCAAAAGTTTACAGGTTTCTCTATGCATGTGGTGTGCCATTCAATGTTCTTCGCTCACCCTATTGGCATGAAATGATACAAGCCATCAATGGTGCCCCTAAAGGATATAGGAGCCTTGGGTATGACAAAGCTAGAACTGTGGGACTTGACAAGGAAAGAGCTAAAAACAATAGTGCTCTTGAAAAGTTTACAAATGATTGGTCATTGTATCTGATGGGTGGAGAAATGTTAAAGGAAAGCCATTGATAAATATTCTTAGTGTGTCTACTAGTGGTGCGATCTTCCTTTCAACGCATGACTACTCAGATCACTACAAAACTGGTATCAATATTGCACAATCCTTATTTGAAACCATTCAAACGATTGGGCCATACAATGTCATTCAAGTCATCACAGATAATGCTGCTAGTAACAAGGCAGCAGGAGCAATCATTGAGGATAAGTATCCCAACATATTTTGGTCAAGGTGTTTGGTTCACACATTGAACCTTTTGATGCATGATATTGTTATGATGAAGGACCCTAGTTACCGATGGATTGGTACCTTGTACAAGAGAGGTAAGAAAATGATAAAATTTATCACCAATCATAGCATGGCCCACCACATTTTTCGCAATCACTCTAGGTTGGAGCTATTGAAGATTGCAAAGACTAGATTTGGTAGCTACTACCTCACCTTTAGAAGGCTTTTGAAGGTAAGAGAGGCATTGGCTAGTATGATCGCAAGTGATTCATGGCAGGGATTGAAAGACAGAGCTGTAAGCGCATCTGATAGACATGACTTTCAGGAGATGGAGGACACCATTCTCGATGGTCGTTTCTGGACACAGGTTAAATATGTTCTACAGATCACCAAGCCCATTTATAATATGATTTGCTTTGTAGATACATATCAGCCGGTGATTGGGGAGGTGTATGAGCAAATGGATAGCATGCTTGGTCATATCAAAGACATTGTTGAGCAAAGAGATGCAATCTTGTATGACCATATTCATAAACATGTGGTCAAAAGGTGGGATAATTTGAATGTTCCACTCCATGCCATTGCATATGTCCTTACCCCAAAATATTATTCTCCATCTTGGTTGGCCCAACCTGCACCTGGCGATGGAGTTAGGAAAAGACCACAGACAGATCCAGAGGTGCAAAATGGGTATATGCTTGCATTAGACAAGTTGGTCCCTAATGAGGAGGAGTGTGCTCAAGTACGGAGTGAATTGAGCCAATACATCAGTGAACATGGAGTCTTTGGTACCTTGCATGCAACCAAAGATCAAGAGAGGTTGGATCCTATCCATTGGTGGAACATGTATGGCAGTGGTGCCACATATTTGCATAAATTGGCGATGAGGGTGCTTTCACAAGTTGTCAATAGTTCTTCTGCGGAGAGGTGTTGGAGCACCTACAGCTTCATCCACAACGTCAAGAGAAATAGTTTGAATACAGAACAAGCCGAAAGTTTGGTTTATGTGCACTACAACTTGAGGTTGTTGTCCCATTATTGTGAAGCGACCAAGAATGATAGAACTTTTTTTACTTGGGACAACAATCCAGAGGAGGCTAATGTGGAGGATGGAGCCATTGAATTAGAGCGCTTGGAGGATGAACTATTGGGTGATCATGAGGGTGATCTGATTCATACATCAGAGATGACACCCCCAACCACCAAGAGGTTTACAAATGCAGGAGTTTTTCCTTTAGCTTCACAACACCCGGCAATGGGGGCCATTCATCTTCTTCTCGTGTTCCACGATCACTTCCAGCAGCTCCTATTCCACCTAGAACACGAGAAAAAAAATTGAAAGTTTCTCGTGGCAAGAGGAAAACTTAGAAGATTAGTTGATGGTATCATAATACTTTGTATTTCATGTTTATTATGGCCTATTTTGTAAACATTATGGCATACTTTGAAGTTTGAAGTTTAAACTTTAAATTGTTGATTGCATCTTGCTTCTTATCATCTTATGATCTTACAACTCTTTGGTATTGAATATGATATTATGATGCTTTGTTTCATTTCATGGTTGATGTTATCTGTTAGACTGTTAGAGTTTGTTGATGGCAAATATTATATGTTGAAATTTGAAGATTGATGTTGTTGATGATTGATCATTTGATGACAATGCTAAAAGTCATAGCTCCTAGATGATTGATGTTATATGTGACATGTGTATTAATGGTTATATCTATGTTTTCTATAGCTAATTTGGTATAATACATGTTTTTTTTAATATATATGCATCAAAATATATAAAAATATATATTTATAAAAAACGCTCCCGAAATGCTCCCAAATCATAATCTTTTGAAAATTTCGCTTTTCGCTCCCGCTCCTTGCTCCCAACAGCGTAGGTTTCATGCTTGAAAACCCTAGAAGGCAAAATCTAGTCATCTTGGCATTTTCACTATAACTAGAGTTTGGTGAAGGATCAAGAGCTGAAACTTGGACAAGTCGAAGATGAAATCTTGATGTACCTTGTGTGTGATTTTCAGCCTCAGATTCGCTATACTTCAGGAGATATGATCCCTCCAAATCAGCGCTGCAACGTCTTCCAGAATTCAGTCTTAAACAAGTGACCTACAGAGAAATGTTATATCTCGAGCTAGGAAGATCCAAATCGAATTTTGTAAGATGTTGCAGATAGGGCACGGACTGTAGTTTCTGTGGTGTGAGTTTTAGACCTTGTAGGTCAAACAGTGACACGTGGCAGTCCGTACAAATTCGCTATATTGAACCAGTCCATAAACAGGTCACCTTGGGAAGCTTAGCATAAGTTCCACTTGGTGAATCCAATCTTGCTCTAACCTATGGGGTTGGAAAGAAGACAGATCAGGCTATCTCAAAACGAAGTTTCAGACCTTGAGGACCAGGAATCTCGGAGATACATCAGAATTAAGATCAAACAATTCTGCAAATGAAATTGAAGAAACTAGGGCTTCCTATTCTGAGCACTTCCCTCCACAAATCAGTTAAAACATGAGAACCATCTAACTTGCGCTAGGAGGGCGCATCTTTCTATGGAGATATTTTCTAATTCTATGGATCTTCAATTTTTTACCTAACATTGCTGCCGACAAAACTAGAGCATCAGATATTTCCCAATTTTGTCCACAATTTTGGGAAAAGGAGTATACTGCTCAGCTCGCCTTGAGGAGGCACATCTTAGATCTGAAAGACACCTAAGTTGAAAAATTAGGGTTTCTCTCTCGAACCCTGTTAAAGATAGTGTAGCTACGAGACCCATTCTCAGGGATGGTACCCTAGTCAGTTAACTAGGGCATAGTAAAACCCTAAAAAGTACCCTAGGGCCCCCAGTAGTCTCCTGGGTTCTTGGTTAGGAACCAAGCAGGTTGATGCCATGGCAAAGTCCCTAACACATGGTTAGGGCCCCTATATGTCTCTAGGGTTCTTGGTCTAGGACCAAGCAGTTTCTTGGTCCGGGACCAAGCAGATCCTACTGGTTGAGGTAGAGACATTCCTGGTCTGAAACAAGGCAGAATCTTGGTCTGGTCCTGCAAGTACATTCCTGGCCAGTTAAACAGGTGGAACTTGGTCAAGTTGACCAAGATGATGATGTATGATGTCCTCTCTCCTATTCGGTTATTGTTAGGTTGTTTCTCAAGGCACTGGCCACCCCTTGATGATGTCATTAGCACCTAACCCTTAGGAGCGGTATTGAGAACCAGAGGATCAAATCATCCAGTTTGGATCTTCTTCCTTATATTGTGATGATAAAAATATATATGGAACACATGTGACAATATATCTTGAGAGAGAAAAGATTAAAGTCCTTGGTCTTGTTGGTCCTATGGGTAAAAGGGATTGTTTACCCACCTTTATGGTACACCATGGTCTTATAGATATGGGAGTTGCCTAACTACCTTGTTGTGACCTATGGTCCTTTTGGTCCTAATACCCTTGTTGTATATGGTACCATGACCACCTTTGATACTTTGTTGTTTTTATTTTATGAACACTTGACCGTTGGTACCTTATCTTAAGTCAACCTAACATTATTTTATGTAACAACCCTAAAAGCTAGGGGTTAGTGGATTAACCCTTCTAGAAGGCTTATTAACATTATAAATTCAAGTCTTGAATTTCATTTTGTAGGGTGTCTTTACAAGAGAAGATTGAAGATCTGATCTTACACCTGCTCTAGGGTTTGTTGCTACTAATTGGGTTGACGTTTAGGGTTTCGCTGCTATCTATGAGTTGTTGCCACCTCTGCCCTCAAGTTGTTAGTGCTGCCATCTCCTTGTCCAAGCTATTATCGTTGGTTTGTGATTGACGCCTAGGGTTACTGTTGTTTTGAGTGGACATTTTGGGTTCTTGCTGCTTCATCCTTCTTCTGGACTGCGTCGTGACAATCTTTGGTGACCTTTAGCAGGTTGTGACTATATTAGGGTTGATCCATGACCATTGTTGTTGGTTATTTTGGTTGTGTTCATATCTGTGGGCTACTCTTTGACTGTTAGCTTGGGCATCATTATTCTGGGGTTGCTTTTGACTAGGTCATGTTTGTTAACAGTCTTCTCAGGATGAGTCGTCACTGTGGGTTGTCTCTCTCACTTGTTTGTGATTGTGTATTGAGTTGGGTCGTGACTGTGTAAAACCCTTCTTGGGTAGGTCGTGACTATTTGACCTTACCTTAACTGAAGCATGGGTTGTAGATGCCTTCTCTAGCAGGTAGTGACTGTTGTTGACTGGCTGGAGACCTCTTGGACAAGTCGTGATTGTTTTAGATTGGGTTGTGATCACTGTTGGCTGCCCAGACTTGGGCTATGACTCTTTTGTTGTTTATTAGAGTGGGCAGTGACCCTTGGGGTTATTCAGACCTAATCTATGACTCTTAGATGTCTCATATGTTGAGTTGTGACCTTGTGTGTGCTCATTGAACTTGAGTTGTGACCTCTATGAGGTGTTTGGATAGAGATGTGATCTTTGTGGGCTGTGGGATGCTTGGACAAAGCCTTGATTCTTGTGGGTTGTTAGGACTCTGACTTGACCTTGTTGGGTTGCTAAGATATGAGCTGCGACTTGTGTTAATCTTCTTGAACTGCTTGCGATCTTGCTAGTGTCTAACAGTGTTTGGGGCCGAGTATTACTGCTGAGGTTTTCTTCACACTTGGTGACCGAGTCATATTGACTGCTACTGTATGTGCCTAACCTTATTCCTAACCCTTTATCTCTCAAGGTATGTCATGTTCCTCTGGCGACTTGTCCTTTCAGTGACAAGATCTAAACCTAAAAGTATCCGAGTATAAGGGTGATCCACAACAGTTCTAGACCAGCATTGTTACTATTCTTTGTAAACACTTTTCCTAGTACTGTCATCACTGCTTTATTTCCTGTACATTGTTATTGTCCTTTGATTACTATTCATTACATTAACTTCATTGTAATATTGTTACTGTTTATGTTTTGTGCATGGAAATTGGTAAATCATCTCAATGACCAAGTCTAACACCTGTTAGTTTTGTACCTAGGTAAGTGTTCTCCTAGTGACTTTTTCCTTAGTCACTTAGAGAGGGGACATAAAGTGACCCTTTTATTAAATGACTTAAGTAAAAGCATTTAAAGTCACTTTTTGATAAATTTAAGTGGGTGAGTGAAATTAATATTTTAGAAATAAAATATGAGCATTTAATTTCAGCCCTTGATCTAATCTAATCTCCACCGTTGGATTAGACTTACCCTAGGGTTTTCTCAAAAAGGCATGGGAAAGGCATTTTGCCTCACCTTTGCAGATTGAAGTGAGAAGAGAGAGCTGAGAGAGAGAAGAGAGAAAGTTTCCATTTTTCCTGAGCAAGAGGAAAAATTTTGCAGCACGCAAATTGAGGGAAAGGACAGCAGCAAAGAGGGCATGGAAATCAAGGAGAAGACAACAGCATTTATTGCTGGTCCGTACAGTACGGTTTTCGAGGCAGCAAGCATGATTTTCGAGGTAGATTTCTGGGCACGATTTTCAAGAAAAAATTTGGGCACGGATTTCGAGGTCCGTACGGTCTACACCGTCTGTACAGTTTGTTCGTACATTCCATACAGTTCGTTCGTACAGTCCGTACAGTGGCACGAAAATCGAGGCAGAAAACAAAAAAAATTAGAGTTTGATTTTTGCTGCTCGGCATGCAAATCGAGACAGAAATTTATCTTCCAGGTTGAGATAAGTTGGTTTGATATTTTTTGTGTATTGCTGTAAATGATAAACTTCTCCTGAAAAATAAAAATACGCTCTCTGACTAGTTTTCCCCTAGTGGGTTTTTTCCGGGCCATTGGCCAAAAATCCTAGTGTTCTGTGAGATTAAATGACGTGCTGATTTTTATTTCCTGTCACTAAAAAGATTGTTTACAGTAGTGTTTTAAGTCTAAAAATTTTTGTTTATTTCCAGCACTTTATTTTTCTGAGAATGTCATAAACAGTGATATAAATTTTACTTGAAACCGGTGGTTGAAAACTAGTAAAAAATCTACATGGTATCAGAGCAGGTTTTGGCAAAAAATTAAATTTTAGCAATGAAACAGTGATTTCCAGAATTCAGAAAAACCTGTGACAATAGTACATTTTGCTGAAACTTGTTCTTTGAGAAAATGACTTTCGTGGGGTTGAGAACTGAGGATAGGTTGGATGGGGCAGCGAACTTTGTCTCATGGAAAGCACGGATTTTACTTGTGCTGAGGGAGAATGAGTTGTGGGAGGAAGTAGTTAGAAACACTACAGCAAATCCCATTACTATTCCTCCTTCTACTGATGCAATATTACTTGCAGCCTTAAATAAAAAGGATATTAAAGCCATGAGGGTAATCTTAGATGCTGTTAAAGACCATGTTATTCCTCACATTTCAGGGAAGAATCATGCGCATGAAATGTGGACTACTTTGACCGGTTTGTTTGCTAGTACTAATGAAAATAGGAAGATGGTACTTAGAGAGAAGCTGAAGAACGTCAAGATGGTCAAAGGAGAGGCATGTATGACTTATCTTACTAGGATCTCTCAAGTGAGAGATGAGCTTGCAGCTGTTGGGGACCGGGGTGGCCATTGATGCTCCTAAGTTAGTCCGGACAGCCCTGAATGGGGTGACTGCACCTTGGGCTGTGTTTGTTCAGGGGTTGGTGGCCAGAGAGAACTTACCATCTTGGGATAGAGTATGTGATGACTTTGTTCAGGAGGAGACTCGGAGGGGTTTCTTGCAGTGCAGTGGCTCTACTAGTAGAGAGGATGAGGAGGATGTGACATTGACAGCGAAAGGGAAGAAGAAGAGCAAGAAGGGTCCCAAGAAGGGTGGGGCCAAGCAGCAGCAGGATGGGCAGAAGAAGGATATGAGCATTGTGAAGTGCTTTGCATGTCACAAGATGGGACACTATGCTGCTACGTGTCCGAACAAGAAGAAGAAGAAGCAGCAAACAGCCGCTTCAGCTGAGATCGATGATTTTGCAGCTAGAGTTCAGAGTGAGTTTTCACTATGCACTGGGCATATTGAGAGAGAGAGAGCATCCATCCTCACCAGTGCGGATGTTGACAGACAGAGGGAATTTTCCTATGTGACAGACCATTCTTACAGTGCATCCACTTCCAGCACTTGGTACATAGATAGCGGAGCCTCGAGCCACATGACAGGTGCTTGTGAGATGTTCTCCGAGCTTTCACAGGCAGATACAAGTGTGGAGGTTGTGTAGGGAGATGACTCAATAGTCAGTGCAGTTGGACGTGGGACCATTACATTTCAGAGGGAGTCCATGAGTCCCATGGTATTGCGGGATGTATTGTACGTGCCAAGGCTGAAGAAGAACCTAGTGTCAATTTCCATGATCGAGGATCAAGGTCTTGGGGTGTCTTTCAGATGGACACGTGCATATGTTTCCCAAGACTGCAGGACCATCTGCTTCAGTTGCCATAGCAGCGCGAGATGTGGGAAACTGTATAGGCTCTTGTTTCAGTCGCAGCATGCTTTAGCACATAGCAACAGCAGTGAGTTGTGTGAGCTTTGGCATAGGAAGATGGCTCACTTGCATCATCCAGCCTTGGGGTTGTTGAGGCATATGGTGACAGGTATACCGGAGTTCAGCACAGGGCAGAGTGATGTGTGCAACGGGTGTGCTTTGGGAAAGTACACCAAGACTGCTTTTCCGAGCAGTGATAGCAGGTCCGTTGGTACTCTTGACTTGATACATTCACACTTATCCGGACCTATGTCTCCTGTGTCCTTGAGAGGATACGAGTATTATGTGACATTCATTGATGACCATTCCAGGAAGACCTAGATCTACTTTCTGAAGAGCAAGAAGTCTAAGGAATTCTTGCAGAGGTTCCAAGAGTTCAAAGCTCTTGTGGAGAACCAAATAGGGAGGAAGATCCGAGTCTTGAGATCGAATAACGAGGGTGAGTATACCTCCAAGGAGTCTGATGGATTTTGCAGACAGGAGGGGATCAAGAGACAATTGACAGTTTCGTATACTCCAGAGCAGAATGGAGTAGCAGAGAGGAAGAACAGGCCCATTGTTGGAGCAGCTCAAGCTATGTTACATGACTAGTCACTTCCTTTCTTTCTCTGGGCTGAGGCTTGCAGCACCGTTGTATACCTTTCGCCATTGGGCAGTGGGGAATATGACACCTGAGGAGTGCTTTTTAGGCAAGAAGCCTTAAGTTGGCCATTTTCGTATATTTGGTAGTCTGACTTACTCTCATGTCCCTTTAAAGAAGAGAACAAAGTTGGAGCCCACTGTAGAGAAGGGCATCTTTGTGGGTTATGATGGGACTACGAAGGCTTTCCGCATTTATCTTCCCTCTCAAAGAAAAGTGGTGGTGAGGAGGGATGTGAAGTTTGAGGAGGAGCGAGCCTTCAGGAGGTCGAGAGAGTCAGAGCAGGGAGAGCAGCAGGTCCCTACACCTCAGGTTGTGGCACAGGTTCCATCTACACAGCAGTCAGGATCACAGGTTTCCGGGGTTACAAGACCACAGAGTGTTGGCATAGGTTCACCAGGTTCAGTGGTTAGGCCAGCAGGGTCTTCGGAGACAGGTGATGGGTCTACTATTACTACAGGTACACCTTACAAGAGATCGAGATCAGGATTACAGGGTACACCTGGTGTTGACACACCAGCTTCAGGTTCATAGTTGACTGGGGCTTCTAGCGCTGGTAGCTATTCAGATGAGGACAGGCCAGTGTGGGAAGAACGTTCAAGGAAAAAGAAGCCTAAGTGGCTTCGGGAGACCTTGAAGGATGCCTTGAAGGCTGGGACACCCAGTGACAAGGTGAGAGCCATCAAGATGCCTGACAGATTGGGCATGGTGTTGGTGGCTTGTACACGAGATTCTGAGCCTTCTACTTTTGAGGAGGCCTCCCAGCATTCGGTATGGAGAGATGCCATGATAGATGAGTACCATTCCATCACGAAGAATGATGGGAGATTGTTCCAAGACCGGGGGGGAAGTCAGTGGTGACTTCTCGTTGGCTTTACAAGCTGAAGCATGCGGCAGATGGGAGTGTGGAGAAGTACAAAGCCAGGTTTGTAGCGCGGGGGTTTTCATAGGTTGAGGGCATTGATTATGATGGGACTTTTGCGCCGGTTGCTCATTAACATCTATCAGGGCATTGATTTCCATTGCGGCGGAAATGGGTTGGAAGATCCATCAGATGGATGTGAAGACCACATTTCTCAATGGGATCATACAAGAGGAGATTTACATTGAGCAGCCTCAAGGCTTTGAGATACATGACAGAGAGACACATGTATGCAGGCTGAAGAAGGCCCTTTACGGGCTGAAGCAAGCTCCAAGAGCTTGGTACTCCAAGATTGATTCTTACTTGCTGAGTATGGGATTTCAGAAGAGTGAAGCAGATCCGAATCTCTACTACTTCATCATGGTTGGAGATGATCCGCTTATTCTTCTGCTATATGTTGATGACTTGTTTATCATAGGGAGAGAGAGACCCATTGCAGCTTGCAAGAAGGATCTTGCAGCAGAGTACGAGATGACTAATATTGGGCTGATGCATTATGTTTTGAGATTGGAGGTTTGGCAGGAGCCTGGACATATTTCCCTGGGGCAGGGAAAGTATGTGGTTGATATTTTGAGGAGATTCAGGATGGAGGATTGCAGGCCTATGTCGACACCTATGATCACCAACTGGAAGAAGCTTCATGCTTCTGAGGGAGAGTTAGGAGACCCTACATTATATCGTCAGCTTATCGGGTCATTGATGTATCTGGTCAACACTCAGCTAGATTTGTGTTTTGCAGTGAACACTCTTAGCCAGTTCATGGTTGAGCCTAGGAGTGTGCATTGGGTCGCTGCAAAACATGTGTTGCGCTATTTTTCAGGGATAGTGGATTTTGGTTTGGACTACAGGAGGTCGGCGGGGATCAGATTGGTTGGCTATACAGATTCAGATTGGGCAAGCAGTGTGGCAGACCGAAAGAGCACTTCCGGATGTTGTTTCAGTTTGGGCTCGACGGCAGTGTCGTGGTTCAGTCGAAAGTAGAAGTCTGTTGCATTGAGTACTACAGAGGCTGAGTACATGGCAGCCAGTTTGGCCAGCTGCGAGGCCTTGTGGCTTCGCAAGTTGTTGGTGAATCTATTTGGTCAAGAGCTTAGGCCTACGGTTATTTACTGTGACAATCAGAGTTGCATCCAACTCTCTGAGAATCCGGTTTTCCATGACAGGTCAAAGCACATTGAGATCATGTATCATTTCATCCGAGACAATGTTCAGAGAGGGGCAGTGATGCTTCAGTACATTTCCACAGTACATTTCCACAGATGAGCAGGTAGCAGACATACTGACGAAGTCTTTGGGGCGAGGCAAGTTTGTCTTCTTCAGAGACAAGTTGGGAGTGGAGAAGAACACCTTCCTTGGTAAGAGGGAGTGTTAGTTTTGTACCTAGGGAAGTGTTCCCCTAGTGACTTTTGCCTTAGTCATTTATAGAGGGGACATAAAGTGACCCTTGCATTAAATGACTTAAGTAAAAGCATTTAATTTGACTTTAGAGCATTAAAGTCACGTTTTGATAAATTTAAGTGGGTGAGTGAAATTAATATTTTAGAAATAAAATATGAGCATTTAATTTCAGCCCTTGATCTAATCTAATCTCCACCGTTGGATTAGACTCACCCTAGGGTTTTCTCAAAAAGGCATGGGAAAGGCATTTTGCCTCACTTTTGCAGATTGAAGTGAGAAGAGAGAGCTGAGAGAGTGAGAAGAGAGAGTTGAGAGAGAGAGAAGAGAGAAAGTTTCCATTTTTCCTGAGCAAGAGGAAAAATTTTGCAGCACGCAAATCGAGGGAAAGAACAGCAGCCAAGAAGGCACGAAAATCGAGGAAAAGACAACAGCGTTTATTTTTGGTCCGTACAGTCCGTACGGCACAGTTTTCGAGGCAGATTTTTTGGGCACGATTTTCTAGAAAAAAATTGACACAGATTTCGAGGTCTGTACCGTCCGTGCAGTTTGTCTGTACATTACGTACAGTTCGTCCGTACAGTGGCACGAAAATCAAGGCAGAAAACAAAAAAATCAAAGTTTGATTTTTGCTGCTCGGCACGCAAATCGAGACAAAAATTTATCTTCTGGGTTGAGATAAGTTTGTTTGATATTTTCTGTGTATTGCTGTAAATGATAAACTTCTCCTGAAAAATAAAAAAACTCTCTCTCTGACTGGTTTTCCCCTAGTGGGTTTTTCCAGGGCCATTGGCCAAAAATCCTAGTGTTCTGTGTGATTTAATGGCATGTTGATTTTTATTTTGTGTCACTGAAAAGATTGTTTACAGTAGTGTTTTAAGTCTGAAAATTTTTGTTTATTTCCAGCACTTTATTTTTCTAAGAATGTCATAAACAGTGATATAAACTTTACTTGAAACCGGTGGCTGAAAACTAGTGAAAAATCTACAACACCTTAACCATTGGAGTGTTAAAGTTGAAAGAGATGAAAATTAAGTTTTAAATTTATTACAGCAATATTGTTTTGAATCTTGCTTTGCTTTAGTTTTGTCTCATGCATGAAAGTATAAAAATTTTGATTTTCTGTATATCAAACCCTAACCTAACCAAAACCTTAACAAACCCTAGGTCCACTAGAAGCAGTCTTCCAAAAAAGAACTGAAGCAAGCATCTAATTGAAGCACTCTCATTGTTAAGTTCTATTCTCTCTGTTTCCATATGACAAACAGTACCAAGTGTAATACCCCGGTTTTGACCCCTTGGTATTTAATTGTACATGATGTAATTACTGTATTTAAATCATGGCGAGGAGCTCAAGGCCAAGGTCCTGCCAGTGATTGATGTCTTGTGGATAGATGATCAAGTTTGACACCTACGGTCTTTGGGGGCTAAGTCAAGCACAATAGATATATTTTGATATATCATGTAAATATACAAATTAATATAAAACCACAACTAGCTATGGGACTACAAATGTTAAAGAGATGGGGGCATGATTCCACAAGGGATAGGGAGGGGAGTTAGTCAAACCCCCTAAGCCAATGGGATGTGATCAGATGTCAATGGGGGAACCCATGTACCCCTAGCTACATTTTTGTCCTTTGTCCTCAATCCTCAATTTCTTCCAGAAGTTGGTTGAGGAATTTAATGCCTTGGGCAGAGCAGGATATGGCAGTTAGATTGCTTGATTGAGCAAAGCCTGCAGCCTGCAGTCTGGGGCAGCACGTTCTTGCTTCTACAGCAAGTAAACCCGCATGGGAACACGTGCCCATCCTCTCATCCTTGAGTCGCATTGAGCGTGGGGGGGATTCATTCATTCAGCCATTCATGCTGTTGGGGAAGCCGCACGGGGAAAAGAGTCATTTTTTGTTCATGCGCGATGTGCGTTCTTCCTACAGGGAGAGAGAAACGTATTCTATTCAGGATCGTTCACCTGTTGTTCACCATCCTCAGTCGTGCAAAGGTTCAGGGGACTGAGTATTTGCAAGTATTTTTCCTTTGCCGAGCAAGGGCAGTGGAGATCGCTCAATTTGATGAACAAGTGTGGCCATCTGTGGTTTCCCCAGCGTTGTTGTTCAATGGTCTCCTCTATCACAAAGTGAATATAAGCCTGATAAACCCATTGTGAATGATGGCTTGGCTAAGTGCCTAATAAACCCACTGTGAATGATGGCTTGGCTGAGTGCCTGATAAACCCATCTATGGCTTGGTTGATCCCTATTTTGGAAGTTGGTTTGACTATGAATAGTCTGATAACCCCAACTGTATGCTGGCTTGGCTGAGTAAGCCTGATAAACCCAGCATTGTTTAGCTTGTAATCCTGCAGCCTGATAAACCCATATGTTGGCTTGGTTGTGTCTTGTTGTGTTTTAGCCATGCGCATTCCTTGTTTGGACAATCTGATAAACCCACTGTGAATGATGGCTTGGCTGAGTGCCTGCTAAACCCATCTGTGGCTTGGCTAATCCCTATTTTGGAAGTTAGCTTGACTATGAACAATCTGATAAACCCAATTGTATCCTGGCTTGGCTGAGTAAGCCTGATAAACCCAGCATCGTTTGGCTTGTAATCCTGCAGCCTTATAAACCCACTGTGAATGATGGCTTGGTTGAGTGCCTGATAAACCCATCAGTGACTTGGCTGGAGAGTCTGATAAACCCAACTGAAGGTTGGCTTGACTGTGTGTGTGTGTGCTCTGGTCTGGCTATGTATAAGCCTGTTGTTTCCCTAGTTCCTTGTGGAAATCATGCCCAACTCAGGGGTGGCTGTGTGTTGAGAGATTAATGAAAGCACTGGCCTATGGTTGGGTGGAACGTTGCAGCGACATAATTATTTGCGGGATAGCTTAATCATCAAGATAAGTACATATGTTATGCTTGTTTATGCCATGTAATGTCTATGATTTGATATGTTCATGTTGAATGCTTATTGATGATCAAGTAGAGGTTACTTGTGTATGAATGTCCTTGTATTTGTTGTTTATGCCTTGTATGTTTTATGCAATCTACCTCCGTACATGCCTTGTATGTTTTATGCAATCTACCTCTGTACATGCCTTGTGTTTTTATGATGCATTCCCCTAAGTTCATGGAGGCTAGAAGCCTGTTATAGGGCCAAAAATGCAGCTAAGGCAAGAATAGTTGAGTTTCTGCCGCTTAGAATCCGCCTACGGAAGGCGAAAACCGGAAGAGGAAAGGTTGAACAAAGCAGAATCGCTATGTTTCTGCACCCCGAGATCCGCCGCGGAATGCGGAAGGCGAGAGAATGAAGTTTAAATCCAAGCAGAATGTGGGATTTCCGACTTCCGGGATCCGCCTGCGGAAGGCGGAAGGCAAAAACGAGGAGAAAAGATAAGGCAGAAAGTGAGTTTTCCAGTTTCCAGGATCAGCCTGCAGAAGGTGGAAAACTGGAAAAAGGTCAAGGTGAAGTTTGAGTTCCGACTTCCGATTTCCCAAGTGCAGAAGGAGGAAGGCAGACAGCGGAAGAATCACTTAAGCGTTTCCATCGAATCTTAAATTTTCGACTTCCAATTTCCGAAGTGCGGAAGGAGGAAGGAGGAAGGCGGACAACGGAAGGCGAAAGAATCAGTTAAGTATTTCCGTCGAATCTTAAGTTTCTGACTTCCGATTTCCGAAATGCGGAAGGAGGAAGGCAGAAGGCAAACGGCGGAAGAATCAGTTAAGTATTTCCGTCGAATCTTAAGTTTCCGACTTCCGATTTCCGAAGTGCGAAAGCCAGAGGGCGGAAGGCGGGAAAATCAATTAAGTATTTCCGTCAAACCTTAAGTTTCCAACTTCCGATTTCCAAAGTGTAGAAGGAGGAAGGCAGAAGACGAAAGAAGCAGTCAGGAATTTCCGTCGAACTTTAAGTTCCTATTTCCGAGGTGCAGAAGGCAGAAAGCAGAAGTGCAGAACGCAAGGTGCGGAAGGGACAGGTTCAATGCAAAAAAGGTGTTTCCATTCAGAGATGAGATCTGGCAATGGCGGAATGACTGTTACAGTGGCTTCCAAGCCTAGAAATGAAGGTGGAAGTGTGAGTTAGCGTCCACGCCCGGTGTTTGAAGAGAGAAAAAGGGTTCTCGAGGCAAAAAAATTTAATTTACCCGCATTATGGGTATGGGGACGTTACACCAAGTTTGAGGACAAGCTTGAAGGAACCGAAAACTTTCGGGCATGGAAGTGTAGAGTGCTTCTCATATTTGAAGAGCATGACTTGGAGAACTATGTCAAAGAAGTTGCAGATCCAAAGGGAGATGAGGACAAAACTAAGCATAAGAAGGACTTAGTCAAAGACAAGAGGATTATTTTCGTCTCCATTGGATTTCACATGCATCATCCTTGAAGACTCCCAAGGAGATGTTCGATGTATTGACCAGCTTGTATGAAGAAAAGAATATCAATATGAAGATGACCTTGAGGACTCAACGCAAGGTTATGAAGATGCAGATGACAGAAAGCATTCAATCTTACTTCACAAGGGTCTCTCGGATCAAGGAGCAACTAGAAGCTATTGGAGACAATGTCGAAGAAGCGGAAGTGGAGACGACAACCATGTATAGTCTCCCAATCTTTCATTCAAGTAATTTGCACTAGAAGAAAGCTCACGTATGGGAGGAATGCACGCAAGAAGAAGCTTGATTGTTAGCAAGAGAAGAAAAGATGGGTGAAGAATGACAATCAAGCCCTAACATCTCATACCAAGAAGAGAAAGAACAAGGAAGAACGTTCTCGCAAGAATAAAAATACTTTAGTAGAAGGACCTCCCATAGCTCAAATGTTTTGCGAAAGAATGTCCCAAGAAGGAAGAATGAAAAGATGATATGATCAAGGAGTACCAATCGATCATGAAGAATGATGTCTAGGATATCGTTTTGAAACCTAAAAGGAAGTTTGTAGTGTCTTCCAAGTGGATCTACAAGATCAAGCATGTAGCAGATGGTAGCATCAAGAGATACAAAGCAAGGTTCGTGGTTTCTCCTAGAAAGAGGGAGTCAATTATGGCAAGATATTGCTCTAGTGGCCAAACACACCTCTTTAGTTGTGGATATTACATTAGACAATTGGTGTAATCAAAGTAGAAGGACAGATCAAGGAACCTCCAAGATTTGGGACTCTCTACAGAGAACCACCTATGCGTAGAAGGCTCTGTTCCATCTAAAAAGGCACCCATAGCATATACAGTTACATGAGGAGCTTGAGGATCACCTAGAGTGATGGAGATCCCAACCTTTGCTAGAAGGTTGAAGATGGAAGCCTACAAAGGACGAGAAGCTCATAAATGGGTGCAAGAGAAACTTGCAACAAAGTTCGAGATGGAGGATCTTGATATCCATTGACCTGGAGAGGTGACAGAGATGAATAAACAGAAGATCGACAATAGAGGAGGCCACCTATCACTCCAGTACAGAATGTCCCGATGCAGAGGGAGGATGTGCTCTGCTTCAGAGGGAGTGACTACAGTAGATCTCGAAGTTCAAGAATATTGACATGATTCTTGAGACTAGAGGTGTGACAGAATCTAGAGGAGATTTTCTTTAGCCAAAGAAAATATGTCATCAAGATTTTAAAGAGGTTTGAGATGTTGGATTGCAAGGCTATAGCTACACCAATGGCATCGAACTTGAAGTTGTGATGTGATCCTAATTTAGAGACATTTGATGCCATAATCTACAGGAAGATGATTGGTTCATTGATGTATTTAATAAACATGAGTCCAGATATCTGTTTTGTTGTGAACACCTTGAGTCAATATATGGTGGTGGAGCCTAAACATGTTCACTTGATTGCAGCAAAACATGTGATGAGGTACCTAAAGGGTACTTTGGATTTTGACCTCAAATATGCATCTAATAGTGAGATCATATTACACAGATATGCAGATTCAGATTGGGTAGGTAGTATTGAAGACAAAAAGAGCACTTCTAGATGTTATAGCTTGGGCTCAGGTGTGATCTCGTGGCTCAGCAGAAAACAAACGAGTGTTGCTCTCAATACGACAAAGGCTAAATATATTGCAACTGAGAAGAAAGAAAGGGAAGAATTCTCAAGTGATGAGGAATATGTACTTTGATTCAAAAGAATTCTACCAATGAAGACAAAGATCATACTCTTATTTATTTCAGCATTGGATAAGAATGGATGCATTTGTAGGTACACAGATTCAGCACCGGTACACAATCCTATGTGACCCATGGGGTAGAAGACTTTCTCAACTCTTCCAATCATGAGCAAGATAGGCACAAGTCCTCAGAATCAGACGATGAAGTAGAGCATGTTCAAGAGGTTGTCTACCAAACTAACAAAAGATAAGTATTTAAATTATCATTTCCTATATATCTAGTTGCTTAAATGATATTGTTCAGTTGTGTACATAGAGATGTTCCTAGATTTAGGAAGTGTATTATGCATGTTAGAGTGTTTGCATGATGAACAGTTTACTATTAATATGCATATGATGGGTAAGTGGCTTTGGTGTTGTACAACATTCCATTGCTACTTATCTAGAATGAAACCTCTTTGCTAACATGTTGGGAGTAGTGCACGCTCTTAATAATATTCTGGTAGAGATGGAAGGCATCTAGAAAGTTATTGTATTTATAAGGGATATGGATGACTATTGCATTGGCTAATATAGTTGCATGTATGTGTGACATATGTCTTTATGCATAAGAATTTGTCATTATGAATATTTTTTGAAGATTATGAAATGTTTCTAACCATGCAACTGAATTTGACATGTAGGAAAAAATGCATGATGAAGAACAAGAAAAGAATGATGAAGAACAAGTAATAAAGAACAAGTTGTTGATGTGTTGACTAAGCCTCTGTCTCGTGTAAAGTTTGAATACTTTCGAGACAAGCTTGGTGTAGTCCAAAAGGACCTCCCTCGAAAGAGGGAGTGATGATAATGATGATGATGTAGGTTTCATGTTGCAATGGTGTGGTGGCTCCATCTAGGATTGGTATGTCCGGCTAGGCTTCTTTAGCCCAAAAGGGTTAGTAAGCCAGACAAAGCCTGTTTGATCCTGGGGGGATTAGTATGTCTGGCTAGGCTTGTTTGGCCCAAAAGGGTTAGTAAGCCAACAAGGCTTGTTTGGCTCGAAAGGGTTAGTAAGCCAGACAACGCCCAATGGGTCTATCAGAGTACCACCGTGATGTTGCTTCAGATGTCCTAAGGACATGATGATGATGATGATGTTGTCCCAGCACTATGTGCCGTTGATGTTGATGATGGTGTTGTTCCAGAATTTCTATGTTGATGATGATGATGATGTGGTTCCAGCATTTCTATGTTGATGATGATGATGATGTTCCAGCAGTCACATGCTAATGATCCTGGTGATGATGTTGTTCGAGTATTTATACACTGATGTTGTTGAAGGTGATATTGTTCCAGTATTTACATATTGATGATGTTACTAGCGATGTTGTTCTAGTATTTACATACTGATTATGATGCAGGTGATGGTGTCCCAGCATCTCTATGTTGATGATGCGGATGATGATCCAGTATTTATTTGTTGATGATGTTGTTTTAGCACTAACATGCTAATGATGTTGTTCCAGTATTCACATACTAATGTTGCATATGATGATGATGTTCCATTATTCACATACTGATGATGTTTCAAATAATGTTTATGATCCAGTATTCACATGCTCAAGATAATGCTCATGTTGATGTTGATGATGATGGCTTATGATGATGCTTTATGATGATGATGATGACTTATGCTTATGATGATGATGTTCCACGATGATGATGTTCTGTGATGATGATGCTTTGTGATGATGATGTTCCACGATGATGATGTTCAGCAAGTATGATGTTCGTGATGATGATGATGATGATCCACAATGATGATGTTCCATGATGATGATGGTCCATGGTGATGTTCCATTACGATGCTCCATGATAATGTTCCATGATGATGTCGATGAGGATGTCCCACGCTGATGTTGTTCTAGACGATGATGTTGTTGTTTCAAAACTTCCTATGACATATAGATTCACCAATCAGTTGTACAGTTGTTGTTGTTGTTGTTGCTGATGATGTAGAATACCTTCCTTGTTAAGAGGGAGTGTTGAAAGGAATGTAGCTTTGGAAGATATTCTATTGTACTTTTATTGTAATCCTCTTTCAAAGATGTTATTCCTTTGTTCATAAATGTCCTTAATGTAATTGGTCATGTGAAAGTCATGAGGTAAAACCTTCGTTGTAAGTCGGGGCAATAGTACCCACAAAAGTATTATCTAAATATTATTTTGAGTCTACCTAAGTAGGTCGACCCCAATTAGAGAACCTGGTCGACCTAGTTAGGTAATTGAGTCACTCACTTTATTAGCATAAATAAGTGAGGTGCCTCCCTCATTTGTACACACTTCTCACTGAAGCCATTGCGCAAGAGAGAGAGAGACAAAGGCAATCTACTATGAAAAAAGAGCTTATAGTCTTGTTCTTGGGGTGGTACACTGTAATTGGCCAAATTCTATACTGAAGAAGTTTTGTTGGCTTTTCTCCCCCATGAGGGTTTTCCAAGATAAATCTCTGTGTTCTTTTGTGTGGTTGTGCTTGTCTTTCTTTCAATGTTCCTTTGAATATGGTTATGATGTTATGATGCTAAATGTTTTAAGATCTTGTATAGGCATCAAAATTCTAACAGCAATGAGCTGAGTGAGATCCCTATAGAGATCTGTAGGTGCATTTGGCTAAAAGCATATAGAGCAGAATGGGTTGTGGGTTGAGAGAGAGAAGCATGTAGTTGTTTCCTTCGCCCTGGTGGCCTCATAGCCCGACTTGGGGGTGGCCTCTTAGCAGAAAGAGTATATGCTAGAAAGAGTGCCTACGGTTGGGTGGAAAATCGCTCATACACAACCAGTTGCTTGGATCTACATTGTTTAAGATAAGTATTCTTGTGTAATTGAATTTGAAACGTTTTACTTGATGTCTGTGTCTAATTATGCTTGCATATGCATGAATTGTGTGTAGATCAATTGTATTTCCAATGTGTATGTATAATTGCATTTGCACACGTCTCTTAACTTTCTGTGAAATCGTAGTATAGATTTGGGATGGAAATCAGAGGCTTGAACCCAATTAATGTCCCCTCCCGAAGGCCCAATTGGATGAGGGGGGGAATTGCATGAGCTGAAATTGGGACAAATGACTATAGAGGAATATGCAAATAAATTTTTGGAGTTGTTGAGGTATGTCAAGTACATCAGGGATGAAAAGGTGAAAATTCAGCGCTTTCTAAGTGGATTTCCCCAGTTATATTAAGACATAATTGAATTTGATGAACCTCGAACTCTAAACGAGGCCATAAGAAAGGCCAAGTTGTTGATGAAATTGTCATTGATGCCAACATGGACTTGTACTGGCCCCACAAGTTGTGTTTTTCTTTCTTTCAATGATCCTTTGAATATTGATTATGATGTTATGATGCTAAATGTTTTAAGGTCTTGTATAATCATCAAAATTCTAACAGCTATGAGCTGAGTGATATCCCTGTAGAGCTCTGTAGGTGCATTTGGCTAAGCATAGAGAGCAGAATGGGTTGTGGGGGTTGAGAGAGAGAAGCATGTAGTTGTTTCCTTCGCCCTGGTGGCCTCATAGCCTGGCTTGGGGGTGGCCTGTTAGCAAAAAGAGTATATGCTAGAAAAAGTGCCTACGGTTGGGTGGAAAATCGCTCCTACACAACCAGTTGCTTGGATCTACATTGTTTAAGATAAGTATTCTTGTGTAATTGAATCTGAAACATTTTACTTGATGTCTGTGTCTAATTATACTTGCGTATGCATGAATTGTGTGTAGATCAATTTTATTTCCACTGTGTATGTATAATTGCATTTGCACACGTCTCTTAATTTTCTGTGAAATTGTAGTACAAATTTGGGATGGAAATCGGAGGCTCGAACCCAATTAATGTCCCCTCCCGATGGCTGAATTGGATGAGGGGGGGGATCGCATGAGCTGAAATTGGGACAAATGACTATAGAGGAATATGCAAATAAATGTTTGGAGTTGTTGAGGTATGTCAAGTACATCAGGGATGAAAAGATGAAAATTCAGCGCTTTCTAAGTGGATTGCCCCAGTTATATTAAGACATAATTGAATTTGATGAACCTCGAACTCTAGATGAGGCCATAAGAAAGGCCAAGTTGTTGATGAAATTGTCATTGATGCCAACATGGACTTGTACTAGCTCCACAAGTTGTCATTAATGCCACCAAGTCCCTCTTGCAGTGCACAGGTATGGATGACCCCAATACCCTCACATCCAGTGCCTTGAAGCACCTTGTACCCAGTTGACAAGGTCCTTGTACCCACAAGGTTGGATCTTGAAGCCACCACCTTGTTGAAGATGCTAAAGACCCTGGAGATGGTGCTGAAGCCCTTGTGGACGATGGAGAAGCCCTTAATGGGTTGAAGAAGCATTAATGACCCATTTAGTGCTCATTCATGCCTTGATGGGATCATGGTACCCAAGGAGAAGGTTTGGCAACCCTACAGGTGATGTCATGATGGATCTTCACACTTGGAGGTCTCCTGGTGCGGTTGAGGCGGTTGAAGAAGCCTATGAATCCTCTTGCTTGATGAAGAAGTCTATGAAGCCTCTTACTTGATGAAGAAGCCCTGAAGAAGTCCTTGGACCCACACTTAATGGTTTGATGACCTTGCAACCCTTGTTGGAGTAATGGAGCTCTTGTATGATGATGATGACCTTGTATGGTCTTTGACATGCCATGAAACCATTGTATATGATCCTTGTCCCCTTAAAGGTGATGATGTGGTCATTGATGACTTGATGAAGACTTGGAACCCCTGATGAAGACCTGGAACCCCTGATGAAGACCTTGATGCCCTTGCAAAGGTCATGACGCCCATTGCTTGCACTTGATGTGGTTAGATGGCCTAATGAAGGCACCCACACATTTATGAATGCACTTGGAAACACCTAATGGCTTGATGTTGAAGTTAACAATGGTCAATGTTACCATTTGATGACGAGCTTGAAGCCCATGATGCTCTTGCACATGGCATATCCTTGGAAGCCCTAATGGCATAATGACATCCTTGCTTTAGCGTTTGTGTAACAAAGTAAACACATAAAATAATAAAAAATAAACTAGACCTAAACTTATTTCAAGCAAGTGGACAACATCAAAATAACAAATCAGCCCTCAATTCAAGGATATGAAAGAATATAAAAACACAAGCTTGATCACACTTATAAGAATCCAAAAATAAATTCAAAAATGACAAGTCAACTCCAAAAATAAATTCAAATTCAAATTTAAAAAAAAAATTGGAAAGTCGGCTCCATAAAATTAGTGAAAAATGTGTATAAATAGGACATAACATATCCTCATTTTGCAAGGTGAATTTCGGTTGTGTTGCTCTAAGATTTTTCGTGACTGTGGTTGACTGAGGCCATGAGGAGGAGCAGTCGACTGTGCACTGAGGCGACTGCTGCCCTAGACATAGTCCCGATTTTTTTTTCCACTGAGAAGTTTTTTTTGGTGCCTAAACAGCAGTGTTGGAGGCTTTCTACACTTGCTTGGGGTCCTTTACAAGCATACACAAGTCATGAACACACCTGAATTATTCCACAGAGGTATTCTGGTTTAGGGTTGCCTCGGTCACCAATTTTATAAAGGAGGAACAGTCCTATTTTTCTCAGCCTTGACAGTCCGAATTTTGAAGAATTTGACAGCCCAAATTGAAGAAGTTTGACAATTCTCATCTCAGAAATTGACAGCCCGAGTTTGGAGACCAACAACCATGAAGTTTTGGGAGATTGTTGTTGCTAAGTCCAAATCCGAAAGTGACAAAAGTCTGATTTCTTGAAGGCTTTACTGCTGCTAATTCAGAAGAGGCATCTAGCCCAGGAAGTTTATCTACCATTCTTGGCATTCATGGAATGATCTTATCTCACGACTGGGTTATCTAGCAACAGTCTAAAACCCTGTGAAGTAAACAGCAGATTGGAATTTTGGGTGTCTCACAGTGATAATGGTTTGATTTGATATAATAAGAGGAAGCCATGATAATGGCAATGTATTGACAGTGTTAATGATAGAGCTTGACTTGACTATCCCTATATGACAGTAACATCCTAGTGATATGTTAGCTTGATAATGACAGAGATATACATGACAAAGATAGCAGATTGAAGTTAAAAATGACATAATGATTATGATGCATTCTACACATACAGTGGCCTCATTACAATGATGCATATCCATGGTGACTTATTTAATGATGATATTGCATGATTTGATGATGAAGATACTATAAACTCTGATGATGTTGACAATGTATGGACAGTGAAGTAAACAGTAATGAAGAAGAATGTACAATGGTGAAGATTGCAGTGGCATCCAGTGGTGTATACAGTGGTGTAAGATGCTTACATTAGTATACAATGAAGTATCCAGCAGTGGTTTATGAAAAAGGAATACAGTAAAGTTTACAGTGGTGTGTATGTCTTGATGATACATTGTACCTAATGATGATACTCCATGATAATGTTGATGATGAGGGCATTTTGACACATACTCCACTATGATGATGATGCAAACTCTGATGTTGATATGATGCATACAGATGCATATATACTGATGTTGCAGACCTTGATGACTTGATGACATGTTCATATCTTGATGTTGCAGACCTTGATAACGATGATGATGCATACTTGGTGATACTTCTGATGATGAGCATATTGACCAGAGATTGACCAAAGATTGACCTTGATGTTGCAAACCTTGATAATGATGATGATGCATACTTGGTGATACTTCTAATGATGAGCATATTGACCAAAGATTGACCAGAGATTGGCCAGCAGTGTTGACTAACAGAGTGAAGGGCAATGTTGCAACAGTTTTGATGAGCAGATTGATGAGCAAGTAGTGATGAGCAGCGATTGACCAGCAGTGATTGACCAGCAGCAAAGAGTAATGAGCAGAGATTGACCAACAATGTTGATGAGTTGGTTGAGCAGTTGAGGTATATGATTGCTTGCAAAAAGAATCTTGCACTTGAGGGTTAGACTCCTCAACCCTTTCTTAGTTGAAGCTAAGAAAACTAGGTTGGGTCCTGTTACAAGAGTTGGTGCTCTTTTCATCAGTTGGTGTTGATTGTAATCAAAAAGATTGTAGTCTTCCATTACCGTAAATAAAAATCAAAATTACATATATTCTTGTGTCTCTCTTGATGTGTTGATTTCGCTGATGAATATGATGATGTGATTGGTAATATAATGCTTGATATACTCTGATTGATTAAAAGAAGGTAAAAAAGTTTAAATTGCTCTCACACTGATTCACCCCCCTCTCAGTGTGACCATTGTGTCCAACACAAGTACTGTTATGATCAGAACAAAAGCAAACCAGAATTCCACAAAGCATGAAAGGATAAGAGAAATGAGAAATTTTACCAAAGAAAGAAGATGTTCAAGCCTCCTCGATTCAGAAATCAACCAAGGCAGCCACCACGGGGTGTGACTAAGCCAGCTAGGATGATGGGAGACAAGCCAAAAGAGCAAAGAGAGCCACTTTAATATTGGGGATGTGGAGAGTGTTAAAGATAGTGCAGCTGTGAGAGCCATTCTCTGAGAAGATGGCACCCTAGTGAATGTGTTTTTTATACTTTAGAAAAGTGGGTCTCACTTAAAAGATGTATTTAATAATTAAAGTGTTTAATTATTAAAAAGTGAGATAAGTTGTAGACCCTTGATTTTGTAATTTAAGATCAACCCTAGATTAGGTAGTTGATAAAGGTAGTTACAAAATTTAAGTATAAAACAATGAGAGAGGACAAATGAAGAGAACTCACCATTAATGAGGAGAGAGAGAGAGATTGAAGACCAAAGGAAAGAAAAGCAATACCTTGGCACATTTCCCAATGCATTCAGCAAAAGTTACAGCCAAAATTTAATGCACCTGTCAATCCGTACAGCCACATGTGAAGGCACAAAAACTGAGGCAGAAAGTACAGCAGCAGTGACAGGTCATACAACATTAATTGCAAGTTGGCACGAATCTCGAGGCAGCAAAAAGTACAATCTGTACCACATGTGTGAGCAGAAAGTACAGTTCCGTACAGCACATGTGTGAGGCCGTACAGCAGTTTGTTGGCGCGGTTTTTGAGGTATTTTGTTGTTTGTTTCAGTTTGGGAAATTTGCCAGTGAGGGTTACGGAAAAAGAAATAATTTCTGTGTAGTTGAATTATTTATGAGATTTTCTCCTTTAATGAAAAATTTCTTTCTAGGGTTTTCCCCAAGCAGTGGGGTTTTGCTCGATCATTAGACCAAAATTATTGTGTTCATCTACTTAAAGAATGTTTCAGTGTTTGACAGAATTTTGAAGTACATTTCAGAAGTGTGGTTTTACTTTCAGATATTTTTAAGTTAAAACCCTAGGTTCTGAAAATGATTGACAGAATGTGTGAATTAACAATTTCATTTATTAAGTCAGACTTTCTTCATGTTATCAGAGCTAATGGTTTCAGATCACAGTTTACCAGAGTCATACTGAAAAATAAGTTTAGTAGGTGTTCTTTAAAGTGTTAGATTTTTTCTTCAGTTAATTTTTGGTTGTAAGTTGTTTTCTTCAGACAATGAGCATCAGGTACGAAGATCGATTGAATGGAATATCCAATTATATACCTTGGAAAGTAAGGATAAGCGCAGTGCTCAAGGAGTGGAGAATCTGGAGTTTTGCAAGCACCATGATGACGAAGCCCACAGATAAAGATGAGCTTGTGGAGTTTGAAGCCTTAGAAGCCAAAGCTCAGAGGGTGATCCTGGACGGGGTGAAAGATCATCTCATCCCTCATTTGGCATAGAAGAAGGCTGCCTATGATATGTGGGATGCCTTGAAGTTACTGTTCGAGGCAAAGAATGAGAATCGGAAGATGGCCTTGAAAGACAAGTTACACAATGTAAAGATGAACCAAGGTGAAGGTGTAACTTCCTACCTGACTCGAATGGCTCAAGTCAAAGACGAGTTAACAGCGGTAGGGGAAACTATCTCAGACTCAGAGATGGTAAGAATAGCCCTCAAGGGATTTACCAAGAGATGGGATGTTTTTGTCAAGTGCATAGATGGCAAAGAGAAGCTTCCGAATTGGTCAAGACTTTGGGTTGATTTCACCCAAGAAGAGATTCGAGAGGGAGCTTTGGGTGGGCAAGTCAGTGAGGAGATGGAGCAAAATGTTGCTCTTGTAGCCAAATCCAAGAACAAGAAGAAGAAAGATCTAAGTCAGATCAAATGCTATCATTGTGGCCAGTTGGGACACTATGCCACAAAATGTCCCAAGAAAAAGATTGTGAAGACTGAAAAAGATGTGGCAGCATCTGCAGTTGTAGAAGAGTTTGCCGCGAAGTTTGAGCAAGAGTTTTCTCTTGTCTCAATTGATTCTAGTATAGGGAGTTCTACCTTTAAGCATGTCTAGGTCGTTGACAGCGATGCAACCAGACATATGACTGGAGTTTATGACTCTTTTCAGATGATCACAACGCTGGGGCCGGGACACTTCATTCAAACAGATATTGATAGTCCTCAGATTGCTATTCAAGGGGTTAGAACAGTCAGTTTCCAACTAGACCTTAAAGAGATCCTGGAAATACATGGAGTGTTATTTGTACCTAGGATGAGAGTGAGCAAACTCTTAGTTTCATCCTTTGAGGATGACGGCCATGGGATGATGATCAGGTTTGGTCATATCTTCCTGTATCAGAGAGATGAACCAGTTGGTACCACCATCTTATTGGGAGATCGCAAGGACAGACTATATGTCCTGAGAGGACATGTTATACGACCAGGAGCAGGAGGATGGCTATCTCAGTCAGAGGATGATGATATTGCATTTGATAGAGATGAAGAGAGTGACTCTCTCTTGAGCACTGGCAAAAGACTCAGCCAGTCAAGTGATGGTGCAGTTGAGCAGGTTGATGGGACTCAGATTGAGTCTCAGGCGTCAGAGTTTCATTTCAAGATAGAGCATTTGTTTCCGAGGATGACTCCAGAGCAAGAGGAAGCTGTTGCAGGAGTCAAAGATGAAGATAGTACTGCGGACCTTCCTCGTTAGGAGAGAGTGTTGAAAATATAACTCTGAAGGTCCTCCCATGTTTTTGGTGCGGGTGTGATGGGAGGACTTGAAAAATTTTGTCCTTATGTATTTATGTAACAAAGTGACGTTTATGGAAATAATGTGAATGTGTTTTTTATACTTTAGAAAAGTGGGTCTCACTTAAAAGATGTATTTAATAATTAAAGTTTTTAAATATTAAAACGTGAGATAAGTTGTAGACCCTTGATTTTGTAATTTAATATCAACCCTAGATTAGGTAGTTGATAAACGTAGTTACAAAATTTAAGTATAAAACAATGAGAGAGGACAAATGAAGAGAACTCGCCATTAATGAGGAGAGAGAAAGATTGAAGACCAAAGGAGAGAGAAGAAAGACCTTGGCACATTTCCCAATGCATTCAACAGAAGGTACAACCAAAATTTAATGCACCTGTCAGTCCGTACAGCCACGTGTGAAGGCATAGAAATCGAGGCAGAAAGTACAGCGACAGTGACAGGTCGTACAGCATTAATTACATGTTGGCATGAATCCCGAGGGGGCAAAAAAACAGCAAAAAGTACAATCTGTACCACACGTGTGAGCGAAAAGTACAGTTCTGTACACCACACATGTGAGGTTGTATAGTGACCGTACAGCAGGTTGTTGGCACAGTTTTCGAGGTATTTTGTTGTTTGTTTCAATTTGGGAAATTTGCCAGTGAGGGTTAAGGAAAAAGAAATAATTTCTGTGTAGTTGAATTATTTCTGAGATTTTCTCCTTTAATGAAAAATCTATTTCTAGGGTTTTCCCTAAGTAGTGGGGTTTTGCCCGGTCATTAGACCAAAATTATCGTGTTCATCTGCTTAAAGAATGTTTCATTGTTTGACAGAATTTTGAAGTACATTTCAGAAGTGTGGTTTTACATTCAGAGATTTTTAAGTTAAAACCCTAGGTTCTGAAAATGTTTGACAGAATGTGAATGAACAATTTCATTTATTAAGTCAGATTTTCTTCTATCTCTAGCATGTGGCTAGGGCCCCTATCTGTCTCTAGGGTATTCTGGTCAAAGACCAGACAGTGCTTGGTCACAAGGACCAAGCAAATCCTGTAAGCTGAGGCAGAGACATCCTGGTCTGGGACCAAGCAGATTCTTAGTCTAGGACCAAGCAAGTCCTGCAGGTATAGTCCTAATCAGATAATCAAGAAGATCTTAGTCAATTAACCAAGATGATGATGTACAGTGTCCTCCTCTCCTACATGGTTGAGCTAGGTTGTCTCTTCAAGGGACTGGCCATCCCTTGATGATGTCACTAGCGCCTGACCTTTAGGAGCAGTTAAAAAGACCTAAGGATCACATCATCCAGTTTAGACCTTCCTAATATGATGATAATAAAAGCTTCAAGTTATTTTATGGAACACTTCTCGACCATATACCTTGAGAGAGAAAGATAAAAAGTTTGGCAACTTGGTCTTGTGGGTTAAAGGGTTGTTCTCCCATCTTGTTGGTACACCTTGGTCTTGTGGGTAAAAGGGTTGTTCTCCCACTTTAGTGTGACCTCTCTTGTTGACTTGCGAACCTGTGTTGATCCCTTGTTGGTCCTTGTGCGAGCACCCCCTCTTGAGTGTGGTACCTTGACCCTTTTGTTATGATGACTTAACTTTATTGTTATATCTTGTATTTGTAGACCCTCCCTAATATATGACGTTTTGATCTCGGTACCCTATCGTAAGTCAACATAATATTATTTTATATTATACTTTTGGTAACCTTAATATAAATTGAGCACATAGATCTGTGGACAAACACACAACTCACAGCATAGATCACACAATTTACTCAGTTATTGAAGAATGAAACAGTGCAAAAATGGCTTGCAACTGTGAACGTTTTTCATTAATCAAAGAGTAATTAGATAATAATTACAATGAAGTGCAATGGCTAAATAGCCACAAGCAATTCGAATCCACATGAGAAAATTCGAATTGATTACACTCTACTTGACTGTAGGTAACTAAGACCTTGTCTAAATCATTATCGGAGGACTCAATGGTTAACTGACCTTGTCTAAACCATCACCGGAGTTCATCGGAGTTCTAAAACACAACTCAAGTGTCTAAATCAGTGTTGACTGACGCTAACTAACTGAGGTAGGTGAGAATTGCGCCTCTCCTGCATGCAGCGATGCAAACCTAGCGCTAACTGAATGTAGAGGACTAGAACTGAATGTAACTGACTCCTAACTTAGCTTGACTAGTCACCAACTCAACTCAACTGACCTTGGTTGGTATCGACACTCCCAGTGGCTCCTAAATTGTAGGGATTGGTCTAGGAGGCTCCTAAACTGATGCATGCAAGTGCAATCAGTGGCAGTAGGCCTCAATTAGTGTTCCCCACACTTTAGTAACCAAAACATGTGTCCCAATTAGGCCAAGTGGACCCAATGGTGCTAGTGACTAAAAATGGACTGGATGGACTCCTGATTTAGACATATGACCAAATTGGACAAGGGAGGATTAATAATCCTAACACTCCCCATGAATGCTAACTTGGACAATCTGTGGGCCCTGGTAACTAAGACCATAGGTCACCCATTACATTAAGTAAAATAAAGTAACTGCTTAATACAAGGAGCTAGGGCAAAAACCACATGGGAAAAAAGCCCCCCCTCTATCTAAGCAGGTAGAATTAGGATTCAAGTTTGAAAAACTTGAAAATATGTTGTTGCAATCTTCATCTCTGTTAGGTAGCGAAGCAGCATGCATGGTGTGTTGTGCAGAGGTATTCTGGGGCCTGGTATGTAGACTTCTCCTTCTTCTCCAAAATTGATGATGGAAGGACGGAGGAATGTAACCTTTGTCTCTTGTTGGATGAAGAGATGTATGATCACATCTATTCTTCTGAATGTAGTTGGACTGAGCCCTTGCCATGTAGCATCTTACAGGGAGTCTATTGCATCTCTTTGAAGGAGGTAAGATTGCATGGCATAGCGCAAGGGTCTTTCCTTTCTGAGTGTCAGATGGGTTTCCAATCATCTTCCTAGCTTCCAGTTTGGAAGTAGGGACTGAACCTAGATCTGAATCACCTTGAATCTCAATATCATAAACTAAAAAAGATGGATCTACAATATTGGTAGAAGCTGCAAAAGAAGCAGATGAAATGATTTTACCTTCCTTTACAAGTGGTTGCTGAGAGTGCACTGGTTCTGAAGGAGGCATGAAATGTGAGAACTCATATGCTTTTGAGGCATGATTTGCAACACCTTTCGCTATGATGGTCCCAGTAGAGATATCTGTGATCTCTACTGAGTCAAGACCAAAGATCACTCACTTTGGAGAGCCAGTATGGGTCATCTGGTAGACAAATAACAGGTTTGAAGCTAGGGAGGGAACAAATAGGACATCTTTGAATCTTCCATGTTCAAGCTTGATAGATCCCTTCTCTTTTGTTTGGACTTTACTGTTATTGCCCATCTGAATACTAGGACCATCAAGGGACTAAAAAGAAGAGAATGATTCTCTGGATGCAATCATATGGTTGGAAGCTCCACAATCAATGAGGAAGACATGTGCTGATGAGCAGCAAGCCTTCAGTGCATGGCCTTTCCTTTGGTATTCTTCATCTTCTTCTTCAGAATCATCCTTCCTTGCGCTAGCAGGTGTAGAAATGTTATGTTTCTTCAAAAGAAGAGCCATTTCATCAAGTTGTCTTTTCATACAGGAGCTTTCTGAATGAAAGCCCCTTCCACAGTAAGAGCAGAGGACCTTGCCTTTGCCATTCTTCTTGCTTCTCTTCGAACCTAAAGGCTCATTTGACTGCTCTTTCTTCACAAGAGACTTATCTCTTTGCTTTCCTTTATCATTCGCTCCCTTAGGTCCTCCTGCAACCAGTGCTTGATCTCTGGAAGATCGAATGATCCCCATTTGGATCAACTTATCATGCTCATAAGTGAGAGATGCAATGAAAGAATCAAGAGTGGGCATCTTCCAATTTGGAGTAGTGATCCTCACCGATTGAAAAGTTGACACAAAGACTGAGTAGTCTGCACTGAGTTTTGAGAGAAAGGAAAGAATGAGCTGATCATCCTCCTTCTCCACCTTGCATTGCTTCAACTGGTATATCAGGTTCTTGAATTTTGTGAAAAATCCATTCATTGATTCGAAGTTGGATGGATTAAGAGAGATTAGTTCATTTTCTAGCTGATGGACCCTCATCTCATCCTGCTTATCAAATAAGGAAGCAAGCTTGTCCCAAATCTCCTTGGGAGTCTTCAATCCTTGGATGTGGAATCGAAGATCTCGAGACACTGAGGAGAATAAGTATCCATAAGCTTTATCAAGCCTGTTCAAGTACTTTTCTTTGTCATGATTCAGAATTGGCACTGCCTCTGCTTCTTCTGTGAGTCTGAGGAGCTCTTTGGTGCAGAGCAATACCTCCATGTCTTTCTTCCACTGGTGATAGTTGAAAGGAGTGAGAGGCTCTACTGGATGAACCATTTTGAATGCAGTAAGGAGGACTAAGCTGCTGTAGCGAATGCAGTGAGAAGAAGGGATGCTTGTAGCGAATGCTGTGAGAAGAGTTGATAACCTGTCACACAATCAAACATACAAAGTAAGGTTGACAGTCTGCACTTTTGGAATTTCCTTCACACCCAGCATAGTGGATCAAGCAAGCTTGATCAACAATTTCCTAACTTGGGATATTAAGTGGTAAATTCTCCGCTTCTGGAGCAGTACTGGAAGGAGCAATTTTGCTCAAAAAAAATGATCCAACTGGAGATTTGAGGAGAAGGGGTGCCTTGTCCGCCGAGGCTCTGATACCATATAAATTGAGCACATAGATCTGTGGACAAACACACAACTCCCAGGATAGATCACACAATTTACTCAGTTATTGAAGAATGAAACAGTGCAAAAATGGCTTGCAACTGTGAATGCTTTTCATTAATCAAAGAGTAATCAGATAATAATTACAATGGAGTACAATGGCTAAATAGGCACAAGCAATTCAAATCCACATGAGGAAATTCGAATTGATTACACTCTACTTGAATGTAGGTAACCAAGACCTTGTCTAAATCATTATCAGAGGACTCGATGGTTAACTGACCTTGTCTAACCATCACCGGAGTTCATCAGAGTTCTAAAACACAACTCAAGTGTCTAATTCAGTGTTGGATGAGGCTAACTGACTGAGGTAGGTGAGAAATGCGTCTCTCCTGTATGCAGCCATGCAAACCTAGCGCTAACTAAATGTAGAAGACTAGAACTAAATGTAACTGACTCCTAACTTAGCTTGACTAGTCACCAACTCAACTCAACTGACCTTGGTTGGTATCGGCACTCCCAGTGGCTCCTAAATTGTAGGGATTGGTCTAGGAGGCTCCTAAACTGATGTATGCAAGTGCAATCAGTGGCAGTAAGCCTCGATTAGTGTTCCCCACACTTTAGTAACGAACACATGTGCCCCAATTAGGCCAAGTGGACCCAATGGTGCTAGTGATTAAAAATAGACTGGATGGACTCCCGATTTAGACATGACTCCTGATTTAGACATATGACCAAATTGGACAAGGGAGGATTAATAATCCTAACACTTAAGTCATTAAATATTTAGAAGGAAGTACCTCCTAGAAGACTTTAAAAGGTAAAATACAAGTCTAACCATTCATTATGATCATCAACTTGTGGTAGCATTCCAGATCTGATTCTTGTATGATTGATTTAGGGCTTTCTACAGTTGTAAGTGACGTTTGGCATTTCTACCTTCTCCATATCTGGGTGGTCTCTTGTTTTATGCTCTCCTAGGGTTGATCTCTCGTCCCATCCTTCACACATGCAAACCATGCACTGTTGTGGGCTGTCAATCAAAGTTGCCTGCTACCTGTGTGGACCATCCTAGGGCTGCCCGCTATAGGTTTTGCTTTGTCTTCTTAGGGTTGCGGCATACTTCCTGAAGGGGGGCAGAGTTTTGTTTAGTGGTTGTTAGGGCAGTCGTTGTTGGTTTGTGGCCTGTTAAGGCCTGTAGGTTACCTCGCCACCTTATTGAAGGGCTGATAGGGCAGTCATTGTTGGTTTGTGGCATGTTAAGGCCTGTAGGTGACCCTACCACCTTGTTGAAGGGTTGTTAGGGAAGCCGTTGTTGGTTTGTGGCTTGTTAAGGCCTGTAGATGACCCCCGCCACCTTGTTAAGGGGTTGTTAAGGCTGTTGCTATCTTATTAAGAACTGTTAAGGTTGTTACTATTTTGTTTAGGCCTGATTTGGTTTATTTGGGTTGCCACTACCTCTAGTGAGAGGTCTGTCCACTACCGTGAGGGTTTGTATTCTGCTACTACCACTTAGATCTACGATGAGGTGTCCATACATTATTTTAAGGGTTGTCACGCACTGTTGGTTACTTGTTGAGTTTGATCTTGGAAGCTTATTTTGTATTTGTCTAACCCTAACCTACAAAAATTATCTCTCTCTCAGGTATGTCCATGCCCTTGGGTAAGGGCCAAAGTTGTTCCTTTAGTGACTTGTCTCCAAGAGACAAGGTCTGATCTGAAAGTATATCAAAGTATAAGGAAGGTCTAAACCAAATCTGTTTTTTCAATTAGATCTTTAATCTATGCTATTTGTTAATCTCGTTTAATTTACCTACTGTTGCTCTACATTTTGTATTTATATTTTAGTTATGTAACTTTAACATAGTGATCCTTAAGGGAGTGTTAAAGTTGAAAAAAATGAAAATTATATTTGTTGTTGATTAAACTTTTACTTCAGTATTTTACAGTTCAAGTTTACATTATAAGTACACATTTGTTAAATTTTTATGAAAACCTTTAAACTTTAACAAAGAGGACCATATGCTTAGAAATTGTCCACATCGAAATAGGAGCACAAAACAACTTCACAACATCCAAGGAGTTGAAACTGTGAGTAAAGTGGCAAGAACCGTCCCTATGATCTATGCAGCGCTAGAGGACTACCAAGCCAAGCAGACCATCAATCTACTGTTGTTGAGGTTGAAGGTAAGGTTGCTAAGCAACCTATTTCTATTTTGATTGACCCTGGATCCACTCACAGTTATATCGGTCCAAAAATTGTTGAGATTTGTGCTTTTAAGAAATCAAAGCATAGCAAATCATGATTAGTCCAACTAGCGATGGAAACCAAGAGGAAGATTAGTGAGATGGTGGAGAAATGTCCACTAGAAATGAGTGGAATGCCCACTTGTGCAAATCTAAATATTTTGCCACTTGGTTCCTATGATATTCTCATTGTAATGGACTAGATAGAAGCACATAGAGTCAAGCTTAATTGTTACAGCAAGGCTTTTGAATGCATTGATGAGGAAGGAAAACCAAGTGTTGTAAAGGGCATACCAAAGGTAGTTTCTGTTAGGCAGGTTTCAACCATGCAACTGAAGAAATTTTGTAGGAAAGGGTGTCAATTGAATGCAGTCCATGTTTTGGAGAAAAAAAAAGTGAAATTCCTAAGTTGGAAGACTATCATGTACTATAAGTGTTCAAGGATGTATTCTCCAAGGAAGTTTCGAGACTACCTCCAAAGAGGGCCATCAATTTTACAATTGATCTTATGCCAGAAGTTGCACCAGTGTCCAAGACACCTTACAGGATGAGTATGCCAAAATTATTAGAGTTGAAAATGCAATTGCAAGAATTGCTAGAAAAGAAGTACATATGTCCAAGTGTGTCTCCATGGGGAGGTTGTCCTATTTGTGAAGAAAAAAGACGAAACACTCATGTTATGCATTGATTATAGACAGTGGAACAAAGTTACAGCAAAGAACAAATACCCCTTGCCTCAAATTAATGATCTTTTTTATCAAATGAGAGGAGCAAAGGTATTTTCAAAAATCGAATTGAGGTTTGGTTACCATCAAGTGAGAATCAAAGAAGAATATATTCACTAGACAGCCTTTATGTTGAAAATTATCAAGGAAGTGTTTGTCCACCTTGTGATGCCTTGAGGTGGACATGGACACTTAAAAGTTGTGGTCCCTAGTATTGTTAAAGTGAGAATGACTTTATTTTAATAAAGTGACTTTAAAATGTGAGCTTGAGTTATTAATTATTTAAAATGTGACTTTGTGAGAATTGAAAAGGTGAGTGAATAATTAATGTCTCATTTATTATTTAAAAGTGAGTTAATGCTTTTAATGAAAAAAGTGAGATTTAATAAAGGCCCTAGATCTCATTTAGTTGGCTTTTATTCTAGGCCATTGATTTTGAGATGGTAGTTACTCAAACAAAAAGGATAGGGAAAGGCATAGAGATTCATTGTTCACTTTTCTAAATGAGATTTTTGGAGGAGAGAAGATCAAGAGAAGAGAGAGTGAAGAAAACTTGCACAGAATTTGAGAAGATAAAGATGGGCACATTTTCCAAAAAGGATGGCATAAATTTCTAGAAGAAGACTGGCACAAAAATCGAGTTAACGAGAATGGATTTTTGCACATAAATCAAGGCTGAGAAACCAAGACTGAGAGTGGCACAATTTTCGAGGAGAGTTACAGCATTTATCGTTTTCAACAGACCGTACAAGGCATGATTTTCGAGGCAAAACAAAGTTGATAATATGCACAAATTCCGAGAAAAGACAAGCACAAAAATTGAGACAAGACGTACTGTACCAGACCATACAGTTTGCACGTGTGGATTGTGCAAGCACGATTTTCAAGGTGTTGTTTTGTTAGTCCGTACAACAGTTTTCAAAAGTGATTTTGGCATGTGTTTCAAGGCAGAAATAAGGAGATAAGTATTGTTGTTCTAATTTTGAAATTTTGCCTGAAAGAATAAAATCTCTCTCTGATACAGGTTTTCCCAAAACTCATTGGTCAAAATACTGAGTCAAAAATCTCATGTGTGTTGGCTATCATAATTTTTATGAGTAGGAAAAGTAGGCTACCATAAATTTTTATGAGTTGTTTATGTTGAAAGAATTCCATGTGTTTCAAGCAAAAAATCAAAATTTGTAAATTTATGTGATTATGCATGCTGGGGTTTGGGCATTAAACTATATGCAGTGAACTAAACTTGAAACCGAGTTGGGGTTCCGAAAATTTTCACTTTAGGGCAAGGTATGGGCACTATAAGTTCGCGATGGTGGAGTTTGGTCTCACCAATGCACCAACTACATTCATGTGCCTCACGAATAGTGTTTTCAGCCAGTATTTGGACAAGTTTGTTCTTGTTTTCCTAAATGAAATTCTTATTTATTCCAATAATGAAGAAGAGCATGAAGAACATTTGAGAATGGCTTTGCAATTGCTAAGAGAGCATAAGTTGTATAAAAACCTAAACAAATGTGACTTCTATAAGAAGAAGATTCATTATTTGGGTCACATTATTTTGGAAGAGGGAATATTAGTTGATCCCGAAAATATTGACGTGATCATGAATTGCCCAACTCCAAGGAATGTGACAGACGTGAGCTCTTTTATGGGTCTTGTTGGTTACTGCAGAGGGTTCCTCGAAGGACTCTCCAAAGTGTTGAATTTTAGCATTTAGCATATGACTCAAAAATTTGCAGATACACTTTAAACAATTCAACAGTACAGTAAAAACACATCCATCACATCAGCACACATGGACACAAGATTTTTCACTGGGGAAACCTTCAAAGGACAAAAACCCCAAAAGCATTAATAGCTTATCTCGTACATGAGATGACTCAGAAAATTCTTCAAAAAATTCCTCAAATCCAAATCTGGATTGTACCCACAGTAACTGTAAAATTTATCAGTAAAAATCAAACTGATAAGTTTACCCACAATTTCCAGAAATTACAAAATTTACCAATTTATGATTTTAACAGGAAAAACAGAGATTTCTCTCTCCTGGCCAAAAATATCAGCCTACCTGAAACTGCCCGAAAATATCAGACTGTCTGTTGCCCGTGTCTTTCTCTCCCCTGCCCGAATTCTTTATCTCTACTGCCCGCTGCCTGATCTTCTTTTTTGTCATGCCCATACTTTATTTCTACTGCCCGAATCTGCTGGGGTGGCTGGGCAGCTTGCCGTGGACTGGACCGAGGCTTTACAGCCTGCCCTATGCCTCTCGGGGCCTGCTTTTTTTAGCAACCCATGGACTGCATAGTCAGCTTGGGCCTGCTATCTAGCAACTCGTGGCCACGGCAACCCTGTTAGGGTCTACCCTAGGGTTGGCCGTGGGCCAAACCCTCATGGGTATGCCTACTAGAGGCTACCCGAGGGTGCCTAGAGGGTAGGGCCTTCTATAGGCCTGCCCAATGTTGCACGACTCGGACTCGGCAAAGACTCGGGTGGCATATGACTTGTCGACTCGGGAAAGACTCGGGACCAACTCGGCAAGACTCGGAATAGACTCAGCAAATAGATAATAACTTAAGAGATATAGTAAATTTTGGAGAAAAAAGAGGTTAATATCATTTCCAATCCATATCTTTGAAATATATTCACTTACCCAATATAATATATATATAATAAAATATTACTACCTAGAATATCCAAAAATAACATATACATGTATATATTTTAAAATTTGAAAAAATAAAATAAAATTTATGATATATATTTACATTATTAATACATTATAAGTTTAATATTTATAACTTTTAATTTAAAAATGATATTAACTTATAATACATATATAATAAATATTACTACATGGTACATATAATATCCAAAAATAACACATACATGTATATATTTTAAAATTCGAAAAAAATAAAATAAAATTTATAATATATATTTACATTATTAATATATTATAAGTTTAATATTTATAATTTTATATTTAAAAAATGATATTATCTTTATAAGTTTAATATTTATAATTTTTATATTTTAAAAATAATATTATCTTTATTAATAAAAATATATATATAATAAAATTTGAAAATTATAATATAAATAGATAATTAACTTTTTAACTTTTGAAAATTATAAAATTTGTAACCTTTATACTTTTTACCATTAAAAAAAACATTTATACTTTATAAACATTAAACATAGTTCCCTTCTTGTTATATAATTCTTATCTATATGCTTTCTACCCAAACCCGTTACATATTTATACATCAACATTGGGGCTTTAGCCCACTAAAAAACCGCCGAAGACGAAGCCGCCGCCTACACGCAGTGTACACCTCTTCTCTTTAAGCCAAGAGATTGATAGAAATGATTTACTACAGGTAGGAGGTTGTTCTCTGTGATTCATCAAAGGAGATGAACTATACAGGGGAAAAGCAAGCAATCTGCCTTAAAATTAAAAGGTGGAAAGGCGGAAGCTGGTAGTGTAGCGTGCGTGCTACGAAGCGGGCGATTTTACCATTGTGTAAGGTCAAATTACGGGCCAATGGCCGGCGTAAAATACCATTGTCGAAGGGAAAATTAAGGCCGCAGAGGAAAGTAATTCCTGGCCATTGTCTAGTCGAGAGGGAAATGAGCATGCCTGTCATGTACCTCCACGCGGGAACGTTGGATTTTTTACTCGCTATCAGTGACGATCTAAGCAAGGAAAATTCCTTCCTGGAACCAGCGAGGAGTTAGCCGTAGCCGCGGGGTCTTATTTCCTTCGTTTTTGGCGGGTCATGCTGAGTCCCAGCGATTAAATTGCGAGTCTCAGCTAATCTGGAAGAGTTGGACGAGTGAGTAGAGTTGGACGAGTTCTCCAACGAGTTTTACCCGGTTACTCGTCCTGGATGCTGACTCGGGCAGACTCGCGAGTACCCGCGAGTCGTGCTTCACTGGACCTACCCATGGTATGTAAGAGGGTTGAGCCCTAAAACAGTTGCCTGGAGAGAGAAAACAGATAGCTCGTGAGAAGAAAGAGTTGGCTGCCCGAAAAAATAAGAAAAGCTGCTCGAAAATTCTGAGATAAAAATGTTGATGAAAACCCTAGCTAAGGGTTTGCTGAGGATGCCCTAGCTAAGGCAAGAGAACAATCCTCTTTAGCAAAATCATATCTTCACCTATGAGAGCAAAACTTGTGTGTAATAATGAGAAGACTTGATCTTCTTTTATAGTCTCCATTCACCTGTAAGTGGACAAAATTAGGAAAGATTAAAATAATAATATTTAATCTTTTCCTAATTTCACTTTTACTTTCTTACCAAGAAATGTCTTTTATTTATCTTCGATTTTTATAAGAAGTCCTTTTTTATCTTTGACTTCCACCTTTGGTCCTTTTCTTGTGGTACAAAAGTCCTTATTTAATTTGACTTTTGACTTTAGCCTTTTTCCAATTGCCCATGTGGTCATTACCTGTGGTCCTTTTTTATTTCAAAAGTACATCATCATAAACCAAGAGAGTTATTAATGCTTTTATCTCACACTGTGTGACACCTAGATCTGGCACTAGGGTAACTTGACCAAGGGTAGCTAATCCTTGAAGAAGCACACCAAGCCCATAGATCAAGAGTCAGAGTGCCACACATGCCCAGACCCAGTCTAGGGCTTACAGTGTTTTCATTCTCCAAGAGAATGGCTACTCAGAACTAAGTTGAGTCTACCAGTCCTAGACTGGTCTACATCGTGGTCCCGAACCAAATGTCTACTCAACACAAGGTTGAGTCTACCCAGGGCAGAGTTGGGTCTATATCATGGTCCCAAACCAAATATCTACCATTCAACATAATGGTCACTCAACACTGGGTTAAATCTTCACCATGGTCTCGGACCAGGTGGTCCCATTCTCCTAAGAGAAGGGCTCTCGATGCTGCTCAGAAAAATCAACACAAAGTTGCTCACCCAATCACTTCTTAACAAAAGAAGGGGATAAAGTTTGAAAGAAGCTTCTCACTAATGCTCCAATTTTAAAAATCACAAACCCAAATCAGGATTTCGTGGTGTGCACGAATGTATGCAGTCAAGGACTTGGAGGAGTTCTCATGCAAGATAACCATGTGGTATGCTATGAATCAAGGAAGTTGAAAGAGCATGAGAAGAACTATGCTACCCATGATTTAGCGCTTGCAGCCATAGTGCATGCTTTGAAAATGTGGAGGCACTATTTAATGGACAAGAAATTCAAGCTAAGGACAAACCACTATGGTCTGAAATATTTGTTTAAGCAGCCAACATTAAATGCCAAGCAAGCTAGATGGCTGGAATTTTTGTGTGAATTTGATTTTGAGATCAAACACATAAAAGGTAAGGAAAATAAAATGGATGATGCCCTTAGCAGAAAAGTACATTCAATGTATGTGGCATCCATTAGTACCTGCCAATCATATTTTAGGCAGTTGATTGTTAACTCTATTGTTGAAGATGAACTATACAACCAAACAAATGACAAATTGCAGCAACAGAATTTAGGAAAGAGATATAAAGGTTACCATTTGGAAGGCGACGAAATTCTTGTTTATAAAAATAGAATTTATATTCCAAATGTGGCAGATTTGAAGAGAACTATTATGGATGAAGTCCATAAAATGCCATATTCCGATCACCCAGGATACCAGAGAACAGTCGTTACAGCAAGGAAGCAATACTTTTAGTCGAGAATGAAAAAGGACATCGTTGATTATATCTCTAATCTAAGTGTATGAAATGTCAACAAGTGAAGTTTGAGCATCAACACCCAACAAGTTTGTTGCATCCCTTACCGATTCCGGAATGGAAATGGGATGTAATTTCCATGGATTTCATTACAGGATTGCCAATTAGTGTTAGGTAAGATGATTCCATCATGGTTGTGGTGAATAAATTATCAAAAGCAGTGCACTTTAAACCGGTTAAATCCACATATAAGACGAATGCCATTGCAAAGATTTTCATGAAGGAAATTTCCAAGTTGCATGGTTTGCCTAAAGCAATAATTTCAGACATGAATACTCAATTCACTTCAACCTTTCAGAAAAGTCTTTTTGCAAATTTGGGTACGGAGTTGAACTTTAGTACTGCCTACCATCCTCAAACAGATGGGCAAATAGAAAGGGTAAATCAAGTGCTTGAAGACATGCTTCGCATGTATGTGATGGACAAACCATCCAAGTAGAAAGAGTATCTGCATTTGGTAGAGTTTGCATATAACAATGGGCAGCAAGCATCATTGGAAATGAGTCCATTTTAGGACTTGTATGGCAGGAGGTGCAAGACACCAGTTACTTGAGATAATCTAGTGAATAGAGTTGTACTTGGGTCGGAACTGCTTGAAGAAATGTCGAGTGGGTGTGGTTATGTCAAAAGGGCAGAAAATAATTGTTAGGGCTGCTTATTATGCCAATTTAATAGTCGATTAACCAAATTTAATTATTAACTAGGCAATCTAGCCTATGGTTAACTACGTTTCCGTGATGTTGAATATCGGTGTAGTTGAATATCCTTTTGCATAGAATTTCTCAACCATATCATTGGAAGTTGAATTACCTCAAAACATAGATCGCATTTACATTACTATAGTATCAGTGGTATTCACAAAACATTAAAGTTTATAAAGAAAATGAATTCTAAGAAACCTTCCTACCGCACATATATAAGTTGGTTTTAAAGAGCTCTAAACCTAGCAATCTAGATATTTACAATGTTGCAGTGAACATGTCTCTACAAGTAATATGAGAAGTTAGGCTTATGTTAAGCTTGCAAGAGTGTTAGTAATAGACTTTAGCATGCATGTACCAAACAGTTTTATCTCCAGAATGCATTTACCAATGATCTATTTAATATGGAATTGAAGATATATCCAAAAGCTCTGATTAATTATTAGATTTCCCTTATTTCTATGACCAACATGTTTTTCTCTTTGAGATGTGTGCATCTGCACTTGTAAAGGGTGTTCAAATCAATGTTGAAAAAGTCGGCCTCGGCAAAACGTCGGTGAGGGTCTTGATTACAACTTCTCGGCAACATTGGCGAAAAAATTGGGAA